>OZ002740.1:312415577-313015577 GCA_963924295.1 Dioctria rufipes | reverse complement strand
AGTAATGTTTACTGAAAATATAGTGCATGTGCGATATTACACCGATGTAATAATTAATTAGGCAGCACTAGATCATAAGTAAAAGTAAAAAAAAACCAATGAACTGTGTATAGTTTTTTATTAAGTCTCAATAAAATAACTTTTAACTTTGAATTTTGTACACTGTATTCACAGGTTAAGGCGGCTCTTGTTTTTGTGCAATGCAAAAAGTACGTATAGTGTGTCAACTACTCCTGAGCTTATGACAAAAGTTTTGAATTATCGTAAGTAAATATTCGACACCTATTTAAAACATCGCAAACATGCTCAAAGTTAAAATTACACAATTTCATTCTACGTCACGCAAAACTTGCTGTGATTAAATAAAAGCAAGAATGAAGCGGTTGAAAAGTTTATGCTAATGTTGATGCCAGAAATAATAATGAGCCTCTTGGATACACAATTCTACCCTCGGCGAGATTAATTTAGTAAATAATTAGCATTTGGTGTATCGCCTCAATACTCAGGACCAAAAAGCAACATTTACTTGGATTTGGCTCACCATGAGAGGAAAATAAAGGCTTGAATCACTGTTTGAAACTAAACATTTATTTTTTCTACTCTATCAAACATAATAATTCACATGACCTTTTAAAGTTTAATTTTTTAATTATTTTCGAGGGCTTTTAAACGAACTGATGTCTTATCTTGGGGATTTGGCAAACGTTTAGTTGATTAATATGTTCTTATATTTGCGGGAAAGGTCCAAAATCTATTTGGGGGTACAGAAAATATGAACAATTTTTTAGACCATTAATTACTTAAATACAAACAAATTTAGTGTTTTCGGTTAGAGAATGATTAAGAGTCCTAGATCCAAGTAAATTGCTCACAAAGGTTGCCATTCAACCACCAATACAACCCTACGATTATGCCCACAAAGTTTAAACCTCAAAGAAAAGAAAATAGCATCATTCAACATGCATTAACTTAGAACTTTTGTATGCAATGTTTCAGACAACATTAAGCTTAAATCTCCATGCTTTCAGGTGTATACATGAAATCCACTTTCTCCATCGCAAAAATTTTTTATCAATATACTTCATCTGTAAATTGCATTATTCACGATTCTAGTTACGGACTCACCACTATAAGTAGCGATAAAAAAAATACCGGCGACAATCAACTCCGTACAAATAAAACCTCAAACCAAGATTTCATTCTGCTTGGAAATATACCTACTCCTCAAAGTTTTTATATAAGTGGAAAGTAGAATTATTCCATGATTTATGTCCAGGAATCTCAGAAGTCTTAAAATCCTTGAAGATCTAAGAGTACAATAAATTTCCGTCTACATTCGCTGTACTGATCCTATGTTGCGTTACATATTGTATCTTCCAACGAAATCTGTAGCATTCAGTATTAGAAGGTATAACCCGCAACGATAGCAGAACGCTACTTACATTGGTCCCGGAGCTTTACTGTAAATGCAAAATTTCCTTATCAGAAATTTTTATGGCACAGAATTACCCTCTTTATGGGGACAGTCACGTCCTCTCGCAAATCAGCTTACACCAACAAAATCTGAACTTTGCACTCATATCTTGGGAAAAGCCCGTGACGATGAAAGCCCCCGGCACTGAACCAACTGGGAAGCAAAATGCCAGCAGCTCATACAATCCTTAGTCTTGACATTATCGTATCCAAAGTATCCACAGAAAAGACAAAAATTATATTCAAAGGAAGAGGAAACTTGACTCTACGCGAAGATGTTTGTGCTTTATTGGCAACTGAAAGGATGAAAGGCAAACAAAGACCCTTCTTTCATCGAGGGAATATTCTGTAGGGCAATATTGGCACACCGCATATGCTTATATTAAACACATTTTTAAAAGGAATGGGAGTATTTGCACAAAATATCAAAACGATTTACCAAAAGTAAGAAAACTTTTGCCATGAACTGATATTCGGTGACAACCACGTATTGAATTGTAATATACATAAAACGCGTAGGTGTGTATACACATAAGGACTCTTTCACTCTTCACAATTTGCCTATTGTAAATACAAAAATGTGAAAGCCACAGTACAATAAAGAAGTTTCTGTTACGTCTAAGAAATTCTTGACTAAAGAAAACTTTTGCCTCCGGAGATCCCTTCGATTCCTATTCAAATTGACTTACAACCTTCCATGTCACTCCATACAAAAAGGTACAATTTTTCTTATAATGTGAAGCTTATTGAGGCCGAAAGTTTTCCTAGATGAGATCGAAAGGGCTTAATGAAATCAGATTTCAGGAATCTTGCCACCCATTCTGATCACATTATTTCAAATGAAAAACTATGTGAGGAACAAACCTCTTACTCCTCCGTTTTTTCGATTTTATTTGAGTCCATTCCATTCCCTACCCCACAACTAATATAATATATAAAGAATAGAGGTCAAAAGGAAGGTTGAAAGAGTAGACGGATCCATTCTAGAAACAGGGGGAGAGTGAAAATACGCCAAGGATATTATTACAAATAAAACTCGATATGAAAACTTTTTTCACAGCATCTGGTCCACATGTACTGTGATATAGAAAGGAGGAGAACATACGCTAGGGCTGAAAATTGGGGGTAATGATTTCTACTCATTCGAAATGTAACATAGGGTGAAGTGATAGAATATTATACCTCTAATTTTGGTCAATAAAAGGGCCAAGAAAGATAAAATGATTCACTTTAAATATATATATTATTTCAAATAACAAGAAATCAGAGCTGGTTTAAGGGTCTGCAGGGGTTTTAAATAATTTAAGGTTTTGAATATAAACCACTGCCGTTGGTCCCCCCATCACAGCTAAGTAAATTATGAAAAAATAAAATGTCATATTAGAAAAATAAGAGCTGGGGAATTACCCAATTAATTATAAGCTAATTTCAGCATATTTTTGGTATGACTAACTTAACTTTGACGCACTACACTGGACAAAAAGTAGGGCACTTCCCTAAATTTAAGACACGTTTTTTTTCTAAAAATAAATGTTTTCTTGTCGATTATTTTGGGATTATCTCTGATCTATGTCTAGTTGCAAAACTTAAATAAAGGAGCGTTTTTTTAGGACATCTATTATTAAAATACATACTCTCAACGTTTCGACCCCGCGGGTTTTACGAGTCCTTTTCTTGGGGCTATAAAAAATGTTGTAAAGTAATATCGAGACATTTTTGGAACTACAACAAAATTACCTTAAGATTATACGAAAATTAAAATTTAAATATCGCGTATTAAAAAATAAAATAAAATAAAATATTGTACTAAAATTTTTTACAAATAAAATTAAAATGAGACTAATTTATACGAAAAAACTAACTACTGACAGGACATAATTAAGCTATTGAACAGACTAAAAAGATTATGGGTTGTGCATCCACCAGTATCAGTATAAAGGATGTTATTTTTGTACGGGTATATTTTATAATGTGATAAGAGATGTGTGTGTGTGTGGTGTTGATGGTGAGTATTTAATGTGTATACAGAATTAAGAATATGGTGATATTTATTATGGATGTCCTCTTTGTCTAGCCTAACATTCCCCACATTTTAACCCAAATTAACACGTACTACTAACTAAAATTAAATAACACAAATCGAAACATAATGTAATCACACCTAATTAAACGACCATGAAAAATATGCCAACAAAGGTAGGTATGTTAATGGGTGAAATCGTCACTCACAATGAATGACATAAGGATAATGAAAATAAAGAAGGCATGAGTCAGATTACATCTAGTACTGAGCGATCACTCATAACAATGAATGAACGTAAAATTCAAAGGCGTGATTCATGTTATGTGGGAATATGACATAATTTTGTAATTGACCGAACGATTTTTATTGTTATCATAATTTGTAATATATGATCGAAAATCTTTAACTTTAACGTAAGTGATTGAAGAAAATATAGAATAAAATTAAGCTTGAAGAAAAGCGTTTTATCCTCCGCTCCTGAAGTCGGCGTAATAGCCTTATTCTCAAAAAATCAACGTAATAGCCTAATGTCTAAGTTGGCGTAATCGCCTGAAACTCTAATTGTAATTGGCGTAATAGCCTGAAATCAAATTGGCAATCATTACAAATAACAAAAATTGAAAATTTTCTACATTTTAGGGAATATTCCTTACATTTGAGCTTTCCTTAATCTTATCGCGAAATACGTAATCTTTGTGGCACAAATTGTCGCCACTCACTTTTGGACCAGTAATTGCACTTTTTATACCCTAGATGAAATCATAGGGGTATACTAAGTTTGTCATTCCGTTTGTAACACCTCGAAATAATGATGGTAGAGCAAAATGGATTGGACACCCATTCATAATATTAAAAGTTATTTCGATTTTTGCATGTCCGTCCGTCCGTCCGTCCGTCCGTCCGTCCGTCCGTCCGTCTGTGCGCACGATAACTTGAGAACGCGTACACTTAGAGAGCTGAAATTTTGTACACAGACTTAAAAAAAAAAAAGTAAAATTAAGTTCGAAAATGAGCCAAATCGGGCAACTCCTTCGTGGGGTTGCCATATAAAAGTTCGTTTTCCGCTATATATTTGGTCACGGCCTGAGAACGCGTCGACGTAGAGAGCTGAAATTTCGTACATGATGTTTTTACTACATTAGCAAATAAAATGTCAAAATGGACTAAATCGGGCTACTCTTTCTTGGTGTTGCCATATAAAAATTTCGGTTTTTTACGTATACTTTGAAAACGATCAGTCCAAGACATTTTTATGGTACTAAAAACTTCTGCAGAATACAAAATCCTATAAAAGTGGTTATAATCATTTTGTCTTTGCGACAAACCGTTCTAGAAATATATGCGAAAAACCACTTCAAAATCAATACTTGAATAGATCGGTGACCATACGAAATTTAATACGGGCATTCATCTAGGGTATCCTAAGAATTGGTCTTAGACCAATTCTAGCTTTTTTACTTGTTATGTATGTTATTTAGTTTCAGGCCTCGATGAAAGTCCCAGTTTTCACCCTCGGGTAAGGTCTGCGCGGTCCGCCATTTTGGATGAAAGGTACAAAAAATTGACTTTTTTTAAAGTAATTCTCCAACGGTTAATCCTACGACATTATGACCAAAATGGCTGATACAAATTAGAATAGGACTAAAAACAAGTCAAAGTGAAACAACAAAGGCATAGAAAATCTGAAATATTTAGTTTAGACCACCATAACTCCTTAGGGGAGGGGAGTGCGGTGCTGCTCAAACCGTTGTTTGAAAGGCTCTGTTCTGCATACAATGAGCACCGTAAGTAACCGTAAGCTTTGTACTTTTTGAGATACATATTGTTTCTGTCAGCTCAGAAAACGACGATCTGAGCATCATTTTTGGCACAACAACTATTTTTAAAGGCACCTTCCTTACACGGAATGAACATAGAACTCTCTAAGGAGGTTAAGTTTTTAGGTCTCATACTCGATCAGAACTTACATGGACCAAACATTTTTCGAAGGCTACAGCAGCTTTCTGTGTATGCCAAAGACTGTATGGCCAAAAGTGGGATTTGAACCCAAAAATAATCGGTTGGTCTTACACCACTATTGTTCAACCCATTACTTATGATGCCCTTATATGGTGGACCAAAACAGAGGAAACAACAGGGCAGATAAAATTACAAATACTACAAAGATTTGCATGCCCCGGAATAACAGGTGCTATGAGACTCTGTTCCACATCAGCCTTATAAGCTAATGTCGTGGTAATTTCGAAGTTCCTAAGGCAGCATTAATGGTTTGTTGAAAAGCAGCGGGAGAATTTGCAAGACTATAAGGCATGCGAAGGTATTCGTTTCTTAATACCCATCAGGAGTTATGAACGCAATGCTTTGCACTGAGTCCTTTTTTATAGATGATTTATAGGTACATAGTAGTCGTCAATTTCTAAGTAGTGGATTCGGTTCTTTTTATTGTGTTTGCATTCATCTTTCATTTAACTAGTAAAATTGGTCTACCATTCGATTCTCTTATTATATTGTTTGCTAGCAATTCCTCTGCTATGTTTCTCTCTCTGAATGAACCAAACAGTATGCTTTGCTTCATAAATGACGTTTGGGTGGAGTGGGTGGGTAAAAGTGGATACAATTTTGGTTCACTGTATATATTTTTCCGAAAATTTGAATATAAAATAATAAGCTCGGCGGCAACACTCAATGGGCCTTGAGCCATAGCAAATCGAACAAAAATGACGAAAAGTATGCCATGACCATTGAACATGTTGGTTGATTGTTTCCAAATTGAATTGTTGTTTTATTGATGTGGCAACAAAATGAAAATGTTGTACTCCAACATACCTTTATTTAAATGAATATATAAATATATATATAGACATCTATATGTATCCTAAATTCTTGGTAGGATAAAATTAATAAAATGTGGTTAATTTTATTGTTTTAAAAATTTTATTTTTTATTTAAAATTCTTTAAAATATTTTTAATATTTTTTTAGAAATGTAAGAGCAAACTTTTATTTAAAAATTATTTTACAGTTTTGCCCTCTGGCGTTTAAATCAAAACTTTTGCTCTCTGGAGTTTAAATTAATACTATTTTTTTTTTTTATTATAGTTTGCCCTCTAGTGTTTAAATTATTAATAAACAAATTTGCTCTCTGGCGATTCACTTATAAGTAAAATATCCTTGACACAAATGCTATATTTTTAAAAACAATACATTCCAAAAAGTCTTGATGTGTACTTTCTCAAAATGTATACAGTAGTGTGTATCTGTGTTCAAAGTTTTTTTCTTCAAAGTGTTTTCCTTTAAACGTCAAATTTGATTTTTTTTTTATTTTATTTACAGTCAGCGTAAATATTACTCTGACAAACAAAAATTATATTTTATTCTATTTTTAAATATAAACAAAAATAAAAATTATTTTGTAGCTTCCGCTACAACCATCACCAATTTTTTTGAAATTTTACATACTTGGAGGGTTTTTCTTCTACAATGCGTATTTCGCGAGTTATCGCATTTTCAAAAGTTCGCAAAAATGCTGTCCTGGTCTTCTTTAAAAATTCATATATATTTAATATATTTTACTATTTACGCTAGGATGGTGATTTCAAGCTATATAAGAAAAATAGAATCTTAAAAATATATGCGAAAAAGGATATCAAGGCTAAGGATTTTATACTTTATCCTTGAATATCCTGGAAGGTATACTTTTGATTTCTTTCATTTTTCTATATTTTATACCATATTTCATTCAATAAAACGTATTCTAATCTCAACTTGGGATCTGAGCTGGATCAAGGAGTAAAGAGTGAAGAAAATTTCACAAAAATACATTTATAACTATTAACAGATTAAAATTAAATATTAATATTCAGCAAACCCGTGACTGTGCCCCTACGTAGCGTTCCGCGCAAGGACATTGTCCACATGCCTCTTCGGATTTAACTCACTGACTGTATCTTCTGAGTTTTCTCTAAAAAAGGCATATAATCTGGTTTTATTAATTTTCTTCCAGCGCATTTTCGACGTCCTTTTGCGATCACTACCACAGTCACGGGCTGGCACCTTTATATACTTTCCTTTGAATCAGGGATTTTTATCCGAAGTGTTAATAGCTCGACCATCCGATCTTGTTGTCCTCAACGACATCTTAACTGCCGGGACTCCCGACATGCTACTATCACTCAGTAATCAAAACAACCGTGGAGACTTCCACGCAAACAGGACTCCTGATATAGCCTTGACTCTCTATAAAGTTATCTAACCACCTATTTTTTCGTTTTTTCTTTCACTGGTACTCCCAGCAAGTAACTGAATATCTGGGACTCCGAGAATCATTTTGTCGCACACTGGTACTCCAACAAAAGCTATCAACCACCTGGGACTCCCAGAATTTTTGTTACGCTGGTATTCCTAGCAAAGTTGTTGAACCACCTACGTCTCCCAGAATATTTTTTCTTGCTGGCATAATAGTTGCTGAAATTGGAAGGCTAGTAAAAATTAAAACAACAAGAGAATATTTGACGATATTTCTGAAATCTGATAACCATCAAGACAGCACCACGGTTTCATTTGATCTGCAGCATATACCGATTCAAACGGTTTGTTAGTAACTCTAAAGTTAGGGGGTCCTTAAATAAATAGCGATCATTTTCGGGCGATTTTGTTACAACGTACGGTCTTTGGTAGCGGTATAAGTGTTTTCGGGGTTGACCTATAGAAGTTTGTTGACATTTTATGAGCACAAAATCACCATGATTATACGTTTGTGGAGATAATCTCTCAATATTGAACCTACCTGCTTGTTTTTCAGTTCATCTTTAACTCCCTCAGCCCCATAATTTGCCTAAGCTGTGATACTGGAATATCATCTTCGTCGTCCGTTTCATCTGCATGAAGTGCTGCTGTACGCTTGTTACGTAAAATATTTTTGGGTTCAAACCCCAACATGAGCTTAAAAGCACTTTGCCCTGTTATTTTGTGAAATAAATTATTAAGTCCACATTGTATAGCGGGAATATTCACATCCCAGTCTCGTCCATCCTCATGGGCTGTTATACTCGAAACAGAAGTTTCCACTGTCCGGAAATACCTTTCACTTGTCCGTTTGCTCTTGGCGTCCATACTGCAGTGTTAATGTGTTGAATATCATTATTGTGACAAAACAGCTAAAAAGCTCCGGTTGTGAAAGACGATTCGCGATCAGAAACAATTTTTTCAAGCATTCCAAAATAGTGCGACAGTTCATTCTGGCGGTTTGTAGTATATACTGTCTTAGTGTTCCTGACAGGATTGAGTACTATATATTTGGTAAATGAATCAACAATGCCTATAAGACGTGTATTTCCTTGACAGAAGCTACATGTGAACTGAGGATTCTTCACATATATATGGAAAACCTGCACGAACTTCTACCTTAAAATGATCTCAAGTTTTTTTATCTTATTGCCTACCTTAAAACCAATATTTACTGGCAACTTTAAATCTCAGCGCAGCGTAAGAAAATGTACGCTGCCCAGAATTTTTGTAAACACTTTTCATAATTTCGACTACTTCTATCCTTTGTTGAGCGGAAAGGCTATTATCACACTCAGAAATGAATTCTGGAAACAGTCCCAGAATTTCATCCATTACTAGTCGAACCTCTGTGCTCTCTCTTAGGGTTGTTATTACCGAATTCGGCGATTAAATTTCGCGAATTTCCCAAACACTACACGATTAGATCCTTGCGACAGAAAATCAAAACTACGAATGAATATTCCTACTTTTCCTTTTTAAACTCATAACTCTTCATAGGTAAATACACCAAAACTGACCTTGGAATTTAAATAAGATTTTCCTTCCCTTATACGGTAATTTCACGACCATTTCTTAGAACTAAAAAGGAATAAAATAAAAATATTTGTAAAGATAATACTCACAACGCTACCTTACATACCAAAACAAAATATCCTTACTCACTCTTGTCGGTCCTAATCATCAAAATATTTCCAAGAACGTTACCTGAAGGTACCACTCTCTTTGAGCGGGATAATACATACCAGTCTCCGCCGTAAATATTTCTTACCTTTCAAGGGCAACCCTGTCTATGAAAACACTACTTGCAGTGTAGTTGCTTAGAGAAAAAAAAACTATTCTCTTTTTATGTATTATGCGGCACCTTGATTCGAATCGCACTTTTGATAGTTAAAAGATTAAAATTAAATATTAAAATTCACCCAACCCGTGACTGCGCCCCTACGTACACTGTAAAATATTTTAGGACTATTCCTTTAATTTAAGACATGCTTTCCCTAAAAATAAATATAATTTTCTCTGATAGAAAGGGTAAATCAGTTTAATTTCTCCAAATCAATGGAACGTTCAATGAAATTATGTATCTGGCGCCAGAAAACCCTTAAAGTACGTAAAATTCCTGAAATGTTAAGCTCTCTTGGATATAAAATTGTTTTTGAAAACAAGTCATATATTGTTTTTCAACATTTTGTGTGAACATGCCCAGCGCACCAACATAAATTCCGTACTACTTAATAGTATGTACCATAAGAAATGAGCTATTCAGGTCATTCTTATGTTATTTAAAAGGGGTGGTCTTCTATCACCTTCACCTATGGTGGAGAGTGGTGCGGTGCTATCACCTATGCCCTACATTTTACGTAATATTCCCTAAATTTTTTAGGGAATAGTCCCTACATTTTAGGGGAAAAAATGTAATGAAATAAATAAAAAAAAACCATGAAAATTCCCTACATTTTGGGGAATATTCACTAAATTTTAGGGGGGGGGGGGGAAACGACAATTCCCTACATTTGAGGGAGAAAAACATAGTTTTAGTTTTCCAAGTTGAAGCTTACCGTAATCTTATCGACAAATGCCTAACCTGTGTGGCGAAAATTGTTGCCACTCACTTTATGGAATTACTTTTTACTGTCTAGAGTTCCGCATAAGGACATTATGCTTGTTCGGATTTCAGTCACTGACTGTCTCTTCTGAGTTTTCCCTAAAAAAGGCAAATAATCTGGTTTTATTAATTTTCTTCTAGGGGATTGACGTCCTTTTACATTCACTACCACAGTCACGGGCTGACGGTAACTATATTTAATTTCATTGGAATCGGGGATTTTGATCCGACGTGTTATCACTATCTACAAAAAAAACTTGTTTTTTACAGTGTGTCCCGTATGTGCTCTTGCACCCAAGGGCGGATACGGCGGGGGGCGATCGGGGCGACCCCCCCCCCCTCCTAGACCTGTAATAAATCAAAATTTTTACTCTAATCAAATGAAATAGAAAACACAAGAAAACAGAAAATTTTAGATCTTCTAAATCCGCATTAAAAAAATTGAAAATAATTTCTCCCTCCACTTAATGAATACATGACAAAATTTCTCTATAGTTTCCCTTCATTTTGCATTTAATTTGTGTATAAATTTTAAAATATTGAAGGTATTCAAAGAAAGCAAGATTTGGGGCCGGATTCCGCAATTATGAGTTTCTAAATCGTGTGCACTGGCAAAGTTTTCACAGTTATGGAATCTAGCCCCTGGGCAAAGTTTTAACACTTCAGTGAATAGCAATGAAATTTGGAACTCCTGAAGTTTATCAAAATATTTAATTAATTTACTTTGCTTTGACTTTGGTTTCTTTGTGTACCATGAAAATCTTAAATTTTATACACAAATGTAATATAATTTTAATATTTAATTAAATGGAAAACTCTAGATAGTTTTTTAAAAAGTTATTTGATATATTTATTTTGTTTGTTTGTTTTTTAGTCATAAATTATTCTCAAAAAATTTAAAATTATATCACAAAGTAATTTTCAAAACATGATGAAAAGTAGTATGTTGGGAAAATTATCATAGCCGGGGTAATCAATCCCAGATTCAGTTTTCCTGCAAATATTTAATTTAATTTTATGCATATATTAACCCTACCTAATTAGCGGTCC
Source organism: Dioctria rufipes (assembly GCA_963924295.1). NCBI lineage: Eukaryota > Metazoa > Arthropoda > Insecta > Diptera > Asilidae > Dioctria > Dioctria rufipes. The sequence goes on along the minus strand of OZ002740.1, from coordinate 313,004,143 downwards.
CCCCGAAAATTCCTTTAATCGTTTAATTTGCAAGAAATTGGAGTCCAGCGAGTCCAGTTTGAACGAAATGCAAGCGACGTTTATATGAAAAACACCAGTAAGACAAGCAAGAAGTGTGTAATGTCTATTTCATGTGGCTTACGGGATCAAGAACTTATATTACATAAATAAAAGTATTCCAGCCGTATCTGAATGCTAATGAAATTTTCATGCTGAAACGAAAAGAGAAAGCTATACAAATCGGTCTACAACTGATGGCAAGTGTGGTTATAGGGGGCGATAGGGGCGATCGCTCCCCCCTAGAGCAAATGTCTGGATCCGCCCTTGCTTAAACCTGAAGGCATGCTTAGACAAACAACGGATTTTAATAATATTTGGGTATGTTTTTAAAATCGCGTTGTACCTTCTTAACATTGCAGCCTATGATGAGGATTTTAAATTTTGTAGATTGATAATCGTTGGACTTCTTCAATGGTATACAAATTTTACCCCTTCTTTTTTCCGTTTTGAAGTTACGATTCAACAAATTTAAAATTTCGAATTTTTAACTCCGTACTTTAACTACTATATTTATCAAGAAACCCGAGATCAACATCAATTTTTCATATGTAATTTAAGAAACCCAAAATTTTCTCTTTAATACACTCTGTTCCTAAAACGTAGGCCTTTCGGCGTTTTTTGTGCTTTTTCTTAAGCATACCTACCCAGCGAAAAAATGCAATACATGCTAGAAAGTAGGCAATTATCTTTTGGGAATGAACCTTTTGAGCCAGTCGGGGATATTCGTAAAAAACGGACAACGCAGAAACTATAGTAGTTAAAAAACCGAGTTCAGATGCAAGACCGCATACAGTAACCCTGTATAGAAACAATGTTTTTTTATTAGTTGATAGTTATAAACGTATTTTTGTGAAATTTTCTTAATTTTTTACTCCTTGATCCCGTTGAGATCCCAAGTTGAAATATTAATTTATTTTAGAGGATAATGTAAGGGAAAAACAAAAAATAACGAAATAAAAAGTACGTTTTCCAGGATACTCAAAGATAAAAGTTAAAATCCTTATCATTCTTGATGTCCTTTTACGTATATTTTTAAGGTTCTATTTTTCTTAGATAGCTTGAAGTCCGATCCTTAAAATGAACCATATTTCACTACCCTAGCATGATAAAGATAACCAGGACAGGATTTTGCGAAATTTTGAAAATGCCATAACTCGCGAAATACGCATTGTAGAAGAAAAATTTTTAATTCTTTTTTTTTACTTTCATAAACCCTCCAAGTATGTAAAATTTCAAAAAAATTGGTAATATTTATGTCACACCTGTGCCAATTTGATGTGGAATGACCCTCAAGTAATGTAAAGGCATAGAATAAGAGTTGAGAAACTATAAGAAATTTAGACAGAATAGAAATTCCACTTTTTTGTATGCAATTTTAAATTTGAGCAACTTTTATGTTGCATTTAGTGAATATGTGGAAGGGCGATCCATTTCGAAATGAAGCTAATTTTAAATCATCAGGTGTAGAGCGTGGGAATGTGCAAATAAAGTTGTATAGTTATGATTAATTTTTTAAGTAAGTAGGGGCAAGTGTTGTACCTGTGGGCAGTTACCGGATTGCTGAATAAAAATATTTGTAAAAAAAGATTTGTATGTTGATTTTGATTACTTAGATGTTACATGTCTTTTGAACATGTCTAGGTTTTATAACAAACACTCGAGACTTACCTAAGATAAATTATTATCATTTTATAGCATTTTTTATAAAAACCGCTATTTTGTTCATAGGTACAACGGTCTAATGTACCTATGGACAACAGCAATGTACCTAAGGACAGCTTTGTACCTGTGGACACCATACTAAAACAAACCGTTATAATCAAATAGAGCACCGGATGTCTCAATTGCGATAAAATATAGGTATCAGCCAAACTAATACTTATTAACGTAATGAATTAATTAATATTTAACAAGGTTTTACTTCAGTATCACAAACAGCTTTATAAATTCCGTCAATTGAACTTATATCATCTTTATCAGAATCATTGGCTATAATAAAGCATATTTGTCAAACAAAAGAGTTTTCATCATCAGAATCTGTATAATTCTCTTTGTGAGACTTAGAAACACACTTCCAATGATAGTAGCCCTGGCATAAAGAACATATTAAAACCTTGTGTTTCTGTTCATAGCGTTGACAGCCAGTGCACATTACAAAAGATACGTCTCGTAGAATGTTAATCTTTTTACCATCAGTCTTAGGTGAACTGGGATCATCAATATTGCTAGTGTTAGGCAGCTGTGATGTAGACATTTGACTGGAACAAGGAACTTCTGACTTCTCTCACTATTTCCTCTTTTTCAGGTGTGCTAGTTAAAATTCTGGTCTTACCAGGTTTTCTTCCACGTTGTATATTTTTTCTAGGCTGCGCTTTAGGAAAAGGGCGTATTAGTTCTGGCGTTATAATTTCATTCAATGGACGTTTGTTTAGTACATCTAAGGAGTCCAGCGAAGTCGAATTATAGGTTTGTAAGTCGTTGATCCTTTCAGTCACTGTATATTCATTATCCATTGTCGTTTGTATGTTGACATTTTCACCAGTATATTTTTGTTCAGGGCACAGAGTTAGGTTTTCAACAATGGGAGTGGACTCAGGGCGATCTGTGACATACGAACATAGAAAAGCGTTATCGGAAAATATATTTTCGTTAAAGGGACATATGCCTGTAACTTCAAAACCTTTGATGATATTGTTTGGTGTAAATGAAACAGGCTAAGATTTCTGCAACATCGTATATAGTAATAGGTTTACCAGGGTTATTTAAAATCCACTGATCAGCTGCTCTATAATACTTTGCCTTGAATGGGCCAAAGACTGTTCTGTCCAAAGGCTGCAGGTGATTTGAAGTATGAGGGGGTAATGTTAAAAGTACAATACCATTATCTTTGGCTTTATCTATTATTTCCACAGAGATATGGCTTTCATGATTGTCCATAATAAGAAGGGTGTTCCTTTGAGGGCTTAGCAACAGTTATGAAGTGATCTAAAAATTTCCTGAATATGTGCTCTGTTGACCAGCCCGATGCATTTGCTTCACCAATTGTACCTGGAGGAGCTCCCTTCAGCATATTGTCTTTAAAAAAGACTCTAGGAAATACTATCAAAGGGGGTACGGAATTCCCGATGGCAATAATACAGGCAATCATGATGTTATTGATTCCTATTTCAGCAGATGTATGTTTATCCAATTGCCTTATTGATTTTGGTGCTAAAACTTTTGCAGGTTTATGTACTGTCGTTACACTCGTTTCGTCTACGTTGTAGATAGAATCCTGTGAAAAGTTATATTGAATCATTACTTTCTTATGATTATCAAAAAACTTCGAAACATTGGTTTTATTAAAGTTAGTGGCTCTAGCTAAAGCAGTTGCCTCAGGCCTTAGCAATGAAAATTCCGGATGTCGTTGACGAAATCCCTTTAACCACCCTAAGCCTGCTATATGAGATTCTTCCCACATTTTTGGAACCTTTTTTCCTTTGGACAAAGCAAATATATAGGCAATCTCTAGAACTTGTATAATGTCTAAACCCATATGCAAATATGCTGCTTTTTCTAAGTAATCATATAGTAGAATATCTTCGTCTTGCTGAAATACTTTGTTAACATCATTTGTTAAAATCCTGACTGTTTTATTATTCCGATCAACATCGCTGTTTAATTTGGCGTACTTAAAAATAGTTGACTTTGGCACTTTATATTTTTCAACAGCTTGACGCATTGAAGTGCCGGTTTTAACATCAACGATGGCTTGGGTAAGGGCATCTGAACATATTTTGGTTCTTTTCTTCCCATCTTTGCTACGAGGCACTGTAGACAGAAAAAGAAGAAAGAAATCTCGACTCAAAAACAAAAAATAAAATAGATAAAAACTGTCATTAAGTTCAAATAATGATTGTACCTGTGTGTACCTGTGTACAGTCCACAGGTACAAATACGGACAACATAAACTAAATAGGTTATAACTCTTTTATATTTTGAATAAAGTAGTAACAAGCATTAGAAACAAGTTACTAATTAATGCATCTTTAACATAATGGAAATTGATACTAAAAGCAATTACCATAATATCAAAAAATTATATTAAAAGTGTAAAAAATATTTACTTTTTATGTCCAATATTTGTCACAACCTCACTTTGACATCAATTTGACAACTGAAATTGTCGGTTAGCCAGTGTTGCTATAAGCACAAAATACTGTACGGGTGCGTTCAGTATTGAATTTTGCAATGAATAGTTTATGAAATATTTAGGGTGTCCACAGGTAAACGCGTCTACAGGTACAGCACCTGCGCCTAGTCTAATTTTATTTTAAGAATACACATTTTTGTTTGAAGGAATTGACCTTTACAGGGGACGTAATCACCAAGCAAATTAAATAAATTTTCAATTAAAGCTATTCACTAACCACACTTACGGAGTCAATTTAATGAAAATTTAATTTTAATTTAATTTTAAGTGAGGCCTTACCCTCTCTTAAATAAATATAATTTCGATATCAGCTGATTGAAGTGTCATGCAGTCATATGCCATATTTTTGATAGCGCTGTTAAAAGATTGTAGAAGCGAAAATATAACTGTTTATATTTAACCCGATATCAGTAAATAGCACCACCGTTTTTAGTTTCAAGTGGATTAAAATTCGAATACAAATTATTTTAATTTGAAATATTACTGCTATAGAAAAAGTAAGACCATATCCACAGTTACAGACAATAATGAATCGCCAGATGCAGGGATTTAAGGTGTTATAGAGAATCGCAGCACATACCGTTGTCGCCGTTGAGGTGAATAATTAGAAAAAGGCCAAGCATGTTCCTAAAATACGATGACGATTTTTCTACTGTAAATTCAGACTACCCAAAAGTCTTGTCGTGAGAGAGAAAATACTTATTGCCGTTAGATTTATGCAACAGAAAGTTTCCAAATAATTAATGGAGGTTTGTTTGGTCTTTCTCAACCTACCATAAGCAGAATAATTCTAAGGATGTCAAAAGCAATTTCATGCTTAGGAGAAGAATATATTCGTATGCCTGAAACCGAAAAAGAATTGAAAAAGGCTAAAGCGAAATTTTATTTATAAAATTATTTTTTTCTAAAGGCATGGCATCAAAGAATAAATAGTACATCAAATAACTAGCTTTAAATTTTTTAGTAATATTTAAATTTCATCAACTGTCAACTTGCCAAATGGCTGATTTACATTAATCGAACATGCGATTTTACTGACAAAGTGAGTGACAGGGTCTTATTAGTTTTTACTATTAGAGAAAAAGGAAGAGGTGGTCGACTGTCGAAACATTTTTCCCACTCTTTTATAGCGAAGTATCACTTTTGACATTTCATCAAATTGTCAATTGCAAAAATTAGACGTCAAAAATGAAGAAAATAAATGAATATGAGGAAATTTTTTAGGGAATATATTAAACAATATCTCATAAACATATTTAGTTTTATTTAAAAAAAATATGTAAAAGCAGTAAAAGTCACGTTTTTAAATTCAGTTTTAAATAAATATGAATTGTATTTCTTTGTTTACAACTTCCTAAAAATTACACACCAATTGTCTTGATCAGAAGAAGAAGAAGTTCCCATCTGTCATTACAAGTTTCTGTTTTCATGCTTGTTTTTTTGTTAATTTAGTGATTTTATCGTTAAATATTTGATGTTCGTGAGTGATATTGTTATTAAGCCATTACGTGCCATAGTGTTGTTTGTTATCATCTGCTTGTCTTGTACTCGGCTTGGTTTTAATGCAGATTAGTGACTGCAGCTGTTCTGCCCTTTTTGTATGCCGGTTGAGGCTCGTCGCTCGTGCTCATCTTTATTGTTTATTGTTTTTTCTCTTTTGTGAATTGAGAATGGGAACTTCTTCTTAATCGCTGGTATTTGTTTTTAAAGATAATTTATTTTTTATCTATATTCATTTTTCATTTGTTATTGTTTTCTATTGTATTTCCGCCCTCTATTTGTGACTATTCTCGCTTTGCGGAGATAATTGTGCATTTTCGATATTCTCTCCGCGGGCTTAAACCATTCAACGGGCAAGTACATTGCGACTCAAAATTTTTCTTTATTTTTTTATTTATTTTTTCTGTACATCTTCAATTTTTGTTTTTTTTGTTTTTTTTGTTTTTCAATTGCCGTCACTGAGAATGGCAACTTGTAAAGTCTGCTCTTTAGAGAAATCAGAGGAGGTGGTGGCTTGTGACGGTATATGTGGTAAATCTTTCCACGCTTCTTGCTTAAAACGGAGCTCTAGAGCTCCTACTCCTGGACTTACAACGTGCAGCGAATGCTCGGATATAAAGCCCTGCCACACATTAAGGTTTTTAAAAAGCTTTACCGAACGTCTTGACTCTTTCTCTACCGTTCAGTCTCTCATTGCGGATAAATTTAATAGCTTATCTATGAACTGGACTGGTCTTGAAGTATTTTCCGATGACATTAATGTTTTAAATGGTAAAATTGATAAGCTGTTGAAACTTGTGGATGTATTGAGCATGAATTCAGACACACTCCTTGAAAAGTCTCATAACCTATCTTTAAAGGTTCAAAATTTGTCTGACTCACTGGTTGATGTTAATGCAGTATTTGCCAATGACTCACCATCTGCGTCTCAAAATTCCAACAGCACGTTACTTATCCCAGTAATCGACGACGTTCGGCGTAGTTTAAGGCGTGTTGAAGGCGATATTGGGTCTTGGGTATCTGCTGTTTCCGAAAACTCGAAACTTATCAGCTCCTTGGCGACTGATGTCAAGAAATTATCTCCAGTGGATAAGGAATTGTCTGACTCTCAACCATCACCTCTCGTGCAGCAAGGAATAGACTCTAACCGTCCGGTACCTAATACACATCGTAGTAAACCAGCCAAAAAGCAGAGGAACGACCGAAGACGCCAACATAGCCCCAATGAGGCGATTCTTTCAAATCAGGACACTGTTCAATCTACAGCAAGCGGTGCTCTGGCTCTCGTTACATCTGCTTCTGTAGCTGAAGTGAGGGAGCGTTCCACAGTATCGAATGATACTTCATCTGTGTCCTCTCTAGGAAATGGTAGTGGTGCCTCTTTGAGAACGGTACCTAAACTTTCGAGTGTTTTTGTCACCCGTTTCTCTCCAGAAACGATGTGCGAGGACATATTGAAGTATTTGAAGTCCAAGAATATTGCAACAGATGGTATTTCTTGTCGAAAAATTAGTAAATCCTCTAAACCTGTTGCATCTTTTGTTCTAACTGTGTCCGCGGATGAGCAGAATAAGTTATTGGATCCCACTTTTTGGCCCTCTGGTGCTTCTACTAAATTGTTCGTACCTTCTGGGCACCAAAATAGAAGTACAGCTAAAAAAAGCAGCGATATCTCAAAAAACTCAAGTCGCTCTCCCTTTATTATCAAAACGTAAGGGGGATTCGGACAAAAACTGCAGAAATCTTTAAATCCTCTGTTGCAAATTGTTTTGATATAGTTGCTTTCACTGAAACTTGGCTGCATCATGGTTTTCGCGATGCTGAAATCTTTGACAATTCTTATCAAATTTTTAGAAGAGATCGGTACACTGATTCTGAAGCTCGTGGCGGTGGCGTACTCCTCGCCTGCAAAAACCAATTAAATTGCAGCCTAGTTGAGCTCCCCAGTTTCTCCAACACTCTCGACATTGAACTTATAGTTCTTAAGGTATCTCTCTTAAAATATGACTTATACATACTTTGTGGCTATATTCCACCAGACTCCATAAATATCGTCGACAAAGGTCAGAATATTTATGGCCTACTCATTTTAACATCTAATTTTATCCATGGTAAGATGGAACCTCTTGACGAATTACTACTTATTGGTGATTTTAACCTACCCAATATACAATGGGTACTTAATGATGATGACGATGACTATCTTCCACTTAATAACTTGACAACAAGGGAATCACTTTTCCTTGACACTATTTCATCTCTTGGTCTCGGCCAAATCAGTAATGTTAAGAATGACATGGGTAGGCAGTTAGACCTGGTATTTTCTACTGAGCGTCAGCGCTTGAATAAAACATCACCGCCATGGTTCAATAAAGAACTGAAACGTCTTAAAAATAGGAAGAATAAACTGTGGAAAAGTTATATGAGGGACAAGGACACTTTAACTCACAACAACTTCCTCACATCATATAATGAGTTCAGAGAACTTTCTTCTACACTTTATGATGAGTATGTTCAAATGATGCGTACGAAATTATATAGTGACCCACGCATCTTTTTTAAATTTATTAATATGAAGAAAAAAACTGACAACTACCCCAATACCATGAGGTACAAGGTGTAGAGCGCATCAACACACACACACCATTAAAATAAATTAAGCAAATCATACAAGACACCCATAAGGTGATTCACTGCAGTACATGCAGAGAGAATAAAACAAAAAGAACATTGATCAGGCAAAACACCCATAAGGTGATTCACAGCATTCTTTTTTATATGCAGAATGCCATACAAAATGTTAAAATAAAACAAAAGCTATGTCCACCTGTTTATGGACAAGCGAAGTGCATTAAGCACATATGAGTGTCATGTATCAATGAATACACGACGGCAAAGCTTTACGCTATGCCTTTGCTTTGCAATAAGAAAAGCAAAAACCAACAGCATATGGTACGATAGAGTAAACGATCAATGAAAAGCATTACATTGTAGCTTTCTTTGTTTACTTCTACCTGGCTGAAACTTTGGGTAATGCCCGCTGTGCATTATTTGCATGCACAGCAGTTATGATCAATAATTGAATATAACAATGGCTGAAGGTGTGTGATTGGTTGAAATTATAGAAATAAGTAATGTCAGCACTTTTCATAATGTATAAATTCAGTGTAATTAAATGAAATAAATCAGAGTTTTTATCAAACTCCACGGGTGCGTATCTATTCTAGATCCTAACTGCGAGCTCCCTAGCTCCAACATGGCTGCACCTAAAGGTAACTGGGCTCTCTAGCTCTACCTTCTTTTTATTTATCTGGCTATCTTAACAGTGAGCCCCATAGCTCCCACTTGGAATAGTCGCTTGGCTAACCGAGAGCTTCATCGCTCCTATCTGTCAAGCACACTGTTTCACAGCGCCTTAGGAAGCACTTGGACAGTGAAATAAGAAGACTTTAATATTTCTTTTCATTGTCAGGTTTGAACAATAAAGGAATAAGTTTTCCACAAAGGATTCTACTAGTGATGATTCGTCTGTAATTTGCGATATGTTTGCTTCATTTTTTGACAATGCCTCATTTTTTGACAATGCTTCATCCTCAAAATAGCGACTTCAGTCATATGAACGATTCCCATAACGTTTCATTCACTATCCCTTCAATTTCAGAAGAGGATATACTCATTCATATTAATGGGCTTCCAAATGACTTCACAACTGGTCCTGATGGGATCCCTCCAGCCTTTTTTAAGTCATGCTGCCTAGCCCTGGTAGCTCCGCTGAGAATTATCTTCCAAAAATCGCTCTATAGTGGTTGCTTCCCGCAGCTATGGAAAAACTCCTTTATCATACCTATCCACAAAAAAGGTAGTAAAAATGAGATTTCTAACTATAGACCTATTGCAAAATTATCTTGCATGCCCAAATTATTCGAATCTATTATTTACTCTCAACTATCATCTTCCTGTAAGAATTTGCTCTCTTCAAACCAACATGGGTTTATTTCAGGCAGGTCTACAACCACTAATTTGTTGGAATTTGTCTCGGATACCATTTGCGGGTTTGCAAAAGGCTACCAGACAGATTGTATTTATACAGACTTTAGTAAGGCGTTCGACAAGTTATCTCACTCCGTGATACTCTTTAAAATGGAAAAGTATGGGTTTCCCCCAACATTTCTCAAATGGACGGAGTCTTATTTAGATAACAGAACATATCAAATCTTATTCCGCCATTCCATCTCTAGAGTCTTGAAGGCTTCGTCTGGCGTGCCTCAAGGTAGTCACTTGGGCCCATTGTTCTTTGTTCTATCTATTGACGACATTGTCTCTGTTGTGAGGCACTGTAAAGTCTTGATATATGCTGACGACATTAAGCTTTTCGCTCAGATTAAATCTGTTAGCGATTGTGAACAGGTACAGGGTGACCTTCACAAATTTTACGACCGGTGCAAAAGTAATAATTTGGTATTAAATATAGACAAATGTGAGGTTATGACTTTCCACAGAAATCAGAAACCAATCACTTATGAATACGAGTTCTCGCATTCCTCGATTCGCCGTGTTAGCTCTGTCTGTGACTTGGGTGTCAAATGTGACCACAGATTGAATTTTATCTCCCATATAAACTACACAGTATCAAAGAGTAGTTCTATGCTGGGTTTTATAAAACGTTGGTCCCGAGAGTTTTCAAATCCTACCATAACATTGCGTTTGTACACTTGCTTTGTAAGACCACTTCTTGAATATGCTAGCCAGGTCTGGTCTCCATTTTACGGTATACACATCGATCGTATCGAGTCTGTTCAGCGGAACTTCTTACGATTTGCTCTCAGGCACCTACCCTGGAATAATTCATTAATTCTTCCACCCTATGAGGATCGCTTGAAGCTTTTAAATATGCACTCGCTTGAGAAACGTCGTATGGTTGCCGATATAACGTTTGTGCATCAACTCTTAAACGAGAATATTGGATCTCCATTTTTACTTAACAAAATCTCTTTCCGTGATAGTAGGCACAATTTAAGAAGGCTACCTTTGTTGCATGTTAACTCCTCAAGGTCTAACTTTAGCATGTATGAACCTGTTAATCGCATGTGTATTACTGTTAATAATATGGCTGAGCATTTTGTTCTCGACGTTTCTAAGCATGTTTTAAAAAAACGTCTATATAATATTTAATCTATTTTGTTTAATGTTTTCTTCATGTAATTTCATCTGGTGTTTGGTTTATGTTTAGTGTAACATACTAGTACTAACACCGACTAAATGATGAAACGCATGTATTGTTGACCGTTTATTTATTAAACGTGTCCATGCAGCGAGCTTGTGTTAAGCTGGTTCTGATAGTCATCTTTATATAATAAGAGTTAACAATTTAATTCCATTCACTTTTTCGCACAACTTATAATTCATTTTCTTGAAAAACATTATACATACTAACGCAGAAAGTGCAATCATTCACCACGCTGCTACATTTTCATTTCATTTTCCAAGGCACAAATACATCCTGTCCTTGAAATTGTGTGACCTGAAAAGAAATTGAACTCAATTAGAAATTGAATTAAATAATTATAAATATTGAACTATAGTACAATTAAACTAATAAACAAGTAAATGTATAATTTAAATAAGCACAAATGAATTTCCCGACACAAAATCCATAACCAAAGGAACAACATACAATGCAATAAAACTTCAAGTAATTTACCTGCCACAAGTAAATAAACATATAAACCCGACAACTAGGCAACCTGTTGGGTATAAGCAGAAGATTGGTGGACATTTAAGGTGGCAAAGCACCAAAATAACCTCACCTTCACAGGTGTCCACCAACCTTGAAAAAAACCAATACAAACTATAATCCAACGAATATTTATAAATGCCTGTAGATTATGATGTCCTGTTCTAATAGATCTACAAATCACTCCACAAAACGCAATAAAAACACTAAAAAACTAATAATAACAAATCGCGCGCGTTTGACAGTTCGGATTAAAATTTTCACGGTGAACTTCATACTCCCATGACATGCGATACGTCAAATTGGGGTAAAATCGTAACGCGATTTTAATGGTGCCATTCGTTTCGCGGTATTTTTCGCGGGATTTGCGTAATTCGCGATATTTACAATTTCAATTTGCACTAACGAGTGGTGCAGCAAGACAAAACAGTGAAAATCGAGAGAGGAATTATTTAGAATGAACTAAAAATGGTGCGTCGATAATGTAGATCAAAAATTCGTAAAAATCAATTAAAATCAAGAAATTTAATATTAAATCTTTATGGTAAATAGGCCAAAAAATGTAAAATTCGTTTTGGCATATACCAATAATAATTAAAATTCTTAATTTATTCACAAAAGGCCAATATTTGATAATTTCACTTTATGGATAGTAAAATTGAAACAAATCCGTCTATAAAAGGCGTGTCATTCCTTCATTCGATCTCTTTTTCATTCGAGTTGTCATAAAGTCTACACATGCCAGTGGTCATAATATACTTTTCATGCAAGTTTATTTCTTAAGTTATTTTCGGTTTTTCTGGACTTAGAATTTTTCTTCATCGAAATTGTTCATCGACTTCACTTGGGAAGTTTTTGGAGTACAAATCTAGCACCAAATTTCGTGGCCGTTATTTGGAATTGTACAAATTCACATCAAGGATTCAACAAGTAAAATTTTATAAAAAACTTATTTGTCAGTATTTATTAACAAGGTAATTATTTTATGCATTTTTTTTTTTTTAACAGTTTGAGGTTAAGGGACAAACGTGATTGCATGCCACAAAAGTATAATTACTGGTCACAGATTGTTCACTAACCATTAATAAAATTTATTCCCTTTTGTAGCTCTGGGAATTGAAAATAAACGTATTTGTTTTTTTTTTAATATAAATTTATTTTGATAATTCGCAAAACACTGATTGATTTTTACTATGAGTAAAGCTATTTATACTGTCCACTGGAAATGCTGGAACAAGATAATGAGTTTCTCTGGTGGGGATAAACATGCGACGCTATCTCTTGTGGAAAAGCAGTGGCGTGCTACACTTTCAGAATTTTTTTTTTTTAATTTTAAAATGAATTTGTAAGAAATTTGAAGTATATAGTTTTTAAACAGATAAGGGTACATAAAGAATCATAACGTAGAAACAGAATGAAATAAAAAAAACGCAGAGGACTTTATCTAGTTCATAAAACTTCGTGTGATATTTGAGCAAATTGATAAATTAGAATTTTTGTTGAGATTTATATATAATTAATTGTGTTAAATAGATTTGAAATTGTAAAACTACTTTCAATTGTTAGAGTCTTGAATTTGAGGAATTAAAGAAAACGAATGAATAACCAAATGATATCTTTAAATCGCTACACTACCTTCCACCATTTTGTTTCAGCACGCAGCAAGTTGTAATTTGCACACGTAGCTTAGGGTATGTCAATTTTAAGAATTGACATAGGATTATTGAGATATAATTTGCGAACGCAGTGCATGTCAATTATGGGAATTGACATATGATTCATTTCGAATAAAAGTTTTGCTTGCATTGATTAACAAATTCTGGAATCGCTAATTTAAATTTTAATTCCCCTCAGAATATAGAGCATTGCACAGTACACAGAGAATACAGCCGATGTGAGTTTGCTTCAAATATTTTTAATATGTGTGCTTGTAAGCAATACACGCTAGTAGTTATATATATTAAGTTTGCTGCCATAATAGCAAAATTTACTGCCATAAAATATACTTCTGGCTACAACTTTTTATGGCTAATTATGGCAGTAATACTTTCCCCTTCGTTGGGGAATTTGACATTTTGCTCAGTAAAATTTTGCTAGATTATGTTTTGTCTTTATCGTTCTAAAGTATTTTCAGATAAGGCGAAACTCTTTACCCTGTTTACTAGCAATGTTCGAGGAATGTAAATTAGCCAAAATTCGGAAATCTCAAAACTGATATTTCGAAATTGTTTATTTTATTAAGGTCGGTGAATAGCTACAAAAATTTAATTTAATGCTCAGTGAATACATAAAATTACAATAACGTGAACGTAGTACATATACGTATATATTGCCAATATAAATCTATTATTTCAGAACGGAAATAACTAGAAACTAAACAAATGCCGGTAGTGTATCCAAAGCTATAAGCGCAGGTAATCCTCGTTCTTATTCTTGAAAGATCATGGATAATCTGTAGTTCTCCTTACATATGGATATGTCATGTATTTAGGAAATTATTATAAAGAATAAAATGGAATTTTATCAGTTAAAAATATTCTAAAAAAAATTAAGACAACACTCTAGGTTTATAAAAAAGATTAGTTACAAATATCATTACAACACCTTATGAATCAAAGTGTACATTTACTGGGCCAGAGATTATAATTAAGTTTTACTTTCCTTGTCGGTTATTAAAATTTCTTCGACTTCCTACATAAAACATGCATGTAACAGATTTATTGAAAGCTCTTCTTCCCAACTATCCTGGACCTGAAACTTTTCAATTTAAGTGGATGCTCACCGATCTCATAAAACTTTGATTACTTTGATAGTTTTAAATACGATCTCAGCGGCGTCGTTCTAAATATTTTCTGAAATTTAATTCAAAGTGAAGAGTTTTTCACAATGCGCCAATATTCGACACCTTCAAAATAAGATCAAGAATTAGTAAGGGATAAATGCCTTATCAAATACCATATGTCAGAGATTTAATACCAGGCCATTGCCACACCTAAAAAATCTTTCAACAGAAAATAGTCAAGCTGGTATGAAATACAGTCCAGCAAAATTAAAAAAAATATTACATTAATTAAAAGTGTACCGATACACCGAAGTAAAAAGCCAAAAAGTTTAACTTCTGATACCTCTGTGTTATAATTATAGAAGCTGGCGACGCAGATGAGAAGAAGACATTTATTCTCGCATAAAAAGGTCATGGGAATATTCTCAACTATCCTGGACCGAAAAAACTCAATAAGATCTGCAACTTGTCAATTTACATAGGTGCTAACTCAACTCAAGAAACTTTGATTGTAAATATCTTTAAATTAATATTTTCTGAAGAAATTGAGGTCAAAATCAAGTACTTGGACGTCAAGACAGAATCTATGTGAAAACATGTAAGAAACAAAATTTAAGCTTGATTTGTTACATGTTACAAGAAACTAGCTGCGTAGGTTCACAGCCATTTCTTGGGAAGTATTATCAACTCCAAACTGGCGTTTGGTGTGCACATACTTCGTCCTATAGAGAAATCCTTTACCAATTTATACGCCCTGAAATATTAGGATTAAGTAATGTCTAGAATAAACGAGACCTATATTTACAGAGTTTTAGCTTCAATGGAATGGGCCAAATTTTCGTTGCTGAATATTACATAACTGCTGTGGGACAAGCTCACAAATTAACCACAAAGGCTGATGGTCTAAGCAAGTTTTTGTGTAATTCTTAGATTTTCCCAGGTAATAGCACAAGAAAAACAAACAAAAAAAAAACACTCTCAATGTCAGAGAAATCTAGCTGTACGCAAATTCCAGGGTCAGAAAAATTTATGCAAAAATAAATTAGTTCTCAAGAAATGTCTCAAAGCTCCCAGGAATAATCTGTGAAAAAGATAAGCAACTGTTGAAAGTTTCTTTTACCTAAGTAAGTAGGTACTAAATTAGATAAATCACAGAAATGTTAGTTGTGAACATGCTAACCACGACTACGTATACAAAACGTTTCAAAATAAATCTTTGCCCGAAATGAAATCAAGTTAAGCTCCGTGAAAAGGTAAACGTTTCATGCGTGTCTAAGATGTTTTTCCTCTGAACAACAATTTCTCAACTCTCGGAATTAGAATATATTTAACGTCCCATGGAAACTCCAACAACCGTATCCGTATCCTCCTAGGAAAGCTTTAAGCCTCCAAGAGAAGTCGTAGATCTTCCTTTATTAAAGTTAATCCGAGGCAGATTAATATGTCTGGATGAGGACAAACAGTGTCGGTGTAAGCTTCGTAAATCATCGCTGTATTAAGCAAACAGATTAAGTGTAGTAACCCAACTCTCATTTATCTATCAAGAGTGTCTGCTCACATATTGGACACCAAATTCTGCTCCTCTACAACTCAACTCTTCTTTGATTCTGTTGAGGGTGACTGTTGAAGGTGCCAGTATTCTGCATAAATTTTCTATGTAATCTGAGAGACCATTATATCTGCTCCGTCATCGTTTCCATTTCCGTCGTCGCTTTGCGGTGATAAAGACGTTTTGTATTATATTCCTCCCTCATACCGAAACGATGATAGTGGTCAAGTGAAAGATCTTAATTCAGCACCATCGACCACCATCAAAAAACAGGGAGGCGAATTTATGCGTCATTTCCTTTAGCAATTACTTCCTCTGCCTGCAAATAATATCCCCCGGCTTTTGGATCTCAGATGCCAGTGGCATTGAATCTGATTGCGAGCGTCAACAACAGAAGTCGTATTAAAATGTGGTCCTTATGGATGGTTGTCTCCCTTTTAATTGCTGCATGTGGGTAGTAAAAATTGAGCTTAGAGACGAAGTAGAGTAACAAAATGTGCGCATATAAAATTGGAACCATGCTTGCTACATCTGTTCTAGGGGTCATGTAGTCTTTTTGAACCTTGTGTATGAACATTAAACTTCCGCCCATAATATTTCTTAGTAAAAAGCACTTGGAGATACTTTGTACGGAAAGAGCAATTTTATTACAATGTCCAACGATAAAATGGTAATGAGCAGTGAAAAGTGATACTGATATGGCTGAGAGAAATGGATTCTGTTAATTTTAATCTAGCAGACGAGGAACTCACTGAGAATTGATTTTTTTTTATCTTGCTGGATATATATATGCTTTTTTTGTAAGTAGTCCAAGTTCTAGTCGAATGGTACAGCTTTGACGATAGCGAAAATCCCAGTCCGATCTGGCATCCTGCCTATATAATACTTAACTGGCTTAGCGTAGGAATATGAAATTGTAAGAAACCATCCTTATTCTGAGTTGCTCTGGGAATGGAAAAATAGTCCATGCATGGAGCAAGGGTGTAGGGTGTGGAAAAAATCAGACGTATATAGACCTCCTGTAATATAATATGCAATCGAGAAATACCCTCTGTATAAGTTTCTTATCTTATAGCACCAGCTCTGCTAAGATGAAAGATTCTTTCCGAGCACATTGATGCTAGAAAATTAATACAAATTTGTACAATGCAATTTATAAAAGTGCTGGTGTTAAAATATCCTATCACCTGTTAGAAATAGATGGATGAAATTACTATTAAATACAACTACCCGGCGCGTAGACAGAGGGAGCGTCACGGGGGTCATGATTACCCCCAATAGCTCCACCTCATCTACGCGGTGAAGTGACTTAGGAACCACTATGTTATGCTGGACTATACAGCGAGATGTAAAAGTTTAACAGGACGATTTTCGTATTGTACGGGCCCTATGTGTAGCTGATGCTGCGATTAGTGCTTGTACTGTAGCGTACTTTTCCCAATTTTTAACTTTAGCGCTGCTGCGTCAACAGATCCAATCTGCGGTTACGGCTGGGCATATACATATTTCGCTTCATAGTCCCGTGACACACGATGATATATACTCGAGACTAGACACGACGTAAAACCGGTTTTTGTATCGAATGTGTATCAGGCCATGGTACACGTAGTTTATACACGGTTGATACACGTTTGTTAGTTAAAATTTTTATATTACTTCTGACACCAATTTTGTTAAATATGCACTAAAGCAATCTTTATTAAAAGTCACATTTATTTAGTATGAAAAACGTTTATTAATCTTTACTTTACTTAAAATTTATTCTTAATAACCTTTTATTAAAAATTTAGTTCACTTAAAGTTATTTATTACAATTTATTTTGTTAAGATTACGTTTAAAGTTATTTATTACAATTCATTTTTTTATTTACGTTATTTAATTACATATTTTCACAATCGTTAGTTATCTTTATTACAAGCTTATTAGCACTTTATTTGAATTTTTCAGAATCATTTCACTTTTTACAAATTCTTCCTTAAAATTGAATATTGATCCACTGGCTTTAAACTTTGTAGAGATATAATGCAACTTAATAATTCAAGAACAATAGTTGAACAAATATTCAAACACTTATTGAGTTAATTGAATTAATCAGTAAGTACAACCTGAATGCACCACTTGATATTTTCAAGAAAACTCACTAATAAATGATAAATGACCTACTGAATATCAAAACATATTGAATTGACTGAGATGGGACTCCCATTTTTATAGGGATGAATTTCGCAATCGAAAAGTCGCGATCATTCCCAATAGTAGGGATAAACCTTGTTAATACCAACCGTCTATTTGCCATTGGTTATTTCCCAATTAGTCATGCGATCAATATTTGAACTGATCTCCCATTGGTCGATTGTAACATGAAGAAATTAATGATCAACAATTAGTCATGTTGCCTTGAAACTTAAAACCCTTTGTTTACTAGGGACTTGTTTATCACAAACATTCAGGCTTGTAATTTGTAGGTAACTGCAAATGATAGTCTAGCTGATATCAAGCAAATTTCTAATTTTGTAGCTGTAGCTGCAACAACACCAATATGATAATGAAAAAAAAAACTCATATTTAATATAAAAAAACATACTGTGATTACAAATACTCAATACGGATAAACAGCACGTATAGTGGAAAAAATAATTAATTTTATGCAAGGAAATACGATATAATGGTACTAAAAACTTGAACAACTCTGAAAGAAAATTTCACTTTATTCATGTTAAGTTGTCAGTACGAATGTGAAGGTTGTAGCGCTCATTGTAGCAGATTGCGCTTCATGAAGCTGCAATAGAGCTTCGTGTAGCTTGTATCTTGTAGTGTGTCACTCTCGGTATAATTTGCAGACCTATTAGTCATTCGCTCGTAGCGCTTCGTCTTTGAAACGTGTACGAATTTTTTTTAGATATTTCTTGTGTTTTTATATTGTGCCGAAAGGTCATCTCATACCTATCACAGAAATTATAAGTAATTTTGGAATACATATTTATTTGCAGAGCTGTAAAATAATGCATTACTTTGGTAATGTATTCCTTGTGAAGTACTGAAATTTATATGACGTAGCACTTAAATATGATACTTCACTTATAATTAATTACTTCAAATTTTGCAGTATGGCAGTATTTTCATTCAGAATACTTCATCATTCCATTTTAAAGTACATACATATTGCAAAATACTCATAATGCAATACTTGGTAATACCTCTGAAGTACGGTGAAGTACTTTGAAGTACATTGAAGTACACCGAAGTATATTGAAGTATTTCGTATTTCGTTTAATCTGACAAACCTCAGAAAAGATAGAAAACACTAAACTTTTATTTAAATATGCCTATTCATTTAAGATTCTAAAATATTTTTGCAATTCTTAGTGTATTTTTTTTTAATCTACGATTATTATTTGAAAATGTTTTTGGCTTATTAAACGGAACTTCAGTTGAAATTCTGTATTGCATTTCAATAGAGCAGAGAGAATCGCCGTAGACATATTAGTTCCGAAGACAAATTTGATCAGGACCAAAATTTATATTCATTTAAGCATATCTGTCCGTTAATTTTCATATTAAGGGAGAACGGATCAGGGTAGAGATTTCAAATTTGGTAAGAATACTCCTTTGTGCCAAAACTAGATTGCATTCGTAAATAGGCGAAATCAACCACCAAAAATACATACATACATACGAGGGGTGTTCTAAAAGTAAAGTGATTTTTTCTATTTTTATCAATAAATTTTTATTTATTCATCAATATTAATGTTGTCCCCTTCAGAGAAATCTACCTCAGATATAATACACTTGTGCCAACGCTTTTTACAATCCTCCAAACAGTTTTTGGTATAGCCTTGAGCTCTTCCAGCGATGCAGTTTTATCTCCTCAATCGTTGGAAATCTCCGTCCTTTCATTGTTCTCTTTGCTTTTGTGAAGAACAAAAAGTCAAGTTCCCTGTGACTTTTTTCGCCAATTATGACCCTTTTGAGCAAATCAAGATCATCATTAGCATTATTCATCAACTCTTGAGCGATGCTCATGCGACGGTCAAAAATAAGCAATTTTGGAACAAACTTCGCTGACATACGTCTCATGCCCACAACTTCCGACAAAATTTTATGGCACGAGCCAACCTAAATGCCGACGTCATTAGCAACTTCTCTAATTGTGATCTATGATTTCCCAAAACCATTTTCTTCACTTCTTCAATGTTTTTATCAATTATTGACGTGCTGGAGCGTCCAGAGCGAGGGTATTCATTGGCATCTTCTCGACATTCTTGGAAGAGCTAGTACCACTTATTAACATTTGTTTTACTCAGAGTAGACCCACCGTAAGCGAATGTCAACATTTCGAAGCACCTAATTTCATTTTTACAAAAAAATTGATGCAAATTCGTTGATCCATTTTTTTTCGAGAGCAGTGAATCACAGAGCACATCAAATTGTTCTAACCTTTATGCCTCTCACAAACAAACAAAGGTTAAAACTTTGAACATATGTTCGAGACGAATGTACAAAAAAGAAAATCGAGTGTACGTAGCCCGCGAAATTTGAAAAGTCACCTTACTTTTTGAACACACCTCATACACTCAGAAAATTCATTGTTGAAAGAATCGAAAATAAATTGTTTACTAACAATTTCTGAATTTTAGTTAAATTACTATTTTTATTTCCTATGTTTTGCAATATAAGTCGAAAATATCTTCAAAGACGCTTGGAATTGTAAAACTATTTTAGAATCTTGAAAATTTTAGTTTTTTTGTATCTTTTCTGAGGTTTGTCAGATTAAACGAAATACGAAATACTTCAATGTACTGCACGTACCTCAATATAGTTCGGTGTACTTCAAAGTGCTTCAAGTACTTCAGAGGCATTACCAAGTATTGCATTACGAGTATTTTGCAATACACGTACTTCAAAATGGATTGATGAAGTATACTGAGTGAAGATACTGCCGTACTTAAGAATTTGAATTATAAAAACTTGCTTTACTTCAGTAATTCACTTTGAAGTAATAATAATATAATAATAATTTATTCAATATGGTTATGTACACAAGATTTACAATCTTATATCGTACTAAAAAGAAGGTATAACTATAAAAGAGATGATATACAAATCCAAGAGAAATAGAAATAGATTCAATAATTGACTGAAAGCAAGTAGCAAAAAGTAAAGGTAAAAGAAATTCAATGTTATAATAACGAAATAATGATATAAAATGGATTTAGATCCGTTTAATACTAATTTTACATTGGGAAGTATTTTTAGCTGAACTACACTTATACTAATAGTTGAGAGAAGAAAAAGAAATAGAAATGACAGATTAATATGTAGTGATGCAATATATTCTTTCTTACTTTCTTTCTATATCATGACAGATCCAATATTCTCTTTGAAAGCACCGACAGAGCCCCTGAGCTGAATACGAGCAGGAAGTGAATTCCATAGCCGCGCAGTCTGAACAAGGTAGGAACCTTCCATCACTGTTTTGTGAAAACGCGGAATAATTAGGTTTAAGTTTCGTTGTGAGGCTGCAAACACCAAATTTTCTTTGAGGTAATCAGGTTTGCCCTTGTAAATCAACCCATGCATAAATACGACCGCTTTACGTTTTAAGTAAGTATCGATAGAACAACCCAACAGCTTAAATTTAAAGGGTGAAACGTGATCATATCTGCGAAGATTAAAGATGAACCTGATGCAACTGTTAAAAGCCACTTCGACCCTGCGCTTACAGTTGCTGTCCAAATTCATGTATACCAGACTACCATAAGTAAAATGAGGTACTATTAGCGCCCTGACCAATTTCAATTTCATATCAAGCGAGAGAACGCGAGCAAAAAGCCATAGCCTCCGAAGCCCAGTATAAATTTTGCTTAGCATCAGGTTGACATTTTCACAACATTTCATGTCATCGGTTATCACCACTCCAAGATTACTGACTTTGCTTAGAATAGGTAGTATAGCACCATTAAGATATATTGGCGGAATATCTGATTTACACAAGGGACCACTGTAAAACGAAATACACTGGGACTTGGATGAGTTAAGTAATAATCCATTGGTTGCAGACCATTCATAAATTCTACGTAGATCACTATTTACTCGCTCAATGCAATCCTCCAGAAGTCCTATAGGCCTACTCAAATACAACTGTACGTCATCCGCATACAAGTGCACTTTAACATCCCTTACCACTTCAGGAAGGTCATTAATAAATAAACTAAAGAACAATGGGCCCAAAACTGACCCTTGCGGTACACCCTTTGATAGCTTTAACGCATCAGATAATCTACTGCCGATTTTAACAACTTGGGATCTATCAGAAAGGAAACTTCCTACTAGAGTGGTTGCAGACTCGCTGAAATTAAAAGCAGTAGAAAGTTTTCGAAGAAAAGTTACGTGATTAACACAATCAAAAGCTTTAGAAAAATCCAACAGAAGAAGAACACTAAAGAGATTTTTATCTAATGCAGCTCTTAAATCAGTAGTTATTTTCAGCAAGGCTGTTTCACAGCTATGGTAAGGCCTAAAACCAGATTGCCATTTAGTTAAAAGCGTATTGTCATCTAAAAACCTCTCGAGTTGGTTGTACATAAGCTTTTCCAAGATCTTGCCCAGAAAACAGATGAGACTAATTGGTCGGTAATCAGAGAGTGCTTCTGGCTGTCGTTTTTTTGCTACCGGGAGAACTGTAGCTACTCTCCAGCTGTAAGGGTAGTAGGAATATGTAATGCAGGAATTAATAATATAAAGGATATAGGGATGAATAAGAGGGAGTAGAAGTTTGATAAATTTAGGAGGTAAGTTATCTGGACCGATCGCGTCAGACTTAATAGAATAGACAGCTTTGAGCATTTCTTCCAGATTTACATTACGGAAACTAAACTCACTTGACCGCTGATCATTGAATGAAACAATGGCTGTTCTAGTATCGGGGTCAATATACTGTCGATTAGGCAGATTAACATTACCAGAGGATATGAAATATTGATTAAGATCATCTGGGTTAACACTACACTCATTAACATCCTTACCACTAACACCAAATCGACACAAATTCTTCCATATAAATTTAGGTTGAAGGGCAGGGTTAAGCCTAGAGCCATAGTATAATCGCTTTGACTGTCTGATAGCTGAGGTAACTTTGTTACGAGCAATTTTATATAAATTTCTCAAACGATCAGTGTTGAACCGTTTATATCGCCGGTATAAGTACTCACGCTCAGCAATAAGAACACTTATTTCTCTAGTGAACCAAGAACAACCGCCATAGCGTTTACGTCTGCTAATCACAGGTACATATTTATCATGGAGATAGCTGGCTAAAGAACTGAAAACTTCCACTTGGTCATCCACAGATGGGCAAATAAATATATCATTCCAGGGTAGAACAGGGCATTCTTCAAACAAACTGTTACATTAATATTGTGATAGTCACGGTACGTAAAACTATTGCAGGTACGGGTAAAGTGCAAGGCAATATCATAACATAAATAAAGTATGTCATGATCGAACAGACTGGGCGGACTAATTTTGTTGTGAAACAGCACTTTACTAGTATCAGCTGACATTAGAACATCTAGCTGTGATGGATTGGAGGTGTGAAAATAAGTAGGTAATGAGTTTATTACGTTTAAGTGAATCGACTGAATACAATTGAGAAATTGGAGAGATACCAGATCACTGCGGAGGATATTCACGTTGAAATCACCACCTACTATTACATTATCGTAACGCTGCGTGGCTGACAACAATGCATGCTCAAACTCACTTATGTTGCTTTCACTGAAATTATTTGGTGGACAATATGCAGCTGCCAACAAACACTTCTCTACGCTGGTATTTAACTCAACACAAATGAACTCTACACCGCCACTGACAGTAACGTTAATTAATTTTGACTCAAAACACTCTTTAATGTATATCGCCCCACCTCCGCCAATACGATTTATTCTATCATTGCGAAATAACCTAAAGCCAGGAATCGATACCATAGCGGATGGAATACTATCATTCAACCAAGTTTCAGATACAAAGATTACATGCATATCACTGTTCAGCAACCAATTACTAATTTCCGAAATTTTATTTCGGATGCTTCTCGCATTGATAGAAATTACTTTCAATCCTTCAGCCTGCTTACAAAAAATTTTCAGCAAAGTTCCTACCCCGTCCAAAACTTGCACCGAATCAGCCAAGCTCACTATCGCCGGAGCCTCTGTCAATGCTTATACAAAAATTCAACAAAAAGGATATAGTAGTATCGAAGAAAGAACAATTGCAATCACCAAGCTTAAGAGAGTAAAACAAGAAGAAAGAAAATGCTAGTTTAGCTAAAAAGAGTGCATTAAAAATTATTATATAGTCAATATACTGCAAAATATGTCTAATACCCTGTATATTAATGTACATTATTTTCATTTTATCATTCATCCATTCTATCTAGCTCCGCTCACACTGGGCACTACATTACATAAATTCATAGTTTGAAGCAACTGCTCCCTGCTCGTGATTTTCAATGGGATGTCTTCCCTACACTTTTTGATAAACAAAAAACCATTTCTGCTAAAAGCCGAATAAAGTTCTTTAGCATCACGATATCGTAGACCTTCACGTAGAAGCGCATTATTGCGCGGGGTAAGACTCTCATGAGCAACCAGTGAACTATCCAACGTAAAGCCATGCAGCTGAGATAACTTAACTTTGCTCGTCCAAAAATCTGACAGAAAGGCACGCTGCTCAGCATGCCCAGATAAACGTACCAATATCAAGCCGTTTTGATCTTTTGAAGCTGATTTAGGCTTTAATCGGAAAGAGTCCATATGAGGCGTTAAACTGTGGTTAATTACTGAAGCAATATTTTTGATTATGTCATTGGTTTTTTCACCAGCGTGATAGGGTACCCCTCGGATGATGACATCACTCAAACGCTGCACTCTGTGAATCTCCTCAATGTGATTATGGGCGACTCTGCTGGTTTCAAGCAAATTTTCAAGAGAAGCTTCACATCGTAAAATCCTATCATTGACGCTGCCCACCACACTATCAATCTTGGCCATAATTTTCTCCTCCAACTGCTGCAGAAGACCGTTTATTTTGGCGACTATAACAGATTCCATCCGTGCTATGAGATCACTTGCAGATGCCAGATCCGTACATTCCCCAGGCAATGCTGTATTAGTGATGATGATGTCTGATGTAGAATCCGATCGTAAACCCTTTCTCTCAGTTTTTGTGCTCTTCGGTTGTTGTTTATTAGCACCAGACATTACAACGGGATATTGGAATGATTCGTAAGCGCAATAATTCCTACAATTTTTCTTTCTTTTTCTTCTTTTTAACAAAATTATTTAAGATAGAAACACCCGATCAGCGTTAAAAATCAACTGAGCATACAATTGGATTAAAACGTGGACCCAAAACTATAAATTTTAACACAAACTGCGGAGCTGATTTACCGTGCGTCTAGTCACTAGCCATTCAACGTACTCCGTACCAGCACAAAATAATGCAGTACAAAAAGTAATGCATTATTTTACATCTCTATTTATTTGAGTGTTTGATTGCTTAGAAAAGGACATGTAATGTTTATAATGCTTAGCAACCCAGTTATTATTATGCTTTTGTATTTTAGTTGCGTCGATTACTCGTATAAATGAAAAGCACACTACGTCCAGGAGGCTTTTTAATAAAGCCAGGAGGACTGGATCGAAGGAGCATTGGCGGTACAACTATGAGATCCAATGTCACTGCAATAGCACCCTAAGTATACAGAATGATATGATATAAAGGATTCCGTTAATTTTGCTTGAGTTGATTAAATAATTCACCATACAAACGGTAGATTTTTAAAGACAATGAAAATCATAAGAAGATAGCCAGCATTTCAAGCTTTCATTTGATATAACTCTCTGAATTCCGGATCCTCTTGCATAGATACATATGTAACACAATGTCTCTTTTCTATACGCCTTGGATATCGTAGAAGGTCATACTAATACACGTTTGACAGGTAGTAATGATATACTATATATAGAGCCATTGACAGGGACAAATTAACGGTGTTAGTGTTTTTTAGATTTTTCTGTAGCAGGTTAACCGTATTAATGAGGATCTATCACCAGTTAACTCCTGGGTGAATGCTAACAAACTTATGTTAAATTCTATTAAGTGCCCAGTTATTTCCAGTTCCGGGTTAAACATGGACTTCCGCAAACAATAGTCTTATATACGATTCTATACATAAATATTCGGCGGCATTTTTATAACGAAATGCAAATTTTAATTTATTTCAATTAACTTCTAAATAAAATTTTTAAGTTTATCAAGAATTATAAAACAAAGATAGTCCTAGATAAACTTAAATATTTGAATATATTAATTTTGAAGTTAATTCAGTTAAGTTAAAATTTGCTTTTTCGTTATAAAAATTTGTGTACGAATATATGTATACCCTTAATATGTAGAAAATTTTTACAATAATTTATTTCCTATGATAAATAATTCGTGTCTATTTTTCACATTACTTTATTACACACGCAGTTTAAGTCGCCAAATATACTGGATACTAACTTTCATCTTTGACATATCTAAAAATAAGATTTTGCTCAATATTCTCTCTCCTCCTTTTTATTTTGTAAAAATCGAATTCAGACCAAAACGTGGCAAAAACTTGATTAATCCTTTGGAATATTTTATACTGATTAACTTCCTACAAACTGAGCTAAATTTTACCTGGATTTTCAAACATTTGAGCTTCTTCTTTCCTGTTCAACAATCCACAATTCTTTCTTTCTGATAAAAGTCAGAGATTCTTAGTCCCAGCTTGATTTCGAGATTACTTCCCATTATTATTCAGGTCTCCTTGTAAAATGTTGCCCTAAAAGCAGAGTTTCATGGAACACAACGGAAACAACCTACGCGAATATCGCAACACTCTTAATGCGAATAATTTTTTACTTAATGTCTACAGGATTATTGAGGAAAAACTTTTTCTGTACTTTACGAGTGGATTCTTTTCGTTTCTTCTTTTTATGGATTACCTGCTTTAATAAATTTACTAAAGCATTAGGGCTTGATGTTGTGATGGGCAAATAAAGCGTTTGTGTAGGAACAATGGCCCAGATTTTAAATCTTCATGGTAATCCCATTAAGTAGTATCAATTTTGTGCCTTTTAACTTATATACTTACAGCAGTTCAGAAAACCTTCAATCTTCTTTAGGGACAAATGCATAATGAGGAGGAAGCCGACTTATGCGAGATTCTTTATAGATTCAACTCATACTTAACAAAACTGTGGATTTTGAAATATTATCTTATCATACATTATATATGTATACTGAAGTCTTGCTAAACCTTAGCAGCCGTCTTTGAAATTAGTAAAAGGTCGGAATACTGAAGTGGGAGTTTCCAAAAATTAATTGGTAGCAGAGCTCGTGAGAACGTGCAGAATTGTACAGGAATTGGAGAAATGATTAGACAGATTAAGGAGAGTATCAGTAGGCGAAGATTAATGTTGTTATTAAAGTTTAAAATAATTTAGCATAGTTAATTTCAGCACTTTCTTTAGTGTTTATGTTTTTTCATACTCTGCATCTATCACACTACTAAATTTACCCAGAAATTTTAAGTAATTTTAATATTTTAAAAATATTTTATCCGTCTTTATAATACTTTTATCAATTGTAGATGATACTTTAATGGCCATAGAGTGTGTAGGCTATATCACACTTTCTGGACCCTGCGAGACGAATTTATACAAATTAAACGCGTACTATTTAGGTGATATAAAAATTAGCGGTATTGGAACAACGATGAAATCAAGCTTATTGAGAATTGTGTTATTATTTAATTGGCAGTTTTTATTGAAAAACTTCGGATTTTAGCCTAACAAATAACATTATTAAGTCAGATGAAAACGAGAAGCCATTAAGCTCATCATGTTTCTAGCTCTTTTTTTGGAGTTTTTCCAGGATCAAGTACGATAGCATGCCTTTGTAGATTTTTGGAAAGCTTAACATATTGTTACAATATTCGCCTGTACTTTTAATTTCGAGAGGGAGGCTTGGTAGGTAAAAATATTGCAAAGCTTTAACAAAGCAATGTACACTCAGAGAAATATTAATATTGAAATCAACAAATCATATTGTTTGATATAAAAATTGTTGAAAATTAATTAAATTATGGTTAAATCAATAATTTCACAATGCAATTTGAACACAAAGTAGTTGTATCAACAATATTTTCATAAGCAACAAACATTCAACATCTTTGAAATATTTGTTTGATATCAATATATTTTACTGATTTAAACTAACACTTTACTCTGTTTGAATTGAATACAGATTCAATTAATTCAACAAAAGTTTTGCTGATATAAACAGGGATATGTTTGATCTAAACAAAATTTTTGTCAGTATTACATCAAACATTTTGGTATTTGATTTAAAATTACTTAATTGTTACTCTGCAAAAGTTCTTATTTGATTTGACAATTAAATTTGTGTTCTGAATTGTTCGTGTTCCTTTTCAGCTTAATTGATAGAAGAACAAGGTGCGGTTGGAATGCCATTCATCTTCAGGTTTATTTCTGATTGGATTGTTCACAAATTTGGTGCGGAAATATGGTGGCGGTGTTTAAATTTTCAACAAGTGAGTTATGTTTATAATTTTTAAAAATCCGGTTCAAAAAATATAAAATAAATTATTTCTTCTGTGCTGTGTGTGCGAAAAGAAGAAGTAGATATAGGCTATTCCGAAAAATCTGTGTTCAGTATTTTTATATGTTTCTTGTGTTGAAGAATTATACAAAAGAAATCAAATTTATGTTACATATTTGTACATTATGACTGAAAATTCAAATATTGGACTAGATCATGTAATACTTGACTTTGAAACCGAGAATTCAGAAGTTGTTTTATGTGAAGACGACGTAATGCTTATTCAGTTATTACAATCGTGGGAACTTATGGGCATATATGACCATTTGAAAAGTGAGTGATGCTTTTCTTATACTGATTAATTAGTATTGTCAGTAATATAATTTCCTTATAGGTGCTGGAATTGATTTTAAAAGATTGAAATATTTCGATCGTGGTGACATTGAAAGAATTTTAGCGGATTTCTCTTTATTGGGAGTGGCGGCCGAGTTTAGTGAAAAATTAAGGCAGTGGAGGAAAGAAAATGTAAGTAATTAAAGATTTTAAAACTTTTTTTAAATTCAACAAGCTTTAATAAAATTAAATTATACATTATATATATATATATTCTTTTTTTCTGTATTCTAAATAACATTGAGTGCTAACGTTTATAACATTTAAGTTTTTGAATGTCCGTTTCTCTATTGATTTGTTTCTAAACTCTTTGCTTTATCGGGATGTAGGTAATTTATAATGTGATGATTTTCTAAAAATTCTAAAGAGAAATTCGAAAATAAGTAAAAACTTTTCTGTATAAGGAAATTTAAATTTTCTCGTCTCATACGGAGATCATTATTTGTAGACTTTTTAAATAATAGTCCCCCAATATTGTTTATAACCACTGTAGTAAAAATGTCTTCGAAAAAGTTGAAGAAATTGATTCTAGACTAATATGGTAGATTTTCTTCTAATTTTTAATATTCCGTGTATATATTATTTTCTTCCAGTTCAATGACAACTGTAGTACACTCTCTGTTAATACAGTTGTTTCGCGGTAGGTTAAAGCCAATTATGTGTCATCAGAATCAAGAACCTCGTCTCCTTCATTGATAAATACAGACGCAGAGCCCCTAAATGTAACGTTTTCTTCCATCAGAGTCAATGCTGAGCTTATTTTCGTAAATTTTTAGATTGATGTAAATTATGTTCTTAAGCAAAGATTTGAAGGAAAGAACATTCTGCAGGAAAACGAAATAAAAAATTCTCTAACTCCAGCCCAACAGCAAACGTTAGCGAATTGTCTTATTGATGCTGGCATAGCAACGAAAGGAAAATTAACTGCTAACGACCTAAAATCGCTGAGCGAGAAGATCAGTAAAAGATTTCCGGGGGAAGACGTAGTAGGTTTTTTCATATTTCTGTGTTTAAACACGAATATGTTAATTATTTTAACTTTAGGAAACTTATTATTGCCCACGTATAGCAAATTAGATACGTTCAAAAAATTCTAATATATTTTGTAGTTTTGCTGAACAATCCTGATTTCTATTAATTTCTATTAAAAAGAATATCCATGTATTAAGTATATGGTATAGTAATTAACAGAGTCACATTTTTATTACGTATGTATCAAAATTAATTATAATGCTTGCTAATGTAGCATCTATGTAAATATGATACAAGATAATAAATTTAACATTTTTAAAATTTTTAAAGAACTGAAATGAAATGAATTTTCTACTAATTTTTGCTTTATTCCATAATTTTTTGATGTCAATCTGAAATATAAAAGACAAGAGATTTTGATGTAAAACAGTCTGTCTTCTAAAAAATGAACATCTAGATAGAATAGAAAATGTTTTTATTCAAAAGTGGAAATTTTGCCGTATAAGGCAGAAATAGATTCGTCGACTTCATGACTTTTTATCGTGTATGTTCACGCCGTGGCCTAATTGTTTGTACTATGTGATAATCCAGGGCGCGTGATATGGTGTATGCGCTCTAGGACCAAGGACCAGCACATGTGTACTTGAATATGTGATATTGTGTTATATTTTCCAGGGTGTTCGAACCAAATCGCTTCGAATATATTTTTCTTAACAGATACCTTCTGAAAAGAAAAAAAATCCTGAAAACCAAGCATGAACATTATTATAAAATTAAATCTAATCTAATCACTCGCATTCAAAACACAGATAAACAACCAAACAAAGCTATATATTTGTCATCTACATAACATATAGCACAAATACAGGAAGCCTCATCGAGCAAATCATTATCATATGTTTTAACCGTTAGATTCATGCCAAAAACAATTCCTGAAAAGGGAACATTAAAAATACCATGCTAAAATTGAGTTCTAAAAAGACAATAAATTCAATCTAATTTCAATTTCCCTAAAAATCGGTAACACATATAACAAAGAAGAAGAAGTTTCTCAGTTGTCAAAATAAAGTTGCTATTTAAAAATCGTAATATCTTTTGTTTTTAGTTAAAAGTAAACATTTAATTAGTCGAATCTTAAACTTTTATTTAATTTGGTTAATTGTACGTTGGAGTTTTGCATTAGTGATTAAGTTTTGCAACAGTCTGATCATCGACCAGCATTCTTGGACCTGGATCTTCGACATTCATTCATCATAATCATTGAGAAGATTTGTTAAAAGTGATTCCCTCCTCCCCATGCGTGCTGCATCCTGCTGAAATTGTTAACTGGCATTCATTCATATCTGGAACTTTTGGATCACACATTCATTCTTCCATTCGTCTACCAGGAGCCGTCCATTAATTGGAAGAACATATCGGAGCCAATCTACAGAGGGTATTAATTTATTTTATTTATATTGCCACATTCCTGGCTTTCCAAGGAACTGTTCGATTTTCTACTGCATTTCTCCGGCCTTATGAGCTAATTGCTAAAATTAACTTAACCTATAAAGTAAACAACCCACGGACTATAAAGTAAACAACCCAAGGACTTCAACCAATTTCAATTCACCTTTAAATCCTACTCCGAATTTCGTGCACATCTATGGTCAACAACTTTTATCCACTAAAATTGTTTGATTGGGTATTTACTATCTAATTTCATTATAGTCAGTATTGAATCAAAGCTATATATTATGGCGCCTAAATGTATGCTCTGTTCTGCCTATCTAAATAAACATAAAACTGGATTCAAATGCGTTGACTGTCGGCACGACTTCCACGCTACTGGCTGTAACCTATCCAAAGAAGTCACATCGAGTATCATGAGCGGCACTGTTGCATTCCGATGTACCGGCTGCATTAAAATCACCTCTACTAATGATTCCGTTTCTGATAGTGATGAAAGTGAAACATCTAATATTTTAGCAGCCGTCCAGAGCATGTCTAAACAAATTGAGGTTATCAAATCAAAACAAGCAGAATTCAATAATTCGATTAATACTTTGCTGCATGGATTTAACGAAATTAGTAAACTTGTGACCACTGTTGAGGATAATAAAAAGAGAATTAAAGCCTTAGAGGCAGAAAAGTCACGTATGAGTAAAAACATGGAAGCCATGGAAGAACATATGAAAACATTA
The DNA here is from genome assembly GCA_963924295.1 of Dioctria rufipes. NCBI lineage: Eukaryota > Metazoa > Arthropoda > Insecta > Diptera > Asilidae > Dioctria > Dioctria rufipes. The sequence continues at coordinate 312,972,126 of OZ002740.1, read as the reverse complement.
GAAGATAGATCTCTAACTAACTTTATTGAAATTAAAAATATCCCTCCATGCCCGGATGAACAACCTGTTGATACTGCTAAAAAAATTCATAAATTTCTTAAGTTATCTTTTGAAGAAGCTGATGTACTGAAGGTTTATCGCCGTAAGATTAGAGCGAACAACGTAAATTCTGTTAGCCCATTAATTGTTAAGTACTCTAATCAGTCAATCAGAGATCGTGTGCTAATTGCTAGTAAGGTTACCGGAGGTGTGAAGGCCGATATGCTGGGATATAGGGAAAAGAGCACTATTTATTTTAATGAATTCTTGTCGAAAGAAAAGAAAACTCTTTTACACAAGGCGAAGCAGTTTAAGCAAGAGAATGGGTTTAAATTCGTTTGGATAAAAAATTCGAAAATTTATTTAAAAAAGGATGAAAACGCATTACCTTTTGTTATCTCAAACGAAAAAAGTCTGGAGTAGGAGCAGTATCCAAGATAGCTCCAAATAATAACCTAGTTAATGTCAATAAATACATATTATCAAAATGTCAGAGGATTGCGTACCAAAACAGAACAAGTTCGATTAAATGTAATTTCTAACGACTATGATGTCATATGCTTTACGGAAACATTTCTGCAAACGGGTGTTCTAACTCAGAGGTATATGACGATAGGTATGTAGTTCATCGAAAAGATAGGAATTTTAGAATGTCAGGGCGAGAAGATGGTGGTGGGTGTCTTATCGCAGTTAAGAGTACCTTTAATTCATTTCGAGTCGAATCTTTCGAAACAGACCATGAGGTGGTATGGGTGGCAATAAAAGAAAACAACTTAACTCTATACTTATGTTGTGTTTATATTCCTCCCCAAGCACCTTATGAATCATATAATTCCCTTTTTTCCAGCATTACTGATAAAATATTACAGCTTCCTACTAACTCAATTGTAATCTTCTTAGGGGATTTCAACTTACCACATATTAACTGGACTTATGAGGCGCATGACAATTGCATGCGTCCCTCTGCAGCCTATAGTCTCTCCTCACATTCGCTTCTCAATAATATGGAATTATGTAACCTAAAGCAATTTAATAACCAATCTAATATAAACAATAGGCTTCTCGATCTGGTTTGGACAAACATTTCGCATTCAAAAGTGAGCATCACTTCATCCTTATGTCCACTATCTAAGGTAGACCCCCATCATCCACCACTCGATATTGTGTTAGATTTGACACAGTCAAGAAATGCTCATAGTCAATTTGCTAAAAAAAGAAACTTCCATAGAGGCAATTACACCGGCCTCTCTGAATTTTTTAAAAACTTTGATTTCTCTCATGCATTTTCCGGAATAGAGTTGTTTATCCCCGAAGTAAATCAACGCAATCGCAATCATTTTCCGAAATGGTATAGCTCCCAACTGATTAAAGTCCTTAAGGCAAAAGATAAATATAGATGACTGTACAAAAAAAGTCCCCACTCGGAGATTTATAAGACTTTCTCTTATTTGAGGAAGATATCAAAATCCTTGATTACTCAATGCTACCAAAAGTACATCAATCATACTGAACATTCGCTAAAACACAACCCTAAGGCATTTTGGGCTTTCAGTAAGAACCTAAATAGATCGAACACTTATCCCAAACAATTAACATTTAATGATGATACATCGTCATGTCCTCCACTTATATGTGAGATGTTTTCCGCGCACTTTACATCCGTATACTCTGAAAAAGATCCCGGAATTATCCCTTCGCCTTCTCAGGACGCTTTTAATATGAATATAATGTTAAGCTCCATCACTTCGGAATCAGTTCTTAATGTATTAAACAATCTTGATTGTGATAAAAATCCGGGACCTGACGGGATTCCAAATATTCTTTTCAAGAGATGCGCACAAAGTCTAACGGAACCGCTTATTAATCTATTCAATCTTTCAATCACTAATAAAATTTACCCAGTAGTTCTTAAAAATTGCTTCGTTATGCCTATTTATAAATCTGGTGACTCTAAACTCGTCATTAACTATAGACCCATTTCCATTTCTAACGCTCTTGCACATATCTTTGAAAAGGTCGTTTATTATCAGCTCCTATTTCAAATAAAATCATTTATTTCTAAAAAACAGCATGGATTTTTACCGGGGCGATCTACGATCACCAACTTATCTCTATTCACAGACAAAATCGCATCCGCTCTTGATGAAAATACACAAATAGATTCTATCCACACTGACTTTGCCAAAGCATTCGATAAGATTAATCACAAACGCTGTCTTTCAAAGATGGCTCTAATGGGGTTCCAGACAGACACCATATCTTGGTTCCACTCTTATTTAACCAACAGAGATAATATCGTTGTATTTAATGGCCATCAATCGTCCTCATTTAAACAAATTTCTGTAGTGCCCCAAGGTACAATACTTGGACCATTAATTTTTCTCATTTACATCAACGACATGCCTTCTTGTTTTGTATCTGATTGCTTATTATACGCTGATGATGCCAAGATCTTAAGAAAAATTAATAACGTGACGGATTGTGTTCATCTTCAAAAAGATATACTACGGCTGGAAAAATGGTGCCATGATAACTGTATTGATGTCAATGTAAGCAAATGCAAATATATCTCGTTTCATCGCAAAAAAGACCCTATATTCTTTGACTACACCATCCACGACACTACTCTCTCTCTTGTCAATGAAATAAAAGATTTAGGTGTAATATTTGATCAAAAGCTCCTCTTTATTCCACATATAAACCTTATTACCTCCAGATCATTTCGTTTATTAGGCTTTATCTTTCGCACTTGCAAATCATTTAGGTCAGCATCCTCTTATATCAGTCTTTTTTATTCTTTAGTAAGGAGCATTCTTGAATGTACTAGTCAGGTTTGGAATCCTTTTTATTCCTCTTAGAGTGCACAAATTGAGGCTGTCCAGCAAAAATTCACTAGAGTTCTATTGCTCAGATTGGAGAGTACCACTCTAGAGTATCATGAAAGACTAGCAAAATATAACTTAATGACACTGGAAAATCGCAGAATCTACTTGGATAGTATATTTCTATACAAGATCTTAAATGGTAAAGTATATTGTGATGCATTGGTGTCTAATATTGATTTACGTGTCCCTTCGCGTAACTCGAGATCCCAGACCCTCTTCAAATTACCTACTTGCAGAACAAACATTAAAGAAAAGTCACCTATCTACAGAATCACAAAATCATACAATATAAGATTTAACAATATAGACATCTTCAACGCTAGCCCTCTGACATTTAAAAAGCTAATCCTCCGCGAGATCGTTCAGTAACACTCTCCTTCATTCTACTGCTTCTCTTTGCCCCTTTTCCCAACTCATTAACAGCATTGTTGGCCTCCGCTCTCTCTATGAATTTTAGTCCTAATTACTTTTTGCCAGCCTAATCTTCTAATTTTAAGTTCACGCATGTATCTATGCATGTTTTAGATTTAGTTTAAGTATTTTTGTACTTTTCTCTTTTTTTTTCTTTTTTTTTTCTTTTTTATATTTTCTTTCTATTATATAGCTCCTTTTTGCTCTTAATTTTACTTCTTTAGTTATAATTTATTTTTTGTAGTTATATCTCAACATTCCTTTTACTTTTTGCTTTTTAATTATTCTCTAACTTCTTCTTTTGTTTTGTTTATGTAAGTCAATTAACTCGTTAAATTACATGTAAGGTAGTATATTATTGGAAAGCTTTCTGTTTACTATCTTTATAACCTTCAAAGTAAACAAATAAATAAATAAATAAACAAAAGCATGTGTTGTCAGATAGCATACAATGCATGGCACAAATATAATCAGATGAAGCCGATCAATTTGCAACTCTATCATTATCATCATTACAAGTAATATCCAACGGGAATTTTTTCTCTACGTGATAGAGAGAATATTTTTGCAAATATAATTTAATTTAACCCAGCAGCATGTGAAGCTCTAAATTTCTTGTTGCTATGAATTTTTGTTCGTTGCTAGACAAATTTTATCGCTAGTACCGTAAGATCACAGCTGCACTGCCAATGCCGCTGCTACTCTATCTGTGGTGTCGTGTGTAAGCAAGGGCTATATAAACGACAAGCTGACTGATCTCATCTCTTTTTTTTTACAGTTGATGCAGTATGGGGCACCTTCCTTCTGGTTTATTCGCTCACACTCTCCTGGCAAGTGGGCATTTTTGCACTTCACGCATTTGTAGTCGACTGCACAATTTCTTGCAACGTGGCCGAAAGCCTGGCAACGCTTGCACTGAGAGACTCCCGATGCGCGATATTTTTCCCAATAAATAACCTGGTTGAGTAAGCGATTAGTGGCCATGATGTATTTCGAATCGTAGTTTCCTCCAAAATTAACTACGAAGGAGTTTAATTCCTTGGTCCTGGGAGTTTTAAAATGACTAACTGAATTTATGGCGAAACCACGCAGTTTTTGTTCTAATGCTGCCTTTACATCATCGGCTTGGTATGTGTGCTGAATACCTTTCAGCAGAAGTGTCGTTGTTCTGTCACATTTAGGCGTAAACGTATAGCTTTGCACGCCGATGTCCTTGACAATATTGAAGAGAATCCTATGGTCGTCTTGCGTTATTGGCTTGATGATGCACTTGGTGCCCTTTGACGTCTTTATGAAGAACTTTGGCCTCATCTGTAGCTTATCAAGCTCGCAATTGAATGCTCTGACATTCAAGTTCTGGCAGACGATAGGAGGAGGTCTCGCTGTCTTCACACTTGGCTTTTCAATTTGGGCCTCAGTTGCTTTGGGCTGGATTTCAAAGTCCTTCCGGTTTCCAAGGATTTGATAGTATCCACCAGTATTTTTCTCTCGGCTTGGTTCCTGCTTCGACCCCGCTGCTTTTCTTTTTGCTGGCCATCCAGCCAGTTATAGAGGTTGCTCCAAGTACAAGGAGGTTGTACAACAACGTGCCAAGAAGATCGAGGAGCGTCGCCAGCGTGAGGAATTCGTGAAGGAAGCCACAAGGAACTATGTGCAACCAGGTAAATCTTTTGCCCAGGTAATATCAAAAAACACGTTTAACAATAATAACTCCGTTAAACCCACAGCTCCCAAACCCCAAGCAGCACCTAGGTCTGCCCCCAAGACAGCTCCTAGAAAACCTAGAGTGACAGAAATTGACGATTTCTGCACCAACGAAGCCAAGTCTCTATTTGGCTGCGACCTTTTCGCCCTTATGGGCAAAATCAATAATTTCCTTCCTAAATACAGGAAGCTTTCTTCCATCTCGGAAAAACAAGCAGCTTACCTTCAATTTGCATTTGGACTATGTCTAGGCAAATAAGTAAGCTGAAAATTATGTCACTTAACTGCAATTCGCTGGTAAAGCACAGCAAAAGAGCAGCCCTAAACCTATTCCTTATTGAGCATAAACCCACGTTCATGTTCCTCTCTGAAACTCTCCTCACTGAGAGACATAAGTTGGCTTTTGAGCACTATAACTTCGTCCGCCAGGACAAGTCTGAGACCACCCTAGGCACAGCCCTTCTCATTAAGGAAAACCTCAAATTCGAAGAGGTGAAAATTAGTAACCTTTCCAATATGGAATGCACTGCTGTCAAATTAAAACTTCGAGACAACGAGTCTCTTCTCTTAATCGCCCTATACAATAGATGTCACGCCACGGGAGCTGATATCAAGAATAATTTAAACAGCATTGCTCAGATCTCGGACAATTTCACATACACGGTGCTGGGTGGAGATTTCAACGCCAGGCACCCGTTGTGGAATGATTCTGTCGTAAGTCCGTCTGGCAAGGCAGTACATGACTGGCTCCTCTTTAATACCAACCATGATTTTGTCGTCGTCTCGCAAGATACTCCGACCTTCCCGCGATCTGGGTCAACTCTCGACTTCTATATCGCAACCTCTAATCTAATTAATCTCCTACCCCAATTCTCAAATTACGTCTGCACAGCACATATGGCTGAATCCGATCACTTGGCTGTTGAACTCTCAATCACTCCCAGCGCACCGTTAAATATATTGACTTCTGACCCTCAAGCCTCAACTTCACTCAAAGACGTTGACTGGCAACAATTTCAAGACAGGCTCTCCCAATTTCTCGCAGGAAATCTACCTGACTCGCAACGGAACCTCACGAACTTGGAAATTGACTTCCACATTGACTTCCTCAACAACGCCATTGAAGGAAATGTCGCCTTCTTTTCCAGTGTAGTGCCGAGCAAACACTACAAATACAAAAATCTCCCGCCTCAACTGCAAAAATTATATAAATTTAGGCAGAAACTTCGAAAAGTACTTAACCGTATTTTTCACCGAACCCTTAATAGCCACAACCCAGCCTACAGAACTGTGTTGTCGCAAATTAATTGCTTGTCAACAATTATTGAGGAACAAACGAAAATGTTTCTCGATAAAGAGTTTAGGAAGAAACTGGCTTCCATTCAACCTGGTCCACACTGCTTTCAGGACATAAACAGGGTTTGCAACAGAAAAGCAAAACTCCCCAAAACCATTTTAAGCGGCACCAACGCTTACAATCTTCCCCAAGAAAAATGCAACGCTTTCGCGGAATATTTCCAATCCACTTTCAAAGACAACTCATCTCTAAGCGATGCAAATTTTAGGACCACTGTAGACTCGACTGTTGATGATTTCACTGCCCAGGCAGTGGGATCCTCCACCACAATCTTCAACTCCACAAACACGTCCTTAAATCCGGATGATTTAAGCATATTCTCAAATCCTGCTCACGTTTTCGCCCTAATCAGGTCCATCAGAGGCAAAAAGTCCGCTGGCCCAGATAACATTCCCAACAAAGTTATCAAAAACCTCCCACCTGTCGCCATAGAATTTCTTACAATTATCTTCAATAATTGCCTCAATAATTCTTACTTTCCTGATGCCTGGAAAACCGCTCGCATAGTTCCAATTCCCAAAAAAGGAAACTCGAAAAACCTTAACGAGTTCCGGCCAATCTCTCTTCTGTCCAACCTGGGCAAACTTTTCGAAAAAATAGTCCGCCAACACATTGAAAATACCTGCCTCGATCTAAATATCAGGCAGGACACCCAATTCGGCTTCAAGCCCCAGCACTCCACTTTTCACGCTTTGCTCAAATTCCTCTCTGATTCCACAAACGCCCTCAACAAAAGGGAGCAGACAGTAGGCTGCTTCCTTGATGTAGAGAAAGCGTTTGACTCAGTTTGGACAAACGGGCTAATTTTCAAAATTATAAACCTCGAGTTCCCGCCTTATCTCACCCGGGTTATACATAGCTTTCTCTCATCTCGAAATTTCTACATAGAAATCGAGAACACCAAATCTCAGGCAACATCAGTCAGTGCTGGTGTCCCCCAAGGTTCGGTCCTCGGACCAATTCTCTTCAATCTTTTCACTTACGATCAGCCTTCCAATGACTCTAATTCCACCACACTGCTTTATGCTGACGACTCCCTCACCTACGCCCACTCCATGTCATCCAATTTCGCTGCTATCAAAGTTGAGCGGCATGTTCTCAAACTTGATGAATTCTACAGAAAGTGGGGCATCAAAATTAATCTGAACAAATCTGAAATGATTTGCATCCGAAATCCCTCCACAAGGGGAAGACCCAATATAGCCACTCGAGCCAACAACATTGAAATCGAAGTCAATAATGAAAAGCTTCAGCCTTCAAAGAACACCAAATATCTTGGTGTCTCCTTCAATAATCTGTTGAAATTCAACAATCACGCCAAGCTGACCATGAAGAAAGCCAACTACGCTTACTCCCTACTCAACCCTATTATCAGAAGGAGAAACGGTCTCCCGAAAGATACAAAGCTGCTTATATACAAACAGCTTATCCGCCCAATTATCTGCTATTGCTTCCCCATCTGGCACACCATTTCGCCATCTTATATGAAGCAAATCAGTGCCCTCGAAAGAAAGATCCTAAGGGCCTGTACAGGTGTGTACAGGAAACCTGACGGACACTACTTTCCCAACACCTTCTTGTACGAAAGTGCAAACATCATTCCAATTGAGGAATATCTCCTTTCTCTCGCGGTCAAACAACTTGAGAAGATCTCTCAACATCCTAACCCCCTCATTAGCCAGCTTTCAACGCAACTTCAAGTTGAAAACCTCAACTACTTATCACCTCTCCACCTTATTAACTCGGAAACGAGAAACATTTATTACCTGGGCGAAAGATTTACTTTCTTCACTAATAAAGGAAGCCACAACCGTGGATAGGACACCATCCTGGCATCTCGATCATCGTGGGACTTATCAACGCTGGACCATCCTGGACTTTCGAGATATTTCTCACCATGTTGGAAGAAACGCCAGTCCTCAACACAAAGCAAGTTAGAGAAATCTCTAATATTCCACAACCTCCCACTCCCATCCAACTCTCCTATTCCTATAAATCCACACATCCCAATATCAAATACTGACAAGAACACAGCTTGCTGTCGCGCAACAAGCTGTAAATAATTTTCGACATCGCGTAACTTAGAGTTAATAATTTTCGAACAATTAAAGTGAAAGTGTATCAAAGACAAAAGTGAAACCTAGGCTAAAATTAAAGCCTGTACGTGTATTTTATCAAATATCCCGGGATATCGGTTCGGTTTAAGACAGTCAAAATTCGTTTCGTTTCGTAAATCGCGTGTGAAGAACTCTGATTGATTGATTGATCTCATCTCTTTTTGTACTTGGCATCGCTTGAAGTAAGTTGGCTGTTAGGGACTAACATTCATATCGGGTATCAACTGATATTTCCCTTTTAACAACTAACAATCATTTCGGGTCTCGACTGAAGATAAGATAAAACTTTAAGCTGGGTCTCGACTGACTTAAAGAATATTATCTCGGGTCTCGACTGAGATAATCTTTTACTAACAATCATTTCTGGTCTCGACGGAAATAAACGCATTTTATTTAGGGTCTCGACTGAACATAAGATAACACTTTAAGCCGGGTCTCGACTGACTTAAAGAATATTATCTCGGGTCTTGACTGAGATAGTCTCTTACTAACATTATCACTTTATTTCTGGTCTCGACGAGAATAAAGAGGTGTTTTAACCCATGGTTAGAACAAAGGGTCATTAGCTTAAAGCCAACCCTCAAGCGTCAAGTTGTAAATCGATGAGTACCAGTCACTTGTAACAATATAATATTTATTCATATATTTATTTTATTATATATTTACTCATATATATATTTACATATTATACTCTTTTGGTGCATATTTATTAAATATCATAATTTGACTGTATTCTATATTAATTTTACATATATATATATTGATGATTTTATATTGCAATTTTTCGCCAATAAGTGTTTTTCAGTATGATATAAAAATTCTCTGACCCAAAACTTATATATTGAGACTTATCTCTATCCATCTATTTCTGAAAATCATATATCATAAATTGGTGTCAATAAGTGTGCTTTCTAGTGTGTGTTGATCTCTTACCCATCAGTTTATATAATCTTGTCTTAAGAAGATTACTCAAGATATTTAAGCTAAGTAAGTATTCGAAATCCGCCCCTGAGTATACCAGTGTTTTGAAGATAAGTTATTCTAACTTTCGCTCTATATTAACTCCATATATTGAATATCTATTTACATATCTATTAGTAACAATCTTGTAAGTGTATTTCTCCATATGTATGTATTTATGACCTACTAAGTTTTACACATAATCTGATCTTTACAGTGGAAATACTAAAAAATAAGTGCAGTAGTTACTTGAAAGTTAAAATAAACTGATAGTGTTGATTAGTTGTTAAGAAATAGATCATTGATCTTGATCCAAATTTAAGTGCATTCATTTCAGTCACTTAATCAAATTTGCGTGTACGTTCTATTAACGGACAGTACTCAGGGATACCTACTTCGTGGGATAAAGCCCGGTTACACCCATTGAATAAATAACTAATAAGGAAGAGTGGTATCGTGCGAATACAGAGTACGTGTTTATGCATTTCAATGACAGTGTGACTTATGGTCGGGGGGGGGGGGGGGGGGATGACAAGAGGGCCTCGTTGCTATTTTGTGTCAATTCAACATTCTGACATTTCATAATTTTGAAAAGAAGTTCTCGGATTTGAATTCGCAATATTGTGAAAAATAAATTATTAAATATGATTTTTACGTAATAGTTGTGTGAATTAAGTGCAAAATATTCTTTTGTGAACGATATTTTGTGTAATAGAGACTCCGGAGTCTTAAATTATCGTAATGAAGTGCGCTTTGATGTGCTGCAGGAACGAACAGAGTTATTGTCGTGGGAAAGCATTCTACAAGTAACTTTAATAGCTTTACTAATTAATTATAATGTTTCTAACAAAATAAAAGTGAAATATTTATCAAAATAAACAGTCATGGCAAAAAAATTAACATTTTACCAATGCGGTTTGTTTGTTTATAATTGAATTGTCATTGGTTTCTCAATTATTCCAGTCATACAAAGGCAACGCCAAGAAATATTATCTGAAAATGAGTGGGAGCTAAAAATTTGTTTATTTTACATAGGATTTTGGATTATAAAAAATGTTCCTCTTCAGAATGTCAGAATTTAATTACTGCCATGACGAAACGAATGCAAATAGAGCACACTAATACATTTCGCCTAGATGCTTACGTTTTCACCCGATATGCCGTTTCCTTATTAGTTATTTATTCAATGGTTACAGTGACGCTAAAACAAAAAACAAAACAAAAAACAAACAAACAAATGGCAATTGGATAGCTTTCCTTGTCTTTTTAAGCAATCTTCACAATTATTGGGTTGCTGCAGGTAATTACCAAAAATTTCACTTTAGTCGCCGTTTGTGTTGCGCAAGCACATTTTACTATTTATCTAGGTATTTGTGCGAGCTTCGAAGGGGGCCAAGCTTGAGTGCGCCAAAGCTTTAGGATACCCAGTCTGGTGTGATTCTACTTATTTATTTGTTTCGATTTGTCTGTTTTTGTGTTGCCTAAATAATAAATAACAAAAGAATTTCAATATTTGTCAACAAAATATTTCCTTTATTTTTTCGGTTTTCTATTATTGTTTATTGTTTGTTGTATTGCTGTGATTTCGTGCTGAATGTTATATGTCTAAATTTATGTGTAACGAGCACAGTTGGCTTAGAGGCCAATTAGGTTACTCCGCCGGACAATGATCCAAATTTAACAGGAAATTAGCAATTTTTCCTGGCTCGTAAAAGCCTGCGTCAGGGATGGCTTGATATGCGCAGTGAGTTCTCGGAATCCATATACTTTGTACTGTCGAGGGTAATGAACATTCAAACTACTCGCCGCAACCTGGTGTGATTTGAGCCCAAAGATGGTGCTATTTTCTCACCAAAATATTAATACAGGCACTAATAACCAATTTCTATTTTTCAATGAAACAAAATTTAAACTTAGAATTCACTTTAATTAATTTCTTTGTTGCACACTACTATCTACTCTATTCGCAAGTCAAATAATCAAGAGAGAGCTACCGGTTCTGACAGGCCCTTTTTATATGACCGTTCTATTGTAGATGCCGAAAATTAGTTAGCTAGTGGGTTCGGTCGTTATTGTCTGTACAGGGCTCAATTTAACTTACTCCGAATTTGATCTATTCTACCAGACTTGCGTTTCTTTTCTACAATTTCTTTGTCTTCTCTTCTTTTTACTTAACAATATTTTGCATTATCAATAAATAACAACCACGAGATGAATTAGAAAACTAGTAAATTTTACAATAGTTAATTTAATTTTAAATTAAGCTCGTTGTTAATTTAGTCTATCTTTAAATTTTAGAAATGTTTTGATGATAGCCGGGACAGCTTCCAGTCGACTTTTGTTTGATGGTGGAAGTGCTAGAGGTTCTAATAGTACATAAGAATATTTTTCTAGGAAAAAAAAGAAGCTATTATTAATATTATTTCTTTGTTCTCGAACGAGAATTTTGTGAAAATGACGTTTCATCGTAAAGTCAGAAGATTTGTAGCCCCAGATTTCGCACCCATTATTATAAAAGCAACATGTGTACACGCTTACAATAATAAGGAAATATTAACTTGTGATTTGGTGGATATAACAAAAGAGCGATCATGATATGTTTTGTTTTCAAACACGCAACACGCATATTTTCACTAAATAAATTGAAAAATATTACTGCGATTAAATTGCCTCAAAAAGCGGATAGAAAATCTAATCGTATGTCGCTCCAGTGAATAATCATTGGAATTTGCTCTCATTATAAATAAAACTGGAGGGTTAAACCGGAACCGTCTTAGAGTGGCTGATCGCATGTTGCTACTAATTTAATCTTCTGTGTTGGTTATATAAAAAGTATTCGAGGTTTTTTGTCACTAGATGGTGTTGATGCTTATATATCGGGAAACTCACCCCATTGTGTCAAACGGACATGTGCTTAAAATGTGACATTTAAAGTAACATTTTTGTGAAGATAGTTTTCTAACTCGTTGCTCGTATAAAAGTTATATCGATTTGACAATGAGTGAAATTTCTGAAGAAATACGCTATGTGATGCTTTTTTATTATAAAAAAGGTAAAAACGGTGCAAAAATATGCCGAAAAATTTGTGACGTATATGGTGAGAATGCTGTGAGTGAACGAAGGACCTAGGAGTGGTTTGCGCGATTCCGTTCCGGAAATTTCGATGTCAAAGATGCACCTCGCTCTGGTCGGGCAGTCACTGAAAAAGCCAATGTAATTTTGCAAATGGTGGAGCAAGACCGACACGCAAGCTGTCAGGAAATAGCGGAGGCACTAAACATCAACCACATGACAGATTGTAATCATTTGAAAAAAGCATGCTACGAAAAGAAGCTCGACGTTTGGGTGCCACATGAATTAACGCAAAGAAATTTGATCGAATTACCATCTGGGAAACGCTGCTGAGACGCAACGAAGCGAATCATCACAGGCGATGAAAAATGGGTGAAATACGAGAACATCAAACGCAAGCGATCATGGTCAAAGGCTGGTGACCCTCCACAAACGACTTCAAAGCCTGGATTAACGGCAAAGAAGGTTATCTTGAGTGTTTGGTGGGATTGGAAGGGAATTGTCCATTATGAGCTGCTGCAGCCTAGCGGAACCATCAATTCGGTCTTATACTGTGAACTACTCGACCGTTTGAACGAAGCAATCCAGAGAGAGCGACCAGAATTGGCCAACAGAAAGGGAGTTGTTTTCCAACATGACAATGCGCGGCCACACACATCTTTGATGACTCGGAACAAATTGACGGAACTTGGTTGGGAAGTTTTGATGCACCCACCGTACAGCCTGGACCTTGCACCGTTTGACTACCATTTGTTTTGTTCTCTGCAAAACTCTCTGGATGGTAAAAAATTGCCCGACCGAAGTGCCGCTGAAAGTCACTTGACCAAGTTTTTCCACGATAAACCACAGAATTTCAACACTGATGGAATTATGAAGCTACCCGAAAAATAGCAAAAGGTCATAGATAATAATGGTGAATATGTAATTGAGTAAAACTGATTCTCAATAAAAAAACTTTTACTCAAAATTGTACCAAAAAACCGCGGAGACTTTTTATATAACCCAATATTTTGTCAAGGCAAAACCTGACCGGCGAACTTGATCATATGTCGTCACACTAGAAGTTTCATATAGAATGAAAAACAATTCACACAGTCTCAGCTTTATTAGATATTGTCGAATAGAAAGCCTTCAGACTCGTTTACAATGTGGCAATCACTTGTCGTATCGACTCTATGCCTTTCGCTTCATTATCTTCAATGTTCTTATGAAATATATATTATGATCATTTGCATTCCTGCACCCAAAGAGCTGGGGAATACTTAAGTAAAAAAAGACTTAAGTACTACTTAAAGTACATTTTCGTTTCTTAAGACTTATTACTCAATACTTTTGAAATGCCCCTACTTAGTACTTGAACATAAGTACTAGCACTGAGCTTTGTACTTAAGTACCAAGATTTTTACTTAAGTATTTCTGAGTCTATTAAGTATCTACAAATATCTAGCTCTTCGTAGAAAAGAAAACACAATCTCTAACGCAACTCCTTTTTTGTTGAGTTTTAAAGCACGCAAAGAACTGTCAAAGCATGTCCCGCAGTAACGCGTCAAGGCCGAATAATAACATACAAACAAGACTGGGGAAGTAGAACAAAAACCAGTAACGACTCGCTCGAACATAAAATCGACGACGCCTCGACTTGATGACATAACCACTAACATGTATAATATGGACTGACTACGTTCATAGAAATACACTGCAGAAATTGAGCTCACTTCTATATTGCCGACTCTTTCAGTCTAAGCACCAAGTACCAACTGAGAGAGAACTGAAAACAAATAAAATAGTGGATTCGTCGAAATACATGATTTTAAATTAATCATTTAGGGTTAATACTGATAAAAACTGTTTTATAAAAGACAATATATTCATTAAATACGAAGAAGAAATTCTAAATATTTTATTAAAATCACCTACCGAGCTGCGTGTCAACTTTTTCAACTTCCCGCCAATAATTTTTTTAAATTTTGGCACCGACGTACGAACTCTTTTTGACAGAAGCAATTGTGCTCACGTAAAATAGAAAAATAAGCAGTACATATTATATACGCCAGTGGACATAACCAGTAAGCAAGCAATGCCCCGCTCTAATATAAAATCAACGGTGCCTCGACCTGATGTAGGGAAGGCCTCAATTTTTTCTTAGAAATTTAATGGAAATTTTTTTCTTAGAATTTGTATGCATTATTGGAGGCGATAATGGGTGTGCCTGGGCGGACCTCTAATAGTTATGATGAGTGTAGCAAACAAAGGTAAAAGTTTTACTCTACCTTCGAAAACTATAAAAATATATAAATAGTAGCCACTGGTTACTATAAATATTATAGTTTTCAAAAGGTATTTGTTTATTAATATATATTAACTGAACTCGATAAACTTCATTACATTACTGCCAATGTACAAAGATTCTAAAAAAGTTCTTAAAAAAGTACTGCAAAAAGTACTCAGTACTTCTTATAGACTTAGTACTTAGTTACAAGTACTTTTCATACATGCGGTATTTGTACTTACGCTGAAGTACTCAGGCCTCCGGTACTTGTACTTGTACTTAAGTACTTTTTCTGTGGTACTTGCCCAGCTTGCATATTTCAAAATACTTTCGTCCGTACAGTGGAATTTCGTGATGCTTCCTTTTTTCGAACTGTTCGAATGTGGTACACTCTATCATTTTCCGTCTTTTCGTGGATTTACTATCTGCAAAGGTTTAATATTGATATACATCAGCACCCACTCCAATCTAATCATCTTCCCTAATCCTTTCGTTATCTCTTGCCTCCTATGAGCGTGGCTAAATAGTATTAAAAAATAAATTAAACAAACAGCTAATTGGTCTAGCAACGATTACGAAAGTGATTTTTGCAGTGAACGCAAATAATATAATAAAATTTTAACAACTAAATTGCAGGTATGTACATACGTACCAGGTAAAGTAACGGAGATAAGTCTGATAGAAATAAACTGATACCAGTAACTCAGCAGAAAAAATTAAGGAAAGCATAAAGGTGATACACATATCTCTACGGTAGCAAATATAGCACCTAATAAATTTATATGCGCAGATTATAATACCATCATGAGAAGTAAAAATGCAAAGAGAATTTCAAAATAATGAAAAATGTTTCCGCGAGTTGAACCCTGTGGAGGTAGGATATCTTGTTAGCAGTGACACGGGAATGCACAAAATGCAGCGTCGTCGTGCACATTTGTTACGACGAGAGAATGATATGCATCAGGATGAATACATCACAAAAGTTGATTCCCACATACCACTTTTCACCTTTAAGTTCATTATGGAAACAGTTCGCGGTTTTATCTACTTATCTACTACCTATGCAAAACTAGGAGATATCGCATGGGAAGGGAATACTTTCCAGTTGATGATGATGCACCATTTCAGAATGGATTACTACGTGGGTGCATTAGCATTCATGATTCTTTAAATTATCATTAATATTATTATTGCTTAACTCATTCACAGTTCTGAGAAATTTAAGTATATTTGTGCAGTGGTTTTTAGATAGTAATACCTTGCTGAGTGTAGTATACTGTAGTTAGGTAGGCATTGTTTTAAATGAAAACATTTTTGTAAACAATAGAATTGATTCTTATGTCAGATTTTGTTAGACTACTACTACTAGAAGACTTATAACGCTCTACTAAACTCTTCCTGAAATAGGCAAGTAACAATACCGGCAGTCAAAATGAAAGTCTCAATCAACAACGACTTTTAATCTGTCCCGTGTTTTCAAGGGGATTATTTTTATGCCCGCTCGAATAGAGGTCCTTTGATGCTTCCTTTGGACAGCCGATGTGAGTTGTGTTACAACGGCGCTACGGCTAATTAGCGGATGCTAAAGAATATTCGTGAAGACGGAAATCCATCACATCTGCATCGTAGTACTGGCTGGTTGAGCCGAAACGTGGACCTAGTGAAACCGCCTCGACCAGTTTGATAGAGGGTTGACTGGCTTTTTACTCTCTATATAGATTCTCACCAGCGTCAAGAAGCACAAGGACCGTAGTTATACCGCCACCGAAGGAGGCTATATTGATTTATACTAAGAAGTATTAGTGCGCTAGATCGCACTGAACGTCTTTCAATCTTTTATCTAAATTCCTTATAGAATTTCCTGATGCTGTTAAGTGTACTGGGCACATCTACTAGTGACACACCAAGGACGCCCTTATGCCAACGATCAAGTTCTACCAAATTGTTATTCTTTTTATTATGTCAAGAGCCTCCATCATATAGAGACTCACTCCTCAAGACATCCAGTGTATCTAAACTGCACTTCAATTAAAACTTCTACATCAAGACAGTTATTGGATATTAAGATCTGAGGACTCAAGTCTCCAGTTTACACTCCGTACGACGTGTTTTAGTTTTGCTGCCAACCACAACACAAGACATATGGTGGGCCCTGAGGAATCAATACCTAGGGTACACACTAAATACTTACTTAATACATAATGTCACGAATTCGACTGTATGTAGCCCAGAGTACGATTTTATTAAAGATGTCATCCGTAATCTACTGTATTTACTTTTCCAGTACGGGAATCGAAGCCACATTTGTTAAAATCGGTCAAAGAAGGAGAATAGATGAACTGTAAGAGTTTTGCCCACGTTGTTCGCACATGGAATAATTTACCTTATGATATTAAAAGGTTGGGCACTACTGGGATATTCAAGAAGAGACTTTTTAATTATTTTAAATAAATAATATGTTTTTATTATCATTTTTTTTTCTTCTTAAATTTACATTGTATTTTTGTTTATCTTATTCTTTTCTGTTAAACCATCTTCTTTCTTTTTCTCTTATTTTAATACTGAAATATGCCATAATAATTGTTTATCTTTTAATTACTCATTAAACCTAATTCTATTAGCATTATAGCTTAAGTACATTATGAAAAGATTGTATTATCTTGTTGTACTCTCTCCAGAAATATATATATTCTTAATATTTTACAACGGTCGAACTAATTACAGTTTTGAAGACTACTGTTGATATAATGAACTATTTTTCATATTACTTCATGTTGATGTTGCTAAGGGTAAAGCAGTCCAATTTTTTCGAACTTCAGACCATAGGTAATATACTTAGTGCTACTACTGATTGGAATCAGCTAACAACATACAAGTTCTAAAGGAAAAGTTGCTTTCTGTTTCCATTCTTAATAGTTAGATATTACTCTTTAAGATTTTTCTTACCGGGGTAAACTTATATTTGTTCAAGAAGGCATTTTTTTTTTATTCTCCGGTATATAGCAAAAGCTAAAAAATTGTTTATTGGTTATTTCATCACACAACCCATTTGATTTTGGGTGACAAGTTTCAAGTCTTGATTTTGACTCATCAACAGGTCCCAAATAGCGAAATTGAGTGACTTGAAAAACAAATGAAAACATAGAACGAAGGAAAGAAATGAAAAAATGAAAAAAATTAAAAAATTGAGAAAAACAGAAAAAAAAATTATTAAAAAAATTTAAAACCAGATTCATTCGAAACGAATCGAACCTGTGTACGCTCACAGTGGGTTGTTGAGTCAAAATCAAGACTTGAAATTTTTCACCCAAAATCAAATAGGTTGTGTGATGAAATAACAAATAAAATTTTTTTTAACTTTTGTTATATACCGGATAATCAAAAAAAAAAAGTGCCTTCTTGAACAAATATTTTATTAGCAAAAAATGTAAAGATCTGTAACACCATATTGGGAAAAACAAAGTTTCTCTTTAGTTGATTCCGTACAAACGTACTAACCTACCGCTCACATGACATAATGAAGTGCGATGTAAAAAGACATTATGTCAAAATCTGATTCGCTCCGCTTTACAGGAGCGAATATTATAAACGCTTTTCTTGAAGATAGACCAAATCGTTCAAATAAAACTAAATTGCAATCTCACATTATACAAAGAAATTTCTGCAGTTGGCAATATAAAATGCTTATGAATTATTGAATTCTTTAAAATCTAAAGAACAATCTCCTATCCAAAATCACTGTTTGACACAAAAACAAACCTTTATTTTGCTAACAGATTATTACCTAGGTCGCAGATTAATTACAACCACAACGACACTAAAATATTCCCACCCCTGAGCGAAACTTTAGAACACTTATTGCTCAGATTCTAGGTAATTTAAAGTAATTAACTGCGGGAAAACTGTTACAAGCTACGTGTACTTTGTTAATAAATAAAAGGAAAGCCAAGATTACTATGTCGGAGTTCTTGAAAGTTCCAAAAGTTTGGGATCAGTAAATCTTCACCCGAACATTAGATGTAGAGCTCAAGTCTCACAGATTTATAATGGTATCATCATGCCATCATGTGTCTTCCTTATCCATATATAAACATGCAAATGATTGTTCGAAACTGTCGTTAATGTCCTAGTAAAGTCCTTGAACAGTCGATCTAAATGTCACGAGATTAAAGTGTCGATGTTTGCTGTTTATTCCCTGATGATTGCAGTATCGCTTAAGCTAAACTTTTGATACTATGGCGCGCGCTGTCTTCCCAAAGTGATAAGAACAACTTGAGAAGTTTTCGGCATCAGCCGGCAAACAACAAGAACAATAAACAGAACAAATTTTAAACTTTCATAGAAGGAAGGGTGGCATGAGTCGATGCTTTAAACTAATTTTCGAAGCTTTTTGTGTTCAATTTAAAATAGTAAAAGGCAGCAAATTGCTTTCAATATTGTAAAAGTTCCTAACCTTTCAGCGGGAGAGTATAAAGTACTGCCTCCCACTTGGGGTTATATATTGTATCGTGGAAGAGGATTTACAGGATTTTGTTAACCCAGTTTTGTGGGCCAAGAAAAATTACAAAATGAATTTTTTCGGGATATTTGGCTTAAAATCTCTAAACTAATTAAAAAACTTTCAGACTAATTCTTTTATAAACAGAATTCAAAATTTTGTTTACCCCAACTGTCTGAATAAGGGTCAAGAGGAACTTCTGCTTGTCAAATAATTACTCTTAAAAACTGGCATAGAAAGAGAATTATTTGAGTCGATGTTTACTGTAAAAAAACGAAACGTTTTTAAAGAAATTTATTTTACTAAATGAACCTGTCGGTCTATACAGATGCCATTACGAACAAACTGATTTAAAATCTTTCAAACGATCAACTATATATTATATCCAACCTTCCGTTCTTAGCGTTACATCAGTGTTATTTGATTTTCTGTATATTAATTTTTCCATCGACTTCACCCAATATGTTGTTAATCATTACCTGCAATATAATAAAAAAGATGAGTAAACCTAATCCTCCTATTCAGAGCCGGATTGGGTATTCAAATCGAACCAGGCAAATAATTACAAACCCACCCCAAGGGTCTTCAAAAATAACTTTTTTATAAAAGGCAAACAACCCAAATTATTAGGCTGATTTCCTACTAAACGTTTTCTATAAATATTGAATTCGATGCTAAATAAGAAGAAAGACAGAAGAAATTTATACAGGAAATATGTATGCACAGAATATGTGTAAGAGCGGTTAGCCGTTTAACATTTAAAATTAAAACTAAAACAGGGTTTCTCTGTGGAAGCAGTATCCGAAAGGCCAACAATTTTACTTACACAGCTGTAACAAGAGTATGGCAAGTGAGGCACACGATGAACCGGAGGGGCGCCGGCCGTTTAAAAAAAAAATTATTGCGGTTGAAAAAAATAATATTAACAAGTAAAAAATCTAGAATTGGTCTAAGACCAATCCTTATGATACTCTAGATGAATGCCCGTATGAAATTTCGTATTGTCACCCTTCTGTGCAAGTTTGACTTTTGAAGTGGTTTTTCGCATATATTTCTAGAACGGTTTGTCGGACAGAAAAATTATTATAACCAATTTTATATGATTTCGTATTTTGAAGAAGTTTTTAGTACAATAAAAATGTCTTGGACTGATCGTTTTCACAGTATACGTAAAAAACCAAATTTTTTATATGGCAACACCCGATTTAATCTACTTATGAAATTTTATTGTCTATTACTATGAAAATACCATGTACCAAATTTCGGCTCTCTATATCGATGCGTTCACAGGCAGTGTCCAAATATATTGTGGAAAACGAAAGTTTTTTATGGCAACCCCACGAGTTGCCCGATTTGTCTCATCTTCGAACTTAATCTTACTTTTTTTTCTAAGGTCCGTGTACAAAATTTCAGCTCTCTAAGTGTACGCGGTCTCGAGTTATCGTGCCCACAGACGGGCAGACGGACAGACAGACGGACATGCAAAAATCAAAATAACTTTTAATATTTTGCTCTACCATCATTATTTCGAGGTGTTACAAATGGAATGACAACCTTAGTATACCCTATAGATTTCATCTAGGAACATTTGCCTTTGACAAATATAAATTATTTTTGAGTTTTAACTGTCAAATAAATTTTTCGCTCTCGATTTGAATTTACCTGTTTGACAAGGCTGAGGTTGTCTCGTGATCCTGATAATGAAGACATTATTGCCAGTGCCATAAAATTTGCTGAAGATATAGTTATTCCAGCAAACTTTAAAGAAACAAAAAAAAATGAAGCAAATCGAGCTTTAGAATCACAAAATGATGAGTGATGCCAATATTGTCACAAAACAAGAGCTTCGTACACCAATTTTTGAATCGATTGATGTCCTTTTATTCTACTTACGAGGATGTACGAAATATTCGAACAAGATTTTGGATTCCTTTCTGGCGATCTTATTAGCAAAATGTACGCTGATTGTCTGAGAAAAATCGCCTTTGGATTTGCTCCAATCAATTCATGACTAAAGCCTCCAAGAATCCAATCTAAATGTCGAAATCGCGTTCACAGTTTTTCCAACATTGCTAATGACGATAGCTTCATGTGAACGAAGTTTCTAAAAATTGAAGTTAATAAAAAATTACCTGTGATATACAATGGGTCAAGAAAGATTATCAAATGTGGCTGTTTTGTAAACCGACAAAGACATGATAGGAATTCTTGTGATTTTAACAATATTATAAATAAATTCGTAGTAAAAAAAGCTAGAAAAGTCCATCTATAAAATCTTGCAAATATTTCTATTGGTTCGCTTCAATGTTTTATTTAAATGTACTTTATTCGCAAAAAATTAATATCAACTAATAATTTTATGTGCAATAAATTTTATTTACTATTCTTCTCATGATCAACTGTTGCTCAACTTTGTACAGTCAGTTGATAGACCACGTCAAAATAGTATTGTTAAAATTATATAAGGTTATGTTGAGAATTTTATTGAACAGGGGCGCAAATTTATACGTTTGCCTCAAGCGCTAAAATCAGCTGTTGCGGCTCTGCGTCGAGGAACTACTCTTTGTTTTTGGAATCTTTTTGTAACCGCTTAGAAATTCAATCGCTCCTTCACTTACTTATATGGCACAATATAGGAACATAGACAATGCCACTGCTTGACTAAATGTGGAAAAATTCAGAGTATTTCTAATATTTGGGTACTTTCTAACACTAGAAATTTGTCATAAGTAAAACGTGACTGTAATCATAGATGGCACAAGAACTAGATGTCGCATACAGTACCAAAAAAGTATACAATATTTATATGGCTGGGTGGTCCATTCCGGAATGGACCACAAGATTTAAAATGATGTATGCGTCGAGTGATTCATATTTTTTCGTCTCTGAAGTGTTGAAGAAGTCGGTTAAATGTATACAAAACTGCTATTATAAAAATATTTGCTTTTGGCATGCTCTAAAATATGTTATGGTCCATTCCAGAATACACTACCCGTTTCACAATCTGTATACTCTGTTTTAGTATGCCATGCGACATCTAGTTGTTGTGCCATCTATGCTGTAATATACCGTGACCATTTATATACTCTACTTCAAATTTGATTTTACTCGAAATAAAAGTACTTTTTTTTTTTTACAATTAGAAAATAAAAAGAAAATTTAAAAACTGTTTTTATATTTGCTCTTCAATTTCTATTTCAATTTCGACATACAGCTATACCAAACTTTTGAAAGCCTTGTTGAACTTTTCTGTTAAAAAACACATTTTCCGTGTGTTTTTCGAAATAAAAATGATATGATGCAAAAAATAATGTTAACTGCTTTATAAAAAAAAAATGAATGCTTTTAAAGCTACGAGAATGCTAAATATGCCATATAGTATATATATAATGCTATCTCGGCAACACCTACTTAGCTCCACGCCCTGTCAGTGTTTATAAGTTGTGGGACATTTCTGAGTATTTTTAACTCATAACTCTTTTCTGCCCAGATGGCCTCGTTTGCGGTGGGCCAGTCAACTTTATTGTATTAGGCTTTTAGGTTATGCAATAAAGTACTTTTTCAATTTCAATAGCTCTCCTCCAACTGCAGCCGCAACAGTCGTCCAGAGGTGTTAAATACGTGTGGTCGCGTTAATGTGGAGACCACCGACCCTATGACCACCGGCCCATCGGCCCAGCATCCGAACGCCCGTACTGCCAGTCCGGCTCTGTTCCTATTGTATTTAGAAAAAAAAAACAATTGCAGCAGCTACCAAAGAACTGAAAAACTGGATATAGGCAATACTTAACTCTTCTAAAAACAAGTAAAAAAGCTACAATTGGTTTAAGACCAATTCTTATAATACTCTAGATGAAAGTCCGTATGTAATGTGGTATGGTCATCCATCTGTGCAAGTTTCATTTTTGAAGTGGTGTTTCGTATACATTTCTAGAACCGTTCGTCGGACAGAAAAAATGATTTCATAGTATTTCAAATTCTGAAAAACTTTTCAGCACAATAAAAACGTATTGGACTAATCGTTTTCACAATATACGTAAAAAACCAAAAAATTTATATGGCAACACCAAGAAGTTGTCATTCAATTAACTCCATTTTTAAAACTTTATTTACTATTGCTATGAAAACACCATATACCAAATTTCAGTTTTCTACGTTTACGCGTTCTCAGGCCTGGCGCCCACTGGAGTGGTTTGTGCGCAATGTGGCAGTGGCGTGGTTTTGGCGTGCGATGTGCCAACAAAGTGGTGTGGCAGTAGAATGGTGGCGAATTGGTATTAATATTATTAAGCGCGCATCAAAATGGCAAGCAGCGTATCGATTAACTAATTCAACATCAACAGTAATAATTAAGGAGAAATGGCATCCACTGCCACTTACCACTCGAAAATTAAACTTGTCGGAGACTAGTGGCAATCATGTGGTGCCACGCCACTTTTCAAATGCCACGCCATAGCCACTCTATTTCAATGTGCGCTACTTTTAGGCAGTGTCAAACAAATATACAGTAAAAAACTAAATTTTTGTATGGCAATCCTACGCGAAGCCCGTGTGTAAAATTTTAGCACTCTAAGTGAACGTGTTTTCGAGTTATCGTGAGGACGGACAAACGGATAAACGGACAGACAGCCGGACAAACATACGAATAGACGGACAGGTCGACATGCAAAAATGAAAATAAGTTTTAATATTATGCGTGAACGTCCAATTCATTTTTCTTTACCATCATTATTTCCGTGCGTTACAAACGGAATGACAAACTTAGTATACTCTGTAGATTTCATCTAGTCTAGAGTATAAAAAAGAAGGACTATCACGCTTAAAAATTACTCCTCATGAGGGAGAACCGCGTCGATTTGTTTGGTTTAGTCATGGAAGTAGTAAAACTAAAATATCTTCAGAGGGGGCCACATAGCTTACCCGAGGGTTATACGTAATAGTACAGCTTGCATGCCAGCCGCACTGCCATACTTTTTGTACGTGTAACCTCTACTGCCATGCTGGCAGTTCAGCTTTCAGCGAACTTGCATGATGAAAAACCATGGCAGCTGAGGTGATAGTAATTTGACGTTATACAGTTTTCGAGATGGCGGAAAAGAAATGCTTGACAGAATCCGATAAATTTATTCTGGAAAAATGAGATTTTCTGGGATCATTTGCATTACATCATTTACCAACAACTTCCTCTTAACGTTTTCTTTGGATTTTATCATTCTGTTACTCCTTTATTGCTATAATTTTCCAATATACACATGACTTTACACCTGAATGCCATTTTTTAAATAAACTTGCATGCAACATGATAAGACAGCAATCGAACTGCCCTCTTTTGTCAAGTTAAAAATCACGTTGGGAGGGAGGCTTGCATGCAAGTTGTACTATCTCGTGTAATCCTCGGGTTAGTGATTGAAATTTAATAATAATTCTTGGTGTTGCCTTTGTATGGCTGACATAACTTAAGGCAAACCAAACAAACAATGAAAACATAATTGAAAACAAACAAGCCTGCACTGGATAATGTAGAACTTTTTGCCATAATACTTTCAACATTATTTTTATTTATTACACTGTAATTTACTATTGAAACAATTTTGCCTAAAAAATTTCCTACGAGATCAACGCCAATATTGTATAGGGAACTTTCACATAATACAAGGAGTCTTATATAAAATCGTCGATTATATAAAATCTCTTCCACAAAAAAAAAATGTCACTATCGTTTTTCAATATTCCTAACTGAGGGGCTTAAAAGCAGAGGGATACAAATAAAATTTTGTTAAAAATTGAGATAAGTGCATAAATGCAAACTAGATATACCCAAAATATTTGTGACGAAGGGATAACACTAAATTCCTATCCTTTGCGGCTTAATAACAGCCGTAATTTTAAAGTCTTTCAAGTAGGCGTTTTTATTTAGAGCCAAAAACGTACAAGTGCAGTTGCACCCCTTTACTGTTCACCTTAAGGCTTAAACACAGTTGCGATGGACGACAACTATTGCAGTAATAGGATCAAATTTCTGAAGTGGCCGTCTGCCGTAGACCACTCTATTGCATTAATACAGTTGCGATGACAAATTTAATAAAAAAATTCCCGCTACATTAAAGGTTGTACACTTTATGAAAACCGATGCTTCAAGAGCAACTAAAAAAAACGCTAAAAAGCTAGTGAGCAAGTCTTTAGATCATATAGCATTTTGCTTTGATTTGCAAAGGACACTACCAACCCCTTTTTTAACTTGTGGTAAAATCTATTACGTGAGACAATTGTGGATACATAATTTCGGAATTCACAACCTAGTCTCCGAATTAGGAATTATGTTCACGTCACCGGAGAATGAAACGTCAAGAGGCCCTCAGGAAATTATGTCATGTCTCATCATGTTTCATCATCACTTTTCCATCCACAATTACCAACATTGATGACTTTAGCGATAATGCTGGCGGACAAAATAGAAATAAAAAAATATCACAAAGTGCTGATGTTACATAGTCAAAAACACCACTATTAAATCCGTTGATCACAGATTTTTAGTATTTGGCCACTTTTTCATAGAGTGCGACCAACATTTTGTCATTAAAAGAGAAAAAGAAAGGAGAAAAAGAAATGTTCAAATGTTTTTGTTCCTGATGAACTTTGTACCATTGAATCGAAGTCCAACAGGAAACTTACGGTAGTTAGGTTTAAGCAAGGGGACTTTAAATCAAGTCAGCCAATGACAGTGCATATGAAAGATAACACATCAGGCATACGACAAATGAAGTGGCTCAAAACCAATGGGAGTCCGTTCTCTAAAATGCTATATATTGATACTTATGGAAAACTGCCAAAAATTGACTTTATATATGTTATAGAGCCTAAACTACTATCCATAAAGGAAAATAGTCTTCTAGTAACTTACAGCTTGGTTTCTTACCTTCCCAAAAGCTATACTTACTATATACCTTACTTAACAAAAATAATATAATAGTTTTGATTACTAAGTAACCGTACACTTTACGCTCAATAAGTCTCAGCTGAGTGATAATTACATGTGTGTATGTGCAGCCGGAGTCCGAATCTGTAGGCAGCTACATTCGATTTCATCAGCCCACCCACGGCATGCTCATATACAATGACTATTCATATGAAAGTTTTTGTTTAGGAATCGTAGTCATTTGATTCAGAGAATTTTTTTTTTAAATAATTTTATTAGGAAAGGTATAAAAATGTTTCTTCGGCTCGGAAGATAAGAAAGCAGCAGGAAGATTATCAGAACAACAGTTTTCTGTCTGAATAGTAATTTATGGCGGAGGAGCTATTAAAATAAAATTTATATCAGTTTTACATAAGACCACTGCAAATATTTTGAAATGTCAGGACTCCGTTAGGGCTCTCATGCGGTAGTGAGAGAGTCTGTTCATGGCTTGTGAAGTATTCTCGGGGGGTTTTGAGTGGCTGCATTTTGAAATCTGCAGCTTTCTCATTATTCAATAAAGGAACTGTCAATGCAGATATGCCAGATTAATGAATTGACATGTGAAAATTGCTGGCAGAGCAGCCCATGTTGAACTGGCGTCACTGTCCCTTCCCATGAATTGGGTGGTAATATGAGAACACAGTGCGGTCTAATAGGGAACCCATCAGGACATAGTAACGAACCAGAAGCAGATATAGAAGAGGGACCCGGTCAGTGAAGCTGATTATATCTTAGAGTCTGACTAGAGTGATTAGCATTCTTGATAATACGAAAACGAGAAGATGAAAATTTTACACATTGAATTAATTTTCTTTTGCTGAATTTAAAAATAATTTGAAATTTGAACTATATTTTCCTTTGGATATTTTTCCTTTTGTACTTTTTGAAATAACTAATTTGTTAAAATACTAAATATTCGTTTTTATATTTGAATAGAGCCTGCAAGGGCATAGGGATACAGAAAAAGTGGTATAAGTGCTTACAAGGAATTAAACAAAAACAATCGAGCATTATTTTACCCACAACAAAAAGTTATTAAGATATCCGGCTTAATTTTAGTATAATTGCATAAAACTACACAGAATTTAGGATATCCAACCGACTTTAAAGTGTTATATCTGAAAGGTGTGAAAAGTGTACCCCTCTTCTTTTGAGCCCCTTAACTCTAAATCAGTATTAACGCTTGTGAACACACCAGGCTACCCGGGTAGCCATTTTGACTTTGATTCCCGTTAAAAACTGTAAGTAGAAATATGCTGGCTCGAGAATAGATTCCATCTCAATGTTGCTAGAAAACTTTATAAAAAATTTATACTATTTTGGCTTTTTGAATTCAAACTTTTTTATCCGTAGTCAAGACACCCAGGCTACCCGGGTAGCCAGAGATTTTACATGAGAAACATTATCACAATATCAGAATGGTTGATAAACTTAAGTTGGAGAAAAAAATAAGGAAATATAATGAAAACGAAACTGTAAATCTATAAAAAAGTGTTTTTTTTTTCATATAATAAAAATATTTACAATATTATAAATTAGTTACATATGTAAATGGAATTTGTTTACGGTTATTGTGTGCCCGCTACATGTGAGTTTGTTACAGGAGCAACAAGATTTTCTGGTGGCACGTCGTCTTTTTGGGCTCTTCGTTAGACAGAGATAACATTTTCCTGTCTGTGCGGTTCTTCTACTACTGTCTCGAAAAGTTCTTGCGGCCGATTTTTCAGGTAGTTGCCGCAGAATTGGCCTTCCTAACATCCATTCAATTTCTGTTCTGCTCTCGAAGTTTCTTGTAATATTTACAGTTGTAGACCGCGTCGTAATATGTTGTAACCAGTTGCGTTCCCAAGTCTTGTAAGAAAATCCGGCGTTGATGTGTCCGATATGAACCAGCAGGATGTTTCTCCGAATAAATCTTGTAAACAGCCAAACATGTAATGTAAAGAATAAAAAAACCCACATGCCATCCGCCTTTTATTAGAATAGTGTCCAAGCAATTTATCCATGTTATCTACTCCACTTTTCGTGCTGTTGTATTAATGTGTTATTTCCGCTATTCTTTTATTTCTGGACACATAATCGACATAGTGGAGTGTAGACAACATGATAACACTTTTGTTCTTTTTCAGAACGTATGATCATATAGTGATATTGTCATCGCTGAATACAAATCGTGATGAAAATGTATCCCGCGACTTAGATGGTAACATTTCCTTAGGCATATATGGCTTATTCTTCTTTAACGTGCCGACAATAGAAAGATTCCACGACTTCAGCAAACGTGCAAGTGGAAGTGATGTAAAAAAGTTGTCAGCTACAATGTTCCTTCCGCTTCTTTCACCATGCGCTCTTGTTGATTTACTTCTCTGCCTGATACTGCTTCCCTGTATATAGTTGACCAGTAATTGGGTATGAATTTGAAGCATCGTAAACCCACCAAACTTTTATGGCATATTTTGTAGACTTAGGTGGCATGTATTGTGTTAATCTTTCTCTGCCTCTGTATGGAAAGAGTTGCTCATCAACAACAACACGTTCTGATGGAACGTAATAGGAACGCAAGTTGTTGTTCAAGAGCAGAAATATTTCTGATATAGCGGCCGCTTATCATTTTCCAGACGAAGTCCTCGGGTTGGAGGATTATCTAATCGTAAGAAGCGTGTTATTGAACAAAAATGATTCACTCCCATACTCACGCGACACAAGGGATAGGCTATTGTTTTCCATTGCTCCCTTATATGCTCGTCATTAGAATGATGTACACCTGCAGTTATAAGCATCCCTGCAGTAACAATTTTCTAAACCTTTGGTGGCATTTCTGGATGTTCACTATGGTGCTGATCATAAACGCTCTTTGCCTTCCTATTCGTTTTCTTTATAATTATATTGCACATTACATCATTAAAAATATATTTGAAGGTGTCCAGAAGAGACAAGAAGGTCGTTGTGCGAATAGGACCTGCTGTTTGTCGAAGAATATTGTAGTTTACAGTTCAGACGTTGGTAGGGTTTGGGTGCCATATAGTGCCATCTCTACCACGTAAAACGTTTTGCTGAATGCTCGACCCTTCCGTGACATTGTGATTAGATTCTTCCTTGCTGTCTTCGTTATCTCCGTGGGGCATTTTGATTCGAATGCAATCATCTTGACGAACATCTTCAACATCCGAATCTTCCTCGTTCATTTTCTGCACTGCTGATGGAAGCCATTCTTCATCTGACTCGTCATCGACATAAACCAATACCACCTCTTCATCATCACATTCTACTAAACTTCTTCAATATTCATGTAGTTATCCGTCATTTATTCTATTAGGTAAAAATTCTACACTAATATGAAATAAAGTTTCATAAATATAGTGTATATGTACATTACCGGTTAAATTCGGCAGCAGAAACTTATGGTCGTTTGTTCATTTTTGATATAAAGAACCACGTAATCAAAGAAAAATCAATTAGCAGCTATTTTAATTTTAAAAGAAATAACATGCTATCTTCATACCTTATATAGCACGCCAGACTACACTAGAAGAGAATTTATACTAAATAGATAAATCGCTAGAGCACATTTAATTTGCCTTCACCCATTTTATAAATAACTTTTTACAATTAATTATACTCAGGAGAACTGTCAGAGAAGTGTCACTACACTAGATTTACTCGGTGTTTAAAAAACTTGTTGGATGAGTGCACAAAACACCGTGAAAATTGTAGGGGAAAATTTACACGGTGTTTTTATCGAACAAATTTAATAAAAACTAAGTTTATCGCGTTAATTCAATCCATATGGCTTTTTAGTATCATAAGTATATCAAAACTAGTTTGACAGTACAACTTAATTATAGAAATGACTGTGTATCTACAGTTTATAATGAATCATTGCAGACTAACAAGTCTAAAATAGGGCATTCCTCGAAAACAAGTGAGAATTTTCGTATACTCTGAATAGGCTAATAAGCATGACTCATCAAAAAACTTGTTTTATGTCACCAAGTGACCGTAATAAAAGCCACTCAAATAAACCATAAAATGAATAAATTTTGTGGTATGAATCCAGCTTGAAAGATTATTGAATATTATTTTATGAAACTCTCTAGATACATCATTGAGTTACATATTGTTGGAAAGGGAATCGTATAAGCTACCAAATAATTACAAAAACAAAAAAAAAGTTTATTAGAAATTTTGAGTAAATCGCTCCCAAAGTAAGAAATTTGTAAAACAAAAGACACAAATCCCACTTTGATATTTTTTTATTTCGAAAGTATCGATACTGAATGAATGGTCAATATGTATTCTTAAAGTGAAAGATATTGTACGTTAAACAAAATTTATTTCAGTTCTCTACGCCATTTCCTTCTTAAGATATGCATTAAAATTCAAAAGTCTACACTTTCCACAGTGTTGCCAGCATAACTCGGAAACAACGCAATGTGGGGCAAAACTTTATAAGGATTTTTTTCTTAGCTCGGTCCCAGCTACCTAAGTTTAGCGTATGTAACCATGCTTTTGCAACACCCTGTATATGTATTACGTTTTGTGTAAATTGAAATAAATTTTTGCGTTGACCATATTGTGGATAAATTAAATATTTGCTTTGTTATTTAGTTCCTGAAACGCACACTATAATTACACTTTCTACTCAAAACCTTGAGTGTGAAACTTTTTAATTGTGTTTTTTTTAAGGCAGGGCGAGGAGAGATCCCAAGCATGGAGGCCAGAGCGGTCCATTGTGCTTTCCTGCTAGAACCCCTATCACCAAAACATTCCCGTGCTCTTAATGAAGCTCATCAGATCTTGGTGATAAAGGCTTTTTCTACTCCTCCAGCGATAAGAGGCGGCACCTACAGCCTGCTCCGGCTGAAGGCCGGACAAGGACACAAAAGGTGTTTGGCTATCTCAAGCTCTCCTTTCATGCAACACAGACACTCAGGGTTGTCAGTAGCTCCCATCCTTGTTAGCTGAGCGTGAATCGTACTGTGGCCACTGATGATGCCAACCACAGTTCTACTTTGTTTCCTTCCGAGCACCATAAGACAATCAGAAATATTCCTATTGGGCCCATAAAGAAACAGTTCTGAACACCTGCATGTACTCAGGTTCCTTCTATGAACATCCGCTTTGATGTGCCTCCCGATACACAAGTTGGAAATGCTTACGGCGGGTTCCAGTCCGAAGAGAGGAGAATCAGAAACAGCATTAGCTAAAAGGTCCGCGCTTTCATTCCCTATGATCCCCATGTGAACACGAACTCACAGAAGGGACGCTTTGTTGTAGATACACAACTTATCCACAGATGACCTGTAGTCCTCCGATTACCTATATGTTATCCGAGGGCCATTCACGCTGCCTTACAATCAGAAAGGATATCAATGTCCTTTCCCTTGACCTCCATATCAAGGGTTATAATCGCTGCCATTGCTATGGCGATGACTTCAGCTTGGAAGACAGTGGTGTGTCTTCGAAGTGAGTACTCCATCTCAATGTCAGGTTCAGGAAAGTAAACGCCCGACCCCAACTCCCTCATTCGTGAGAGAGCCGTCGGTGAAAACTTTTTAAGCGGACCGGGGAAGGCTCGATAAGGCACTTCCACTTACACGTTCACGATTCCTTTAGAGAAAAATTCACAGAGAAGCAAAGCCGGAAACGAAGCTCTGGAACCATCGTATCAAATGGCATGCTGGCCGGAGAGGTTTCCAGATCCTGCCCACAATGAGCAATGAGAAGAGCCATTCCGCAGTCCCACAAGCGTCCTCGGCCAGCATACACAGGAGACATATGTGAGCACTGGTCTAACGATCGAGGTGTACATCCAGTGCACAACCTTCGGTCTTATGTCCCATGTACAGGCAAAGCTTCTTCTGCATTCAGCGAAGACCCTCATAGCCACATTAACTTTTTACTCTACATGCAATCCCCATGTCAGCGTCGAGTCAAGTTGGAGTTCGAGGTGTTTAATATAGGGAGATATTTGAAGAGTGTGTCCAATTAGCTTTGAAATAATAAATTGCTCAAGTTTACGTCTTCTGGAGAAGAACACCACGCTGGTCTTTATATGGCTCACTGTCATATCATGACGGGTACACTAGTCCTCAACAATATTGAGGACTCGTTGCATGAAAGCATAGGCTGCGGCGATGCTCTCCCTGGATATCAACAGGTGGATGTCATCCGCATACGCTTCACATGAGATTTCCACTTTTCAAACATTATGATGAGTCAACGAACATACACAAGAGTACCGGGTAAAGCACGCCACCTTGTGCGCAGTCTCTCTCCACCAGAACACTGAGAGAAGTTTGACCACCCAACTCCACAGCTAAGTATCGTGTTCTTGACATTTAGTCGATCCATCGCACTACAGTGCGGTCAACACGATGTCGGAGAGCTGCCTCACATAGCAACTCACGTATGACAATGTCAAAGGCCCCCTTGATGTTCAGAAAGGCTCCTAAGGTTAACAGAACACGAGTAAGTCCCCGCTCAATGACAGAAACCATTAATTGGAGGGTTACTCCCTTGATATATTCATCCGCAAGTCTCTTCAGGCATTTCTAAAGGAATGAGTAGAGTTTTATGGTTCGGATACTCTTCGTGTCCATATATGAAGACTTACTAGGCTTCGGAACGAAGACAAACCCCACCTTTCTCCATACCTCAGGGGTTTATTCAAAGTGATAATGCCCTGAAAATGGTTTAAATGTAAGTAGCCAGCACAAAGCTTTCTGCCTTAAGAAGGACAAGCAGAATACCATCTGGACCCGGGGCTTTGAAAGCCGAGAAGGTTGAAATGGACCAGTGGACCAGTCACCACCAGTACCACTCGTGCAGAGAGGAGTAGTGGCGTTACTTGTATTTATTTATTTGTTTTTTTTTGCTTGCGGGTATTATTAGCATTAAGGACGCTGAGCTTTCAATTGGTGCCCCAACTAGAATGCGTTGGAGGACGGGATAAGAACAGAAAAACAAAACATTGAAATATAGTTGTGATAAGTGTTATATATACTTCAACTCTTTTCTTTGTAAAACTCATCTGACTGTCGCTGCTTTTGTTTGTGAGTCAACATTTATCAATAATCGTCATGAAATGATTATTTTTATCTCATCACAAATAAAAATCATTTACTGTTTTTCTGATCACAAATTAAAGAAATCATAATTTTTATATTTCCTGATAAAGAATAAAAATCGTGAAGTGATTTTAATTTTTCTGAGGAACAAATAAAAATCTTCAATCTCTAAACCATACAGTGCTGTGCAAAATAATAGGTGCTGGTGTTCAGATGTTCAGGTGAAATATGAGATCTAATTATAAGTTGCGAAAAATTTTAAATCTGAACATCCGTAGCTATAATCACAATGTGCTTTTAATTTGAATTGACTGATAACTTAAGCATTCTAAGATAAGTGGTATATGTCGGCTGAAAAATAAGAAAATCAATACGTGACCTTTATTTGTAGATCAGAAAAATTGAAATCAATTCATCATTATATATTATGTATAAACAAAAATAGCAATGTGATTTTTATTTGTGATTGGGAAAAATAAAATTCAACAAAGAATTTTACTCCCGATGAGTAATATTAATCATCTGATCTATAAAAAACAAAATTTTTCATAAGCATTGCACAAGTAAACTGCTTTTTTTC
The DNA here is from genome assembly GCA_963924295.1 of Dioctria rufipes. Lineage (NCBI taxonomy): Eukaryota > Metazoa > Arthropoda > Insecta > Diptera > Asilidae > Dioctria > Dioctria rufipes. The sequence continues at coordinate 312,938,206 of OZ002740.1, read as the reverse complement.
GGACTTACAAAGTAAAACTCATATCTAAACTCATTTAACAATGAATTTTAGTTATTTTAATTAGTCCGCTATTTCGGTAGATGTCACTTTTGGAGCTGTCATTTTTTGACATTTGACAAGTAGAAACTACGCCATTAATAAAAATGGAACGATACACGATTCAACAACGCATTGAAATTATTAAAATTCACTATAAAATGGTGAAAATGTGGCAGAGACGGTTCGTAATACTCGAACATTTTTGTGTCGTCGAGAAGCACCTTGTCGGACCGCATACAGAAATTGGTAGAAAAATTCGAGCTGTCGGGACAAGTTAGTGAAGTGGAGAAGAAAACCCGTGCACGTCGCTCAAGAACAGCCGAGAATATTGCTGCTGTAGCCGAAAGTGTTGAAGAAAACCCAGGTTTGTCCATTCCTCGTCGTTCTTTGGAATTAGGCATTCCACAAACGTCATTACACCGTATTTTGCATAAAGATTTGGGTCTTAAGGCTTATAAATTCAGTTAACACAAGAACTCAAGCCGGCCAATCATCAACAACGTCGAGTCTTTGCTGATTGGGTCCTTGAAATGCATGAAAATGATCCGGAATTCCATCGAAAACTCATCTTGAGTGAAGAAGCCCATTCCCACCTCGATGGCTTCGTCAACAAGCAAAATTGTCACATCTGGGGCTCGGAAAACCCAAGAGTTATTGTTGAAAAGCCTCTCTATCCTCGACGTGTGACGGTTTGGTGCGGGTTGTGGTCCCACCGGGTCATTGGACCTTTCTTTTTCGAAAATGAGGCTGGAGAAACAGTTACGGCGAATGGATTGCGCTATCGACAGATGATTAATGATTTTTTATGGCCGGAATTGGATGGTATTGATCTGGACAACGTTTACTTTCAACAAGACGGCGCTACGTGCCATACAAGCAACGGAACCATTGATCTTTTACGGGAAAAGTTTCCGGACCGTGTTATCTCTCGAAGAGGTGATCACAATTGGCCACCGAGATCTTGTGACTTAACACCTTGCTACTTCTTCCTTTGGGGCCACGTGAAGGAGAAGGTCTACTCCAACAGCCCAGTGTCGATTCAAGACCTCAAATATGGAATTCGTGAGGCTATCGAGGACATAGGGCAGCCACTTTGCGATTTGGTTATGGAAAATTTCATGAAAAGGATATGGTCTTGTAGGCGTGGTCGTGGTGGTCATTTGGCTGATGTTATTTTCCATTATTAACGGCATACCTTTATACCTTTATAACGAAATAAAGATCCGATCATTTATCTAAAAAAATGGCTTTTTTCTTTGAATATCAAAATAACACCTCTTATTGGAAAACCCTTTATCAGAGCAAAATGGATCGGATGCATAATACTTATAGTTATTTTTATTTTTGCATACGCGTCTGTCCGTCTGCTCGTCTGTTCCTCTGTCCGTCTGTTTGTTTGTTCGTCGTCTGTCTGTCCGCACGATAACTCCAGAACGCATTCATTTAGAAGATTTAAAAAAAAAATTGTAGATTTTATCGGAAAAATCGGGTAACTGCTTCATAGGGTTGCCATATAAAAATTTCATTTTCTACTATATATTTGAACATTGCCTGAGAGCCTGTCAACATACCGAGCTGAAATATTATACATATATACAAAATATATATACATAAATAACACCAATACAGTTTCAAAAGTGAACCAAGTCGGGCAACCTTTTCTTGGTGTTGCTATACCAAAATATAGATTTTAACGTAGATGATATTAATCAGTCCTAGACGTTTTTATAGTACTAAAAGATCCTTCAGAATATAGAATTTAATGGAATTGATTATAATCGTTTTTATTATCCGACAAAGCATTCTAGAAATACATGCGAAATACCACCAATAATTAAATTTGTCAGAAGGGTGACCATATGAAATTACATACGGGCATTCATCTAGGGTGTCGTAAGAATTGGTCTTAGACCAATTATAGCGTTTTTTCTTGGTTTCTATTTAATTTTTGTATATACATACATATAAACATGTATAAATTTTTTTCAAAATCAGCTATGGTAAATTACATATTTAAAATCGCCGAGTACCTCTAGGAAGCTGTAAATAATTTTTACTCAAGCGAACATTATACTTGAGTCATGACAAGTTGTTCAAACCTGAACATTAAATTCAATATAAAATCCTATTAAATAAAACTAAGTGTAGATATCTAAACAAAAAAGGTGTGAAAACCTAGCATAACACAAATAAACAATAATTATTAAACTCTTGCTTAATTTATTTCCAGTTCATAAAATTTATTCCATTAAGTTCATTTTATACAAAGTTGCTTAGTTTGTAAATTTTAGTTATTATAAAAATAATACAAATGCAAGAAAAGGCACAGTCTTGATTAAAGAATTCGAGTGGCAACATTCTAGTTATTACTTTGCGCCCTCACCCGTGGTAAGGGCAATATCTCCTAATTTGAACTACAAGACCCTGCGCTACCAGCAGAGTCTATTCTACTTACAGGTCACGTGACGTTAAAAATACAAGTGCTATTCAATTTAGATTTTCCTCTCTCCTTTCCACACCCACACGAAGTGCTTGGTCGACTTAAATCGGGGTAATATTTTGGAGTTTTCGTTGAATTTACGAAGTTTTTTACACTACAAAATGGTAGCCGAATTATGTTACCAAAGTTTACAATGTGATTGGGAAGAGTATCATATTTAGAATATTGAATCATATCATCATTTACAAATAAACCATGATAGCCTAATAATTTCTCAAACACTTCACATAGCACTATCAATCAGGACATGCTATTATTAAAATTGGAAAACGGAAAGCTCTCTCCGCTTTGTTTTGTCAACTTGCCAAGATGAATCGTTTTTCTTATGAACGCTTAATTCAAGGCCCGAACAAGTTCAGTACACACTTTGTTTCCCAATTAATTAAAGCCAACTGCACGTTATTTTTGCTGCGGAAAAACCAATTAAATTATATAAGTGCTACTCATATAACAAATAAGAAACTCTCATTAGAGCTTTACTGGTTACAAAAGCACCCATTCCTTCTGAAAATATAATTTCAAGTTTCTGATAAGTTACGGAAGATACAAAACTTCTTGCATATAAAATAAAGTTCAGAAGGAGAGCTGATTACGGTAAAAGTTATATGATAACTAAAATAATTCATTTAAAAATTTTTTCGAAGTGTCATTATCGAATAAAATTCCTCATCGCAGAAGAAAGAAATTAAAATGAGAGAAAATGTTCTTAAGGGACGGGGGGGGGGGGGGTGACGTAACAACTTTATAAAACTATCTTCAATGAAAGTTTCGAACTCGACTCGTTATCAATACCTTTTTCTTTGGTGCTCCTAATGTCCATTTAGAGCTACTTAGAATCGCATAATTTGATTTCGTGACAAAAAGTTTGACATTAAAACCATACCATTGACCTTCATTTCATCTCCAGTGGTTGATTTTAGTGGAAAACTTTGTGGATAACTGAACAGGACGACTATTATGCATGCATTTAGAAGTTGGTTAGACGATTCAGTCAATTATAAATTTGTGTGAGAGAAATTTCTCGAGAAAAGTTTTGCCTATTCTTATATGATACTAATGTAATCTAGTAAATACAACATTTGCTGGCACTTCGCTACTTTTTGATTATGAAAAATGGAAACTGGGTAAATGTTATATGTACGATATTGTTATGCTGCCCTTGATGCGTAAAGGAGATAGCTTCAGCGGAAAAGGTCGTAGGGCGAAAGGAAAGCAAAAAAATATATTCATTGGGCAGCACGACAATGATAATCTTCTATATCTATATGATATCACAAAACACAACAAAAAGAATTTTTTTTCAACTGTTACTTAACTTTTGGACAGCGTGAAGAGCCTCAGGATTCTCTACGTCCTATGTGTGACCTTTGTGTGACCTTTCGCTAGTCCAAGATCCTCACGCACCTGCTACGTCTGTCTCTTTTGGTTCGGTTTCTTGCAGAAACTCAAACTTCCTTCTTTCAATCTCTTCTTTTCTATTTATTTTTCTTTTTCTTATTTTTTTTAACTTCAACTTGCTTTTAAAAAATTAACAAAACTTGAGTTTCTTTCCACCACTGACTCACTCGACGAAATCTCGAACTGAAGTGGACGATCTGGCACACCAGATGAAGCAGCCGGCCCGCGTTTCTTCTTCTTTCCTTGGCCGATGATTGCACATTAACATATTATTGTCGTTTCCCAACAAAGCCTTTCTGTAAATTCACATTGGCGTGAATTTTCATGGACTCAATCAAAACCCTCGAGAATACTTCCCAAGCCATGAAACACAAATCTATATGTGTGCGTTCGGAGTCCGTTTTCTAAAATATTCTATATTGATACTTATGGAAAGTGCTAAACATTGGCTTTATGTATGAACCAGAACCTAAACTACTATCCATATAGGAAAATAGTCTTCTAGTAATTTACAGCTTGATTCCTTATCTTCCCAAGGGCTACACTTCCTATATACCTTACTTAACAAAATAATATAATAGTTTTGATTACAAAGGAACCTTACCATTTAACGCTCAATACCTCTCAGCTGAGTGATAATTGCATGTGTGTATGCGCAGCCGGAGTCCGAATCTGTAGGCATCTACATTCGAAATCATCAGCCCACGGCATGCCATGACGGCACAGCGACATTACAATGATTACTCAGCTGAGAATTTTTGTTTGAGAATTCGTAGTCATTTCGTTAAGATTAATTTTTTTAAATAATTTTGTTAGGAAAGGTATGAAAATTTTATTACGGTTCGGAAGATAAGAAAGCAAGCTTAAAATTATCACAACACCATTTTTCTGTATGAATAGTAGTTTAAGGCAGAGGAGCTATTCAAATCAAACTTTTGTCAGATTTACATAAGAACACTGCAAATATTTTAGAATGTAAGGACTCCGTTGGGTCTTGCATGTGGTAGGGAGGGAGTCTGTTTCATGGCTTGTGAAATATTCTCGAGGGTTTTGACTCAATCCACAAGGTTTGGTATTGTGGTGTTTGTTTGTTTTTTTTTTTCTCTATCCCATCTTCTAATTTCTAACATTTATTATTCCCCGGGCCATCGTACGCGCTTCACGTGTCTTGATTTCTTCGTGCTTTTTATACCCTAGATGAAATCAATAAGTTTATCATTCCGTTTGTAACACCTCGAAATAATGATGGTAGAGCAAAATGGATTGGACACCCATTCATAATATTAAAAGTTATTTTGAATTTTGCATGTCCGTCCGTCCGTCCGTCCGTACGCATGATAACTCGAGAACGCGTATACTTAGAGAGTTGAAATTTTCTACACGGACTTTAAAAAAAAAGGTTAAATTAAGTTCGAAAATGAGACAAATCGGGCAACTCCTTCGTGGGGTTGCCATATAAAAATTTCGTTTTCCACTATATATTTGGAAACTGCCTGAGAATGCGTCGACGTGGAGAGCTGAAATTTCATACATGATGGTTTTACTATATTAGCAAATAAAATGTCAGAAATGGACTAAATTGGGCAACTCCTTCTTGGTGTTGCCATATAAAAATTTAGGTTTTTTACGTATACTTTGAAAACGATCAGTCCAAGACATTTTTATTGTACTAAAAACTTCCGCAGACTACGAAATCCTATAAAATTGGTTATAATCATTTTTTCTGTGCGACAAACCGTTCTAAAAATATATGCGAAAAATAAGTTCAAAATCAAACTTGAATAGATCGGTGACCATACGAAATTTAATACGGGCATTCATCTAGGGTATCATAAGAATTGGTCTTAGCCCAATTCTAGCTTTTTTACTTGTTTTTTAATAGCTTGTTGTTCTTCCTCTTTTTATTTTTATTTGCGCATTTACATAGAATCGTGGACCAGCCTTGAAACTTTTAAAATGGTTTTGACTTTATCCAAAAGCAATCTCCATGCTGTCCCAGCATCTACTTGATGGTGTTAATTTATCCCGTATCATAACATATACAAATTCAATGCAAAGCCAGTTGGCGTTAAAAAGTTTCTACTATAATCGCAACACTTGTTGTACTACCATTATATTATATTACAATATATTATATTATTATATACTTCTATTACTTTAAAAAAATTCAAAATATGTATTCCTGTCGTCAAGGAGTGTGTCTAGTGCGCCTATAGATCTTACTGCTTGTGGGGTGCATACATTTATATGATCAATTGTGTAACTCATAGTGTGTATGTCCTGTGGATGTATGTGTGTAGTGTGTCTTTTGTTCTTCCTATGCGGCGTGGGTGCGTACATTCATATGATCGAAGGTGTAACTCTGAATCGAAAGAGATTTCAACAGAATCAGTTGCTCACCATTGATTGCCAAAAAATTGAAAAGATATGGGCAAAAGATATGTAAAATAACATTTTGCCATACCCAACAAGCTAAGATATAATCTTAGTTATTGGATAAAATATTTTTTGACCTAAATTTCTTTAAAATTTTAAAATTACTTTCGCAACGAATCCTCAGTTACATTATTTGGTGCATCTTGCTTTGTGCCAAATTATTGTGTCACCGCATTCTCAGGGAATTCCACTAGACTCTTATAGCGATAAAGTGGAGAATCCCATATCATGCTCCGGGAATAAAATTTAGTGTTGATATAGGAATAATAATTGGTATAATGTACTTATATCTTAATCTCATATTTATATATTCCCTATTATAGAAATTTAATGTTATGATTTTGTTGTTGGTTTACTTTACTTATACAGTCGCTCACAGCTTAAATGACGTGAGTACTGAATACGAGGAAAACGCTTAAGAACTTCTAGGATATGAAAAGTCCATTTATAAAGATATAAAAAATATTTCAGTCCATTAAAAATTACAAAATTACTTCATTTAACAAAAAAAAATCAAATTCATTTTAAACTCTCAAAATCACCTCACAGCTTAAATGATGCGCCACAGAGTGTGCAGTAGAATAACGGAATGTGTGACTCATTTTCTGCACGTTTCGTTGCTTTAAGGTTTGAGAACTTAATAAGCATTTCTAGTAAGGGTGTGATCGGCATTTCGGTTAAATAAAGTAGAAAAATTGAGTTTAGGTAAAAATGGGTCGCCGAACTATCATTGAGGAGCGTGAATTAATAATTAATCATTTTAAAAAGGGAAAATCTGAAAAAATAATAGCGGAAATAGTGGGGAGAACAGCGCCATATAAAATATTTTCCGCTTCCTATTGTCGCTGGATTGCAGGACAGATAAAGAAAGACCCAAAACTCAGTGCACCGAAATTAGCTCAGCAAGCTGAAATGTACCTGAAAAAGAAGTGTAACCCTGAAACTATAAGGAAAGATTTAAGAGATGAAACTTACAACGGGAGAATACCCAGAAAAAAGCCATATACTATAAGTGCTAAAAACAAAGCCAGCAGAATAAAACTTGCTCGAGAATATTTGACGAAGGATTTAACGTTCTATGATACCGTTATTTTCGCGGACGAGAGCAAATTTAACCTTTTCGGAAACGATGGACAGCCAAATACCGAACTGAAACCGAAAAATTTAAGCAGTACAGTTAAACACGGTGGTGGACATGTGATGGTTCGGGGATTCATGTCGTCTTCAGGAGTAGCAAACTTGGTGTTTGTTGAGGGCAACCTTGACAAATTTCAGTATTTGAACAACTTGAAGGCTAATTTACTGCAGAGTGCGGAAAAATTGAACATAAAGGACAATTTCCCTTTATACGAGGACAATGATCCCAAACATACCTCTGAACTAGTGCATACATGGTTGATTTGGAACTGACCGCACCAAATTAAAACGCCTGCTCAGTCGCCGGATCTAAACGTCATTGAACATTTATGTTCCAAGCTGGAAGAGGGAATCAGAAAACATCGCATAAGCAACAAGGACGACTCTAAAAGGGCACTACAACAGGAATGGGACGACATTTCGTCTGAGTACACAAAAATGTTGGTACATTCAATGCCAGATCGTATCAAGGCTGTTTTAAAACAATTAGGCAATCCCACAAAGTATTAGAAATAAGTTTTGAAAAAATTAAAAATCATTATAACTAGTATTAAGGACTTACACAAGAACACATCATTTAAGCTGTGAGGTGAGTTTGTGAGTTTAAAATGAATTTGATTTTTTATTGTTAAATGAAGTAATTTTGTGTTGTATTTTTCATTGGAACTGATAAATAAGACCATGAACTGAAATATTTTTTATGTTTTTATAAATGGACTTTTCATATTCTAGCAGTTCTTAAGCATTTTCCTCGTATTAAGTACATACATCATTTAAGCTGTGAGCGACTGTATACACTGAAAAAATGTTTGTAGGTAACGATGTTGTCATCGTTATGCTATTCTGAAAACGGGAATTGCAATTGACATAAATTTTGATTCACCTAACACAAATGCTTTTATTGAAATCAAAACTTTTTTAAAAGATCGGATTTTGTTAAAATAAATTTTAATGAAATTGTGTACAATGAGTCAAAAGAATATTATGTATTAAAACAGCTCAACTGAATGCATTCAGTAAAACATATACATATACATATTTTATGATGTTGAATTCAACAGAGGTTTCTGTTAAAACGCTATGTATAAAGAAAGAATAGTTCCGTCAATCCCACCCACAACTCTGTCGAAAACTAAAAGAGCAGACGAAAAACTCTTAAATCGTGTATGAATTTGTGGAACGTGTTCTGACAGACATTCAGTCAAATGTCAAATACTTTTTTTTTTAAACTTGACAGTTCTCTTAAGTGGTTGGAGTACAATGGTTGTACTACGTCTCCTATCCTAACCTACTGAATATTTTTTGGATTTGATATTTAGAATGCGCATTTCACAATTAGTTACTTATACTAGGTGCATTCTATTAGAAAAGATAAGATTTTCGTTGTTTTACTTGGTTTGTCAAAGACGCGTGTGCATTTCAAAATGTGTAGCTGAACAGTTTAAATAAAATTTAATTAAAATGACGTTTAATTACTCCACTAATTGTGATGTTTCTAATAACGATTTGTTAGAGAATTCAGATAGCCTGTTATATACACATATACATACCTGTTGACAATAATTAATCTTTAATCTGTAGTGACACTAATATAATTTGACACCTGTTGAAATTGTTAGTAGTGTAAACAAGGAAAATGTGAATCCGAAAAATCAAGAGCAAGTTTGTGAAAAAAATAGTCCTAGTTCTAGTGCTACAGAAAATTTAGAAAAACATTTTGAAGAGCCGTTGAGAGTCTTATTGAGGTCATGGGAGTTAGACAACGACTTGATTATTAACAGACTTAAAGGTAAATGATTGCACAACGTAATTCTTTATTGACATAACAAATTCGCGGGAGACATTATACCTAGTTGAAAATTTTTTTCTGCCAAACGGTGAACGGTATAAAAAAGTAATATTGCTTAAAAGTATGGTCATCTGGATTAATTTTTCTTAAGAATGAATTATGTATATCAGTAGATATTACATATTTACAAAATATATACAGAGTGCAACTATAATATAAGATCCCAAAAATATATGCGTGAAAGACATATAGATGAGAAGGGTTTTTGTACGAATGACAGAAACAGCAAGTAACGAATACTAATTATTGATAATATTTACCCTTTTAAAACAATTTTCAAATTAAGCGAACTTACAAAACTAAGGAAGCTGTATCCACACTCTGCATGGATTCATCAATATCAGAGTGGATAAAATAACTGAATGAAAGCCAGTATAGCCCAACGCGATATGTTTCGTTGTCATCGGGTATTAACGTGGTACAGTATTAAAGTGTTAAACATCTAGAAATTATCTTTTTTTTTGTGAAGTTGAACCTACTTGATTCTATGACCTTAATTCTTATGTATCATACAACTGTTATATATTTGACTACTACAGGGTATTTCGGGGGTACTTAGTAAATCAGCGCTAGGAGTCTCGATTTTTGAGGCCTACAAATCGACGAACAAAATTAATGATAATGAGCGTAAAGAACTTGTAGATTTAGTCATAAACACCTTTGTTCATCAGGGAGCAAACCTTACAGTTTCGTGCTGTGATAAAATTGCAAGCAACATTGTTAACACTTTCCCCACTGAACTAAAGCTAATTTTTCTATTTATAATTTAAACATGATTTTCATATTTTTGAATTGTAGGATACAAAAAACCTCCACAAGGAAAACTATACGCTAGGTATATGAACTTAAAAAGGAAGCTAAAGACAAAGGCCACCGAAACGCTTTCCACTACTGCAGATATCAATGTTAATGATATTCAACTGTCTGATGAAGTATTAGGTCAGATAGGCCTTTTAAATCACGACCGAAATTCCTGGCCAGATATGCTTAATAGTTGGAAAGCCACACTAAAATATCGATCAAAAGCCATGCGACAAAACCAAAATGCAAACTGTACTGAAATTTTAAATTCTTGGCCACTTTTCAAGCATCCATTAATGTACGAATTTGTAAGTATGGAATCACTAGTTATTTGATTCAATGAATATAAACTTTTTCTCCTATAATAGGTGGAAATAGATTTTTTCAACATCTGTCCAGAGAAATTGAAATTATTGTTCTTAAATTGGGACAAATTTTTGAATAAAGCGGAAAAAATAGTTCCCAATACTATAAAGGACATAGCAACTCTAGAAATATTTAAAAATGTAGATGCTGATTATAATGAATGTAAGCCCATACATTATATTTACTTAATAATTTTCAAGCAAACTGTGTACTTTTACAGGTTCCAAAAACTCTGCCTTTTCCATGTGTCCTCCTGCTATTTTAAGATCGAATGCATGAATTGAAAAGAAATCTACAGCGGACATAAATAAAAGGCTTCTTTAGACCATCCATAAAAGACTTACAGCAGAATTTTGTTCTGCACATTACTTCAAGAAAAGTCTTTGGCTACAGGTAGCACATTGCAACCATTTATTGTTATTGTTGGGCCTATCCCAGCTAGGCTATTATATATATTTCGATGAAATATATATATATGTAAGTATGGATGTATGCATAAATGTATAGATACAACAATTAATTTTTATAAAATATGTGTATATTTCATTTGCAAAACCTACTATATATCAACGTCACTTCAAAGTTAATCAAAAAAAAAAAAATCGTCAGTCAAAACAACATCACATCGAAACTTGATATTAACACATTTTTATGTTAAAGGTACCAACATTTTTTGTAGTTTCTACATAGTCAGCTTAACAGAACGATATGTGGAAATAATCGAAAATTTTATTAAAAATTCAACAGTATCAAGAGTATTGTGTCAGTTAATACAAATAAATTGTATGCTGGCTCGAAATCAATAGTGTAATATGTTTAAATAACTACCGCTTTATGTTATTAGTACAGAATATTTTTCCCAGTTTAGGAATTAAATATATCCATATATGATATCTTATTTGTTCGTAAATTATTCTATGTAGGAAAAGTGGTCCTAACGTAAAATCATTAAAAGATAATAGGTCCTATTTGATCCTGCAAATTTAATATTCATGTGAAACTTATTATGCATGCGCATATACTTATTTGTTAATATTAAAATTGCTTTTACAAAAGGCCTATGATAAATTTTAAACACGACAAAAGTTTTATTGTGAGTATCTAACATGCTAGATCGAAAGAAAAAAACAAAGCCCCCAAATAAATAGAAAGTTTAATTAACTATAGTTAAAAATAGTTATGTTCATTTGGCTCTCCAAATAAATGGAACTAATGTATATTTATTTATTATTCCATAAATTTATCAATATGTCATTATTTTCATGTTTCTAAGCTAATTTGTACCTAAATCTTTAACCATGAAAAAATGCGCCTTTTTTTATTACAAATGGCTATCCAAATATTCAGCATATATGGCTATTGGACACGGGTACATAAAAAAGAGATGATATATAATTTCAGTCCTCCCTTAAAGATGTAAATTGCTGTGTTGAGAATAGATATTTCTATAAAGCATTTGTATTGCTATATAAGCCCAGTAGAGAATGGACCGAAACACAAACATTCATGTAGCACTAAAGTTCCAATTTCCCTTGCGAGAATTCCGATCGGCCAGCGTGGTGTACTTTTAAGGACTTCCAGATGCACGATGCATTTCGGAAGCCAATTTATACTTGAGCAACCATTCGGAAATATGATACATCTCGAGATGACCACTTTGTAAGAATTACAAAAATGTCCATACCTATACCCAACTAGAAATCTTTTGTTATACCTAATTCCTTATTTTCGAGAAAACGAAAAATTTCAAATTTGTGAACAAACTTCATTAAAACACAGTAGGGGTATTCACTCTTTAATGTATCAGTGTAACCGATGTAAATATACAACAAGAATTTACAAAAAAGAGTGAACACACTCTTTTGCCTTTAGCTTACTTCGAAATGTAATTATGGCAACAGGGTGATAATATGGCAGACCGTAGGAGCTCTCCCCGGCCCCGGCAAAATGAAGAAAATCCTCAAAATTCCTAGGATTCATAGTTATCCTAGAAAGAAAGAATTGTGAAAATCCGGTTAAAAATAGCTGAGATAAAAACTAAAGTATCTCAACTAATTATGAAAAGAACGGCTTAAATTAAGGAAATGCCGGTTTTTCATGGAATTTTTTAACCGTTCGGGTTGTTTCTCAAGATGTTATTACTACTTAACTATACACTATTTCAATATAATGACAGCGGATAAAATGAAGCCTGTTTTGTTGGGAACGGTTATTTCTAATTAGTTTTTAGCTCAGGCTAATAGTTTAGGAGAAATGTTAATAATAGTAGAACATCCTCCTTTTACGGCAATATTTGCTGCTTTTTGCCGTGACAAATTGTAAAAATTTACAATTTACCTTTACGGAATAACAGTGGTTCGGAGTGATTTTTTTGTAAAGATGAAAAAGTTTCGTAATCGAACACTTATGCTTATGATGAAAAAAAAAAAAAATTTGAAAAATAACTCATATGTAGTAATGGCGTATATGGGACTCAGATGGGGAAAAACAGTGAACTTCGGGAGTAAAAGCTCAGTGTGGAAATATCTCGAATTGAAAATAAAAACCTTCTAATAGATAGAAAATGTTATTACCTTTAATTTAGATGCAAAAGTTTTTCGCTAGGGGCATCCCTTATGATGCAGGGTTCGACAAAGTAAAAAAGTGGTTTTCAGTTAAAACGTAATCAAGTTTTAGAGGGTCGAAAAAATATACTATGGAGTATACCTGATTGAAATTTAAAAAACGCCATTCAATAGAGCTCAGCGGGGGCTTTAAATAGACGTCCCACATGTCATATTTGGGGTTTGAGGAGAGTGGGGGTAACAACCCCGCACCTCAAAATACAACCACTCGAAACTTTTTTTTCGATAAATTTAATCGCCTTGTCGAACTAAAGACGAATATCAAGTTCGTTTTTTGAACGGTGCGCTCCTCATCCCGAAAGAGAGGTTCAAATTTTGAAAATAATTAAAGCTAAGTTCTGAATTTCAAATACTATTATTAAGTAATTTAAGGCGGAAAATGAAAATCGATCGCACCAATTTGTTTTTCGGTGATGTTTTATTAAGGTTTCCAGAGAGTTTCATGCTCTTTGATGCGCCATTACTGATGTTTTGGGCACACAAATTTGCAATACCTTTTTTTGTGGGGGAAAACCATGATGCGCGTAGATGTAAATTCAACACCCTGCTAAATTAACTGAGTACCACCTAGAAAAAATACGAGTGCACCAGTCGATAGTCCTCAAAAGAATCTTTCATTTGGCACGCTGGAAAATTTCCTAGGACACTCCCCTCGCCAGCTGCACCCGCTGACATTTGACGTTCAATCTCAGCTCCTGTACAGCTATACAGCCCGGTTTATACTGCCAATTTGTGAATGTAAAAATACAAGACCCTTGTATTGCCTTTTATATGCGTAAGCCTTGTATGATTTTACTGAGTTGTAATCAAATACATCTTTTACAACGATACACTCTTTGATACAACATTGCGTGAATACCCCTAGTGTATAATATAAAAAATAAATTGTGACTTGATTATGGCCTTTTCTATAATTCATTTTATTTTAATTTGAAAGCATTTGCCAAAACAATGCAACTGATGCCTACTCTCATGTCCTTGATCGTATGTTGTTAAGCTTGGTTAAGTGTAAGGGAGACTAGGCCATTGTGTCCTCACCTAAAGTGGTTCAGCTAAGTCTACCTTTTTACGAGCTCGATTATTTCCTTTGGAGTTAGCGTGCAAACTTTATTTGGAAAGATAAATTATCCTCCATTGGTTTGCAATCTCTACTCTTTGATGGCCTAATTAATTCTGACAAGAAAAAAAAATATTTATACTTATTTATATATATTCCTATACAGATATAAGAAACGTGTTTTACACACGTTTCATAAACATGTGGGTAGAAAACGAATCTAAAGGAGTTATTGCAAATATGTAACTATAGGCAATAGAGGCAGGGTATCTATTAATTTACAATTTATTGGTTTTTGTGAAAGCATGTATTTTATTTTATAGAAATTATGCCTGAATAATTTAAATTAAATTTTTAAATAAATCTTAGGTATGAAATGATGAAAAGCAATGTCAAGTATATGTAGAAATAAATTGAACACTTCTGTGTTCAAACCATTTACTACAGAGACGTTATGTCTCACCTCTACACCCAACAAATTTTTAATTTTCATGAGGTTTTAACGTACAAGGGACCAGTCGGTATGGTCAAATTGTTCCGAGGCAAAACAATCCGCATTATTTCAAAGCTACGCTACGGCCAGTTCAGTTGTCGAAATATATTTTAAAGTTTTGATGCTTTGAGAGTGTTGGTGTTAAATGTTTTGAGATGTGTGTTTCAATTGAGGAAACCCTCTATCATACTTAGAATGAAACTTCGTTAATTGTTCTCGGCGAGAATCTTCAACAGATATCTTGAGGGTATTGATTGGAGGCGTCTTGACAACGACGTCTTCGCAAAGCCCTTAACTCAAGGAGCGCATAGCACGTGGGTGTCCTCTTGACTAAAATGAACTTGATTAACGTTGGCTATAATTTTAGTGTTTGATGGCGTCTGAACTTCCGCTCGGCGTTACGAGCTTGCCTTATGATGAAAGAGGTCGATAATAACGACACCTTTAACGACAGCTTAACGCAGTAAACGACTAATACTGTAATGTAAATTTATCTTGAGTCGACGATATCGTATGTGGACAACGGAGTGTCCCAGTTAATACGAGACCTTAATCCGAACAGCTGAGTATTGAACAGCTTCAGATCAGTCTACACAGACAGCTACCAGAAAGATAGACACTTTTGTAACTGAACCCAAAAGCTATTTTTTGAACGATACAAAATTGGTAATCTGGAGGGTGATTCTGATCTTTTGTCGTGAATTTTGACATATTTTGTCGCACCTTTTCTTTTAATACAGTTCATTTTGTGTCTTCACTATTATCTACCACAAAATGAACTATAATGAATTTTCGGTGAACAAACGTCAACAACACGACTAAATATGCAACAAATTAGTAAACTGCTCCCAGAGGTTGAGACAAAAATTTTACACTGGTAAATGGAAATGCTACACCTAATTAGAGCATTACAAGTGCTTAAATTCGAAATATTATTTTGAATTTGTAATGTGAAGTGTCATTTTCAGTTCATTCTACGTCACGCCAGGGTTGGTGACCTGAATAAAAACATGAAAAAATCAGTAGAAAAGTTCATTTCATTTAGTCGTATATTTTGATATTCAAGTACGACAAAAGATCAGAATCACCCTCCTCATGGAAATCAGAACGATATTCTGAACGTAGTTGCAGCCCTAGATTATCCCAATGACAACCAGGAGGGTGATTCTGATCTTTTGTCGTACTTGAATATCAAAATATACGACTAAATGAAATGAACCCTGGCATGACGTAGAATGAACTGAAAATGACACTTCACATTACAAATTTAAAATAATATTTCGAATTTAAGCACTTGTAATGTTCTAATTAGGTGTAGAATTTCCATTTACCAGTCTAAAACTTTTGTCACAACCTCTGGGAGCAGTTGACTAATTTGTCGTTTATTTAGGCGTGTTTTTTGACGTTAGTTCACCGAAAATTCATTATAGTTCAATTTGTGGTAGATAAGAGTGAAGACACAAAATGAACTGTATTAAAAGTGAAAGTACGACAAAATATGTCAAAATTCACGACTAAATAGTACGACAAAAGATCAGAATCACCCACCGGATGTAATGTAAATACAGGTGTACTACGGCGTCTTGAGCGTGGTATGAGTCTTGTATCAATAAGTAGCAGTCCCTGATGTGGATGGTCATTAATGATAATAAGACGTGCTGACTTAAAGATGCTCCAGGAAGCACGACGTTAGCAATGGGGAAGACCTTGAATAGATTACACCTGGCCGAGTCGACTATGTCATTATGGCGATCTCTTCAGAAGCAGCTGTGTTGATGCTTATAGCAGTATGCCCACTGCCTTCGTAAAAGGACGTTCTTCGTTGCGGCAAGAACTAGAACTTGCAAAACATTAAAAGAGATTTCATAGACATGTAATCCAGACTTCGGATGCTTTATTGGTTCGATTTGGATTATCGTTGTTACTCTTTTTTCAATTAATATAATACTTAATACACGTAAAGAACGAGAGAACCATGCTTACAGTTTGATGTTAAAACAATTAAAAAATTTTGTTTATATTTTTTCCATATCAATTTTCAAAAAGGCTACCTGGTTAAACTCCCTTGGGTCGTCGGCAGGGTATCTCAAGTTATTTGAAATAAGATTTATTTACAAGAAATACGGCGGTGTTTGTAATCTATCGAATGTGCAGTTTGGAACGGAAGCGTCGCCACAAATGCGGTACAATATCTGATGAGATTCCTAATCCATAGTTGGGACAGGACCCTTTTCCTGTATACAGCTCCAAGTAGTATATTATTCCTGAAGCTTCCGCACGTGTAAAAACTTTCAAAACTCACTTCACGGGTTTGCTCGAAATATGTTGTTTTAAAAATGAACGACCTATAGAAAAAATGGATCATACATTCATATGCTTAAATATTAAGATACAAAACTGTTTTTGAAAGGGATAGTTTGTTCGTCAACAAAATGGAACTCTTCCGGGGGAACTTTATTAAAATTCTTTCTTAAAGTTTTCAATAAAAAACGAACTTGAACTCGTACGTCACAACTTTCGGCAGTGGTGACCGGTTTCTCATTTACTAATTTTTATGGAGAATCTTTCGTATGGTTTAAATGATTTAATTTTAATGGAACTTACATATAGCATTCGTATAAGGGGGGAGGAGGAAAATGTCCCTGGGGAGGTATATACAGGGTGATTCAGATCAAGATACCTTCCGGTATACCATGCGATTCCTTGAGGTAAGATGATCAAAAACTTGTTCCACATATCCCCCTTAGAAACCTTCCTTTGGGAGTTGTGGTCAGTTGAAAATTTCGCCAATATTCGTGAGATTAAATGAGTATAACTTTTGAACCACCCTATAGATTTTGGTTATTGTTAGCTTATTAAATAGCCAAGAATAGTAGCTGTCGAGAAGTGTATTACTCTGTATTTTTTAAACAAGCATCTTTAAATTATTCTGAAATATTTCCAACATTTTGATTTTTTTACACACAAAAGTTTTTGAAATAAATAACGGTATTTATGAAATTTGTGTGCAAAAAAAAATAAATGTTTTGGAAATATTTGAGAATAATTTAAAGATGCTTAAATAAAAAATGCATAGTAATGCACTTTTCGACAGCTACCATTCTTGGCTATTTAATAAGCCAACAATAACTAAAATCTATATGGTGGCTCAAAACTTACACTCATTTATACTCACGAATATTGGCGAAATCTTCAACTGGCCACAACTCCTAAAGGGTGGTTTCCGGGGGGAATGGGAGGGGGGGGGGGTATGTGGAACAAGTTTTTGATCATCTTACCTTAAGGAATCGTATGGTATACCGGAAGGTATCTTGATCTGAATCACCCTGTATATATATACTGCCGTATTAACAGATTAGTGCGGGCAATGTTTTTTTTGTTTTTTGCAAAAATCGTAAAAATTGGAAAATAGATCGTAAAAATTGGGAAAAATCTTAAAATGTTCTATTTCAGCTGTTATTACTCAGTCTTTTGTCTACTTTTAATCTGTATATAGGAATATGTGCTATTCTTCTGATCACTTCTGTCTTATATTGTGGGTGAAAAAAAAAAGTTTGTGATGGGAAGACACTGCCGACTGGGACGTATCAGGGCAAAACACTGCGGTATTATACCAAGTGCTATTTTAATGTACACCATGCCAGATCTAATTATTTTAGCAATTATGACTTATTTAACATAAGATAACATAACATAACAGTTATTAGGGGCGATAGTATAATATAAGATTATAATCTTTTATCATACCCAAAAAATTTAATCTAAAACGTGGGGGAAGTCCTAAAAAGAATATCTAAACAGTAGTAAATGAAATATACTTGTAATAATAAATAAATATGGCCCTATAAATTACAATTAAAATGTAAGTACATATTAAACATATAAGGCTAACAAAAACAACTTATAAAAACTGCAAACAGAACTCAAACTAAAACAAGCTACTAATGCAGTCGAAAAATAGGAAAAGAGAAAAAAGAAAAACGCGAGTTACAATAGTACTCCGCTATGAGAAGTGACCTTGATCAAGTAAATTACGGGCATCTAATGGGCATCAAAGCGGCTCTTAAAGGAATTCACCGTATGTGCACGCTGGATACTAGATGGGAGAACATTCGAAAAGCGCACAGTCTGGACAAGATAAGAGTCTTCAGTGTCTAGCCTAGTTAACCGAGGAAAGATGACGTTACTGTTTCGCTGTGAGTTAGTGAAATTAAATATTTCTCTAAGGTAATGTGGTTCATTATTTTTTTGCAAGTTAAAGAGGAACACTAAGGCTGTCCTCTTGAGACATGTATCAAGCGGTCAACAAACCAGCTTATCGCTGTAAGGTGAGATATGGTCATTTCTGCCAAGTCCGAAAATGAAGCATAAGCAATTGTTAAACGCGACCTCCATTTTACCGGTACAAACGCTATCAAGGCTAGGAAAAATTAAACTTCCGTAAGTGAAGTACGGTAGGATTAGTATTTTAACCAAATTTATGCGAGTTGCTTGTGGAAAAATACTGGATAAGAACCAGAGCTTACTGAGTCCTGAATAAATTTTGTTAATTTTAGATTTTGTATTCTCGCAACAGTTCATATATTGGTTCAACACGATACCGGATACCCAAATTGTTTACTTTACAAGATATAATACTTTACCGTCCAGAATTACGGGTGGGATATCAATATGTGTAGTGGACTGTTCTTTTATGGAGTTAATCAATCTGTATTCTTCTCGTACATCCAGTGCAAAACCTCCAGAGATCAAAAATCATAAATTTCGAAGTTTTCAATGTATTTTAAGTTACAACTAAAATACTCTTGAATATGACATTATACTATATAAATAAATATAGTTTTATATTTGTTGTTTAATATGAGTCCAAGGAGTACAAGTCTTATATGAAGAATCTACTGCTTGAACATTAGTGGTATAAGCGTGAGTATATAAGACTATAATCCCCAAAGAATCCTAATCCTATATGGCATTCCGATATCAGCATTGGGAAATTTATATATGGAAGTACAGCTCTTGTGAAATATGTTCATATATAAAGTCTCATATCAAAAATAAATCTCCAATCAACCCTTATATAAGAATACGGGGAATAAATAATTTCAGTGAGAATTCATTTTCGAGATTAATGCTAATGTAAGCAATCAGTATTTAGTGAACTTTTATATAGGATCAAGGCGATCACTTGGAAAATGTGTTCCTATATCAAAGCTCATAGGAGATGCTAAAGTGTCATGTCGCGGCATAGGCTTCCCTTGAATATGATAGCTGACTTTACAGTTGCCGAGCCTCTGCATTTGATGGAATTAGGCATAATTGGATATAGGGATGGACATTTTTGTAATTCATACAAAGTTACTATCTCGAGATATATTATATTTCCGAATGGTTGCTCAAGTATACAATGCCTTCCGAAATGCATCGTGCATTTGGAAGACTTTAAATGCACACCACGCTAGCCGATCGGAATTCGCGTATAGGAATTCTCGCCAGGAAATAGGAACTTTAGTGCTACATTAATGTTTCTGTTTCGGTCCATTCTCTACTGGGCTTATATAGTAATACAAATGCTATATAGAAAAATCTATTCCCAACACAGCAATTTACATCTTTATATTGAGAATTGCTACCTAAGTGTTTATCCCTGCTTATGTAGGTGTTGAAGTCATTATATGAAAATTTTGTCAGTTATATCAAGATTTTCAATCTTTAACCCTTGTGTCAATGGATAAAATAAATGACATAAACGAACCCATAACATACCCGGGTATGTAACCATATTTACGTATATTTCTGTGGAACTGTTTCAAATTTTTGCTTTATATATAAGGAAAATATTTAGTCAAACAGTACCTAAGACTTTATTTTTATGATTAGACCTGTTCCGAAAGTGGGTATGCTGCATATGGCTTACAAAACTTAGAGGTAGGATAATTGTTGATGATAGAAATGCATTTTGTTCGAGTATCTCAAGGAGAATTTGTTCATAATAAGTGTAAATTTCATTCTTTTTCTACTGGCTGGCAAGGGTGATTAGATCATAAATTGCATTTTGAGGTATCGACCCCAAAGCATACCTCATACTGGAACTTTCTCCAGAATTTCAAGCTATACCCTTGCTTTCAATCCCCATTCCTAAAAAAATGTAACGTATATTTATATTGCAAAACAAAAATTAACAGAAATACAATTTACTTCCAATTTATCAAAAGAAATTACAATCTTAAGAATCAGCAATTTGATACCATTTACAAGTAAGTGAAGTAGGTGACAAAAATGTGTGTCGTAACAATTGATGTGAATTATTATTGTAAAAGGTCATTCAATAAGTAAGAAAGCAATGAATTTGCTTTTTGGACAATTCATTTCTGAAATTGCCATTTCTTGCTTATGGAATGATTTTCCATAAGAACCTATGTAAACCAATTATATAAAAGACGAAGAAAAGAATAAAGAACTCAGACTTGATTATCTACTGCATTGGAGTATATTCATTTCTCACAATTCGGCTTAAAAGCCTATTGATCATAAAGCGGCAATCTTCAGCCTGATCAACCGACCTAAGCAAAGGCAATAAAGCGGCATATAGCCTTGCCTTGCTTACCTTTAAAGCTTAAAGACTATAAAGCGGCAAATTAAGCCTAGACTTGAGCTTGAACATACAATTGAGAAACAATAAGAATCGTTACCACGAAGACCGAGATTGATGAATAAAATATTACATAGCGACCGTTAATAAAATACAAAATAAAAATATTACAATATATTTAATTCATATATAAGTGAAGTAAACCAACAACTAAATCATAATATTAAATTTCTACAATAGGGAATATATAAAGTTTTATAAAAGCACTGAGCATCAATATGAGATTAAGATATATGTAAGTCCATTATAGGAATTATTATTCCTATATCAACACTAAATTTTATTCCCTTAGCATGATATGGGATTCCCCACTTTATCGCTATAAGAGTCTAGTGCAGTTCCCTGGGAATTCGGTGAAACAATAATCTGGTTTCTTATAACACCTTAAATTCGCAAGATTTATTCCCTAGCAGAGCTCCGAGATTTATATAGCACAAAAAATTGTTCGTTGGGATTCCTCCTTTAATTTTTCCGAAAGCTTATGGTGAAATAGCCCCACTAAATTTTATATCCTCATAGCTTGTTCCAGTGCGCAGAAAATGCAAAGTTATCACTAATATCTCGTCCGCTCTAATAGCGTCTCGCATAAAAGTATATTTAAATAACTCGTGGGGTGATTATAAAGCATCTATCGAGATTGGTTGAGAATATTTATTAGCAATAACTGTTGAGCGCATGGTTCTTTAAAGCTTTTGCAAAATTATAATCTGGTTGCATCTCCTCGCATAAAACTCACGCTACGCCAATATTATGAAGACATCTAAATGAGAGCGAACTATGACCTTGAGGTTGCTTAGCAGCTTCACATTTCGATGACTTAAATTACTCATCTAATTTCGATAGTAGATGATCCTATAGCTATTTAAAGAGTTTGTAAATTCATATGTGAAATTATACCGCTAATTGTTTTATCTATGGAAGCACTATCAATTACTTAATTATCACGTGCACTCTCAATTTTAGATGATTTATTGTTACAATAGTACACCTTACCTCCAATTTCTACTGATATGGAAACTTCCAGCTAATAAGCTTACCAATACAAGGAAAACAAAGCGAAGCAAAAAAACTCAAAACTAGCAATTAAAAATATAAATACTGAATATATTTGAATTTTCAATGCAGCATAATTAGGCTGGAAAACCACATGAAAACAGTAAAAGGAATAATATGTTATGACCAGCAATGTTATACTCAATGAAGGAATATTTGCTAACCTGTCCGAAATCAATAAAATACTTATAAACATATACGTAAAGAACTCTCCATCATCAGTATGAAATATTTGCCATTAAACAAAATCGAAGGTTAAATTGAAATTATCGGGAGCGTTTTATCCTAATCCAGAAGTTCATGTGCTGTATATGAACTGAAATGTTTCTAATAAGCTTTTAGTTTACTCATCCAGAAAATAAATACTGACAGTTGGAAGGGCCATTTTCAGCCTTCGACTAGATATAATGTATATACACATATATAAATAAATGTACGTCGGTGCTTCGACCTGTACTTTCTTCGCAAGTTTCTATAAACTACACACATAAAATCGGGGGTAGGGAGTTAAAATGGAAGGTATAACTGAGTATCTCGGTTTTGCAGAAACTGCTCCCTTTTGACACAGCTTGAGCATCTGATGTTTATAAATGACGTGCCTTTCATCTGATAAGATCAATTCAATTTAAAAGTTGCCACTTTGGCCTTAATTTATACGGAAATTTCCCTTAAGAGAATATCATTATCTATGAGGCCCCATCCGGGGGGAGTCCATTTTTGTGAAATGAACTCAAAATAAAATGTAGCAAGTAACTGTGAGCGAGGAACCAAAAAATTGGGAAACGAATACATATTAGCATATTTTCGCGGCATATGCAAATTTTGATGAGTTTACTTTAAAGTGTAGATTTAGTATTACTATAAAGAAATTGGCAATTTAGTTTTCGAAATTAGAATGATGAAAATTTTAAAATTGTATTAAGGATTTGAAGATGAATTTATGACTAGAAAAAGAAGTGACTAGGTTTCCTCATTTGTTTCAATACAAGTTACTACAGCAGACCTCAATGTAGTGCATGAGTTTTTTATCCTAAGCTATACAGTGCCAAGAATTCCAGGTATTAAATAAAGCAGCTATAAAATTATAAGACAGATACTATTCCTTATTTTATAGTTATTTCCACGCTTGAAAAACCAAATAAAAAAGGAATAAAATCAGTTTGTATCAAGTCAACTGTATCTGGGAATTGCGGCAAAATACATTCCCTTTGCACAGGAAATAAATAAAATCCCATGAAGTCTGTAAATCGAATGACATGTAAACATTACATAAACTACGAAAAATACACGAAACTTTTCCATGTAAAGCAAAACGTAAAAAAATCTTGATACTACAAAAACAACAACAAGAACAACCACGAAAATTCAATTTATTGGTAAAATTTCATTTTCTCTCGCTAGGAATATTGACCATGTTGACAAAACTGTGAAACACTTGGCTTGCTAGTAATTTCATACTTACATAAATACATAACCGTGAGCAATTCTGGTGAAAATTTTATATAAAGTTTACCTGTTAACAGCCTGCCTCGGGTTAGGTAATTAAATCACGAAACTTCTAATTTAACACTAATTACAAGGAAATAACTCAGATAATCCAATTATAAAGGGTTTCTTGTAATATCCGTATTATTAATGATAGTATCTCAGTCTTTAATACAGGTCAAAATAATAAATGATTTCGCACCTGATACTGACTGCTAAAACATAAGTTCTTAAGAAGTTGACCCAAAATAATGCAATTTAATTAATATTACTGCTTACCTGTAAATGTGACATAATCGAATTCAATTAATGTCGCATATCAAATCGGCTTATTTTTTATACCCTAGATGTAATCTAAAGGGTATACTAAGTTTGTCAATCTGTTTGTAACACCGCGAAATAATGATGGTAAAGCAAAATGGATTGGACACCCACGCATAATATGAAGTCATTTTGATTTCAGCATGTACGTCCGTCTGTCTGTCTGTCCGTCTGTCCACCCGTCCGTCCGTGCGCACGATAATTCGAGAACGCGTTTACGTAGAAAGCTGAAATTTTGTACACGGACTTAAAAAAAAAAGTTAAATTAAGGTCGAAAATGAGGGAAATCGCGCAACTCCTTCGTGGGGTTGCCATACAAAAATTTCGTTATCCCCTATTTATTTGGACACAGCATGAGGACGAATGAACATAGAGAGGTAAAGTTTGGTACACGGAGTTTTTATAGTAATAAAAAAAATAAAAAATAAATAAAAATTGGCTAAATGGGCAAGCCCTTTTTGGTGTTGCCATAAAAATTTTTAGGTTTCTTACATATACTGTGAAAACGATCAGTCCTAGACATTTTTATTGTACTAAAAACTTCTTCAGAATACAAAGTTCTATGAAATTGGTTATAATAATTTTTTCTGTCCGCCGAACCGTTCTAGAAATATATGCGAAAGCCACTTCAAAAGTCAAACTTACATAGACGGGTGACCATACCAAATTTTGTACGGGCATTCATCTAGGGTATCATAAGAATTGGTCTTAGACCAATTCTAGCTTTTTACTTATTTATAAGTAATCCAGTCCGATGTTAAAAATATTTATTAAATATCTGGAGCAAGCATTTTTCGTTTACTCCACGGGAAGTAAAGAGCGCAAAAATATGAAAGAGACTGCGGGCAAAGAGTCGTTTCACATGAAAACAACGTACAATCGGGGAGGGATCATATTGTGGCACTTCGTAAGTTTTTAAATGTCGTAGTTTTGTAATTTCATAAATTGTTCTTTAAACGAAGACATCGTAAACAATTGTCATTTCAAAGCTTATCCTTGTCTGGCGAAATGTAGGGAAGATTAATTACGATACATGATACATGATAAAAATTGTACATAGTTAGAGAAAATGCATAAACTTAGGTAATGACGGGCCAAAAATAAAGATTTGGGGTTTTATATGTATTTAATTAGCTTTAGAAAACTCTGGAATTCATGAAATTTGTAAAGTTTAGTACATCAAAACGTAATAATGGTACATTAAATAGATAAATTTGTACTTGAGTATGGAATATCTTGGACTGAAAGAGGCAGTGACGGAAAGAAAACCAGACAAAAAATTTTGGTTACTAATATATTTTAGTTTGAAAGTTGCTATTTTCCGAGACAAATAACTACCAAAATTATGATATTATTTCAATGAAAGTTCAATTTGTAACAAAGATCGAACCTTTTTCTGTTTATTTTGAAAAAATCAAATTTTTTAGTGCACTGATAAAGGAAATAAAGTCAATAATGTTAATGATGGTAACGGCAAAAATTTCTTGGTTTATTATATTTTGCATACAATTTGGCGTTTTCAATTCATTCTATCATCGTCAGATGGCGTATTGTGCTTTTGGAACGCTTTCATTTGTTTTGAAAGCTCAGCGGGCTGTAGCTGTATGCTTGGAGAGTGTGTGCCGTTATTTTCTGCATTAGGTATATGGATGTGTGTAGATTTCCCGGAATATTTGAATTTTTATCATTGGTAATTTGTTCATTTTTGCTTCTGAGGCGAGAAATTTTTTGCCAATTCTATTATGGTATAGGTAACGAATTGTGAGTAACTATTATTTAATCATGGGACGTATTAGTAAAATTCGGGCCAATAATTATGGAATAAACAAGAGAAGACTGAATATTGTTAGGTATGTAAATCTGTGTATATGAAAAGGAAATAATCCTATAAATGTACAAATTTGTGAAATGTGAATTTGAATTTGTGAAATGTAAATGATTTTGATAAAATTTTGGAGGAAGGTTGGCTAAACTATAAATAGTTATTTTTTGTTGCGTTCCATTTATGACCGCGTTTTAGTGAAGCTGTAGAAAGGACAAAATGGAACTTTTTAAAGTTTTGAAGAGTTGTTTTTCGAATATATGTATGTAATTTAGAAAACTGAACGAAAATTGATGAGGTGTAGTGAGTTGTCACGATTATATACAGTGTGTACCAATTTTTTTATTACAATCGATTATCTTTCTAGCGACTATAATTACTACTAAGTACTATTAATTTATGTATGAATTGTTTTCAAAATGCGATTTTCGAAGAAGAAGAATTTTTACAAATTACAAAGAGCTTGTGTCGACCAATAAAAGTATCGGGTTTGTACCAATGACATCTTTCTTTTGAAATTATTTGTTTAATTCTTTTTTATCTAAGAGGGAATCTGCTGACGAATATTTACGCAGTTTAATACATATTTCGGTAAAAGCAACTTCTTTCTTATAAATGTTTTAATTCAGCTCATTGCACGAAAATTATTATGAGCGTTGCATTGATCGGGTTAATCGTCCTCTTTATATAGCGATTATACCTTTCGATTGGCCCGTCCCCTCTAAAAGTTCGAGCTGCTGTCATTATGTGATCAATCTTTTTAGCAATGCAGTATCGGTATCGCTTAAATTCATTTAAAGAAAAATCAGTTCTTCTGTGAGTACCGAAATAAATAGCTAATTCATCCAAAGCCTTTATAACGGGACCAATTTATACTCCCTTTAGAATGGGCTCGCCCCTTGCTTCACAGTGTTGTTTTTGGTAGATTTATTCGATGTATTTTACGCATGCTTTGAAGTAATTTTTGACACTACTGCCTCCTTGAATAGGTAAACTAGCTGACCTTTCTGGCAACCAAAGATCTAGCATTTTTTCGAAATCGACTACCGTGGCTCTCATAGCGAATTTCTGCCGCAAAGAATCAATTAATTTTTTTAATACCACGTCCCGCGTCCTATCTTAAGTGAATAGAACAATGAAAAGGGGAGAAATAAGAACTTTGTGGACCAGAGCAAAAATTTGCCTTTGGGAGACACCTTCTCAAGAAGAAATACTGCTTTACATTTATTTTTAATTTTTTTTTTTTAATTGAAATCGTTGCACACTCTTAACTTTTAGTGAATTCTTTTCTGCGACTTACTCGGTGTAACCACCGCCACCGAATCTACCACCACAATACCACTAGGTAAGAAAAGAGCACGAGAATGGCAGATTTGATGGCAGTGTTAACATCGAGTCGCAGAAAAGAATTCACTATTTGCTATATTGCTAATCTTTCCCAGTTACAGTAACTCCGACTAGGCTAATCTGGTTGGATTGCGTTTCTTGAAACATGAAAAATTTTATGCGAACAAAATTGAGGAATTAGGTAGAGATAAAATTGTATATATGTACATATATACTAAAATTAGATTAGAAAATCTACCAGACATAGCTCAACCTGAATATTGTGTTGTTGGTAAATTCAAATCTAATTCTCTAAAGTAGTTCTTTGGATATGCTCATATGCATTAGGTTGAGAATTGTCTCTAGACTCGTATATTGTACGGGTCTCGAAAGAGTAAAAAACTCATTACCGTTTTCTATAGATTAAATCTGAAAAGTTTGGGCATCCATAACTTTAATCACAATTGTCTAACTGCAACTCAAGCTAAAACTTTTAAGATTGTAGCATTTCTTATTTTGCATCGAAACTTGTCTTGTGTATATCACTGAGAAAAAAAATGTTGCTTTAATTTTTAGTGCAATTTATTTACGAAAGTTATTTACTTTAAAATTTTTTTTAATATATTTTATTTTCTACTTTCGACACATAAATTCTATACACCCTTTTCACTCTCCGCTCTAGACTCTCGAATCTCGTCTCCCAAGTGTGGAGTCTCGACCCTTCACTCTCGACTCTCCACTTCGGACTCTCCACTCTTGAATCTAGGCTCTTGACTCTCGATTCTTGAATCTCCAGTCATATCACACGCGGCCCAAAGTGGACAACTCCGAGCGTAGTAGTTACTACCCTCACCCTAAGATCCACCAAAATGTAAGAATATTTTACCCTATCCGAAAGCTCCCCATTCACCCATTCTCAATCAAAAAACCACATATAAATCCATCTACGTTTACTATCCTCTCCCGCACTCTCAGGCCGCAATGTTATTTAGTCAGGGGCTAGTGAGTTAATAAAAGTTATTTAAAAACGCTGAAGACAAGTTAGAAGACGAAAATATTTTGAATTTATGTACTTTTTGAAATACTTGGGTGCGCCACGTGGTTTTAGAGTTTACGAACTTAAAGTGGACAATTTAATGGTTGAAAAATTAGAAAAACCCGGAACATTTCAACACTTAATTTATTAATTATAAATTGGCACAGGCTTCTGCGAGAAACTGGTCAGGCGCGAAGTGTGCAATTACGCTTAACTTTGAAAATTAATAAAAAAAAAAAAGATAAAACTGTTATCACGCGCTTGTTAAAACTTGGTAAATTATTATCACCTTAAGCCCTAGCTATAACCACAAAAAACTTTAAAAGAAAACACAGAACTTATCTCATTTTATTTTTTATGAGGGTTTCTTGCATGTGCTCTATTCACTCCTCCTTAGTCCAGCTTTACCTCTACCGTGGAATTTATCTTTAATTTTTTCTTCGATTTACTGTTCCACTTTTAAAAATCCAAATATTTGATTTGCTCCTTCCTTTTATTTTCGGTAATGTTTTTTATTTTTATATATTTTTTCCCTTTTCAAAAAACTTCTACCGGCGCGTGTTATCGCACTTACAACCCTTGCCCGTATTTTCTGTACGAATTTTTGCGATTGGTGAAATATATGGCGGTAATTTATCTGAAATTAAAAACTCCTTTTGCCCTTTTGATCTTACTTGCTTGATATTATACGACAATTATATTATTAAGTGTGAACATGCCATGATGTCTCTAACTACTTCCTTTAGATTTACGCGATAGATTCCGTTTACGGAAGGAGATTGAACCGAGGAGGTAAAATATCTAATTTCACATTTGTTTTCATGATAAGTACTACACTTTCTTCTAGATTGGTACTGGTTGCACATTGTACAGTTCACTGCTCGCCGCACATCATCTTGACAAAGGTATTTCATTGATCTATCTAGCTTACTAATTATCTTTGTAATAATACCTACATCTGTCTCTATCTATTTACAAATTCAATTTCTATCTGCCTATCTAATACAACTACTTAGATTTATTTCCAGGAAATGGATGACGAACTTTATATTCCAGGAAGTATCTAGCATAAGTAAAATAAAATAACTCACAATAAGTCCATTCGGTGAGAATTGGTATAATTTGTTGGTCCCCATTTTCTAAATTTTGCAATTGCAGGTGACGTTTGACAGTAATCCAGTTGAACCAGCAAAGACCCAATGTATCAACAGAGTGAAGAAAATATTGTTCATGTATCTGAAAGATCCTCCCAAGTTACAACACAAGTGATTCACTACTTCTCTTTGCAGTTTCATCTGAAAATTTATATTCCTTTGCAGAATTATTCTAATAGGATGCTGATGGACACGATACCACTCATACAGAAAACACATACAAAGAGGACAACACACATCAATTTATGTAAGTGACCCTTGTTATTATAACTATATCCTCGCTAATTATATTTTTATTTATTTTTCTAGGACAGGGCTTCTTAAACTTTTTTCATTCACGACCCCATCATTGTGATTTTTATAGCAACAAAAAATATTAAATAAAGATATATAAATATTTTGTGACGATTTATTGATTAGGTAACAATATACAGGGTGTTCCGTAAATGTCTTTAATCCTTTAAGGGGATGAAATTAGAGGTCATTTGGGTCACAAAAGTCCAGATACTTTTATATCGAACTCCGCTTGGTTTTCGAGTAAATCGATAATATCGATTTTCGAGATTTTGCATACCTTGTCAGAGTAATTTCGTTATAAGTTCTATTGTAATTAATGGATTGTGACGTTCAAACTTTTATTTAAAAGAACACATATTGGCCTTTCTAAAAATGTATAATAAGTTATAATTGTGTCTTCAATTATAAAAAAAAAAAAACAGTTATCTCTAGAATTTTTTATTTCACCAAAATTTTTGTCGCGGTTCAGTGTACATTTATTCGAAATATCACCATTGCACGAACTTGGCAAATCTATGAAAAAATTTGCGCATTATGTCCCCTTTCCAAAATAACCTCCCTAAGTGCTATCAACAATAACAATCAAAAGTTATAAGCAAACATTTGGAAGATGTGCCCATCGAGGTAATCTTCAGTTTTTTCGTAGGATTCTATCTCCTCCTACAGTGTTTAACCTACGGCAACAATTTATATGTCATTGTACGGGAATCTGAACTGGCTATTAGATAGGGTACTTTTCGATTTCGAATTTCGAAAATGGAGGGGGTAATTTCGAAAAAACACTTTCTTACCAAATTTGATATTTACGTAGATTTCGTTATTCCGCATCTTCATTTTTTCGGGAAGGGCAAGCTCTGGGAGGGGCGGGAGTTCAAAGTTTCTACTTTAAGCGTCTATATTTGAATAAAAACCACCAAAAATGTCTTTTCCATTTATGAATTTAGGACTTACTTGCTAGAACAATGCTTGGTTGAGAAAATATAGCCGCTTAAAGTAGAAACTTTGAACTCCCGCCCCTCCCAGAGCTTGCCCTTCCCGAAAAAATGAAGATGCGGAATAACGAAATCTACGTAAATATCAAATTTGGTAAGAAAGTGTTTTTTCGAAATTACCCCCTCCATTTTCGAAATTCGAAATCGAAAAGTACCCTATCTAATAGCCAGTTCAGATTCCCGTATAATGACATATAAATGGTTGCCGTAGGTTAAACACTGTAGGAGGAGATAGAATCCTACGAAAAAACTGAAGATTACCTCGATGGGCACATCTTCCAAATGTTTGCTTATAACTTTTGATTGTTATTGTTGATAGCACTCAGGGAGGTTATTTTGGAAAGGGGACATAATGCGCAAATTTTTTCATAGATTTGCCAAGTTCGTGCAATGGTGATATTTCGAATAAATGTACACTGAAGCGCGACAAAAATTTTGGTGAAATAAAAAATTCTAGAGATAACTGTTTTTTTTTTTTTATAATTGAAGACACAATTATAACTTATTATACATTTTTAGAAAGGCCAATATGTGTTCTTTTAAATAAAAGTTTGAACGTCACAATCCATTAATTACAATAGAACTTATAACGAAATTACTCTGACAAGGTATGCAAAATCTCGAAAATCGATATTATCGATTTACTCGAAAACCAAGCGGAGTTCGATATAAAAGTATCTGGACTTTTGTGACCCAAATGACCTCTACTTTCATCCTCTTAAAGGATTAAAGACATTTACGGAACACCCTGTATATATATGTACATATGAAAAAATATAGTTTTAAATTTCTTTAAAAGCACAGAAAAATATAAAATCAAAAATTGCACAAAAAGTTGTAAAATTGTATTTATTAAATTCTCCAATATTTCTCTAAACGACCCCATTTGCGATCGCGACCCATAGTTTATTAGTTTAAGAAGCCCTGTTTTAGGACATCAATTTTCTTCAGCTGGGAATGATTTGCTATGTAACAAAATATGTTCATGTTAACTGAAGTATTTTTATTTCACGATCGCACTGTTATCAGTTGAGGTCCTGCTTACTATTGAATTATATCGTCTTTGCTGTAACACAGAAGGGTATCATTAAAAAATTGGTAATAGTTGTCGTTATTATGAAAATTCTGAAAATAATGAAAATAGTGAATTGAGGCATTGGTTTTTGTGTTGGGCGAACCTCACCAAACATATGAAACTTTTACCGAAATCTAACTCATAAAGAATATGTGGTTAGAATAGAAATTCTTTTAAGAAAAAGTAATTTTTAGTTCGTAAATATTGGACTTTTATAAAAATTAACATTGCTCGATGGGAAAGACACCTAGAATCGTGAATGTTTCCATGATTTTATTCTGCTACTCCGTCGATAAGCCGCCATATTTAATTACTCTAAATATCAGGATAACTTTATAATAAAAGTGTCGAAAATTATTAAATTTTCTGGACGTACTTACATAATAATGTGTAGCACATAAAAATGAGGCTGAGAAATAATAATAATAATTATTATTTATTTCTGGTCTGTATACACAAGATTATTATCTTTTATAAATAAACAACTATGACAAATCGAAAATAAAATTCATTTGAAAAGGAAAAGAACGAAATATGTAGATATATATGTATATTGTAATAAGATTGCTTTGATGTCACACAATGATCTATCCATGATTATTTATTCGTTATGATTTGTACCAAGAATATATTGAAAAGGCAGAAGGCTGCCAAACTTACATTCGATGGTTAAGAATCTGCTGTTATGATGATATCCCTTGGTACTATTTATTTAAAAGGCAGAATATGCCAGAGTATGCCGCTGTTATAGTATGATGGCAGAGTATGCCGATGTTAACTTTGAGAATTAAAAGAGACGATTGTCAGATAAATTCTAATTTTTATTAAACGATAGCTGCTTATTTATATAAAATGATTACAAAGGAATCAGTATTTCTTTATAATTCTTAAGGGGATTATTGCAGAATTGCAAAACATAAAATTAAAAATCAGAAATTGTAGTGTCAGCATTTTTGATCACACAATTTTTGAATGAATCACAATGTGTTGACATGGTAAAGTAATCACCTCAGGTATGTGTATTTTCTCAATCAAGAATTATGCTTGAATAGTGGAAATTGCTTGCGGTGCACACTCTTCTTGAGGTCGAGCAAAATTTGTTTGTTTTTAATTATTTTTCGTTTTGACTACTATTTAATTTTCTTGGCCGTAGTTATGGCTTTACAATATAAATAAGTCTTTAACGAAAACGGTTCTTATCATCGCATTACTCCACTACAGAAAAATGCTTCCATAGTGCAAGTATACATTCATACATCCTGCCAAGTCCCCTGACATGATTAGGATGGGTATTCAATATTATATTTCAACATGAAAAGAACGCTGCACCATAATGTATGAAGTGCTAGGTATAAGGAGGGTTTTATGTCTATATTAGTGTAAAAATTCAAAAAGTTCGATGAGATAAGCAGCAGATTTTGCATTAAATACTTTATGTAAAAGCACCAATGCCAGAGCAAGATTAGTAAAAGTTCTAAACCGGTTGCATCATTTGTTTTAACCGTCTCAGAAGATGTCCGAGACAAGTTATTGGATCCCACATTGTGGCCCTTTGGCACGTTTACTAAATTGTTTGTACCATCCGGGCGCCAACCTAGAAATTCATCCAAAATAAGCAGCGATATACCAAAAAACTCAAATCACTCTCCCCTTACGATCAAAACGTAAGGGGGATTCGTTCAAAAACCACACTAATCTTCAACGCCTCTACTGCGACTTGTTTCGACATATTTGCTTTCACTGAAACTTGGCTGTATCACGGTTATCGCGATGCTGAAATTTTTAATAATTCATATCAAATTTTTAGAAGACATAGACATACTGAGTCTGTAGCTCGAGGTGGCGGCGTACTCCTCGCCTGTAAAAACCAGTTTAATTGCAGCCAGTTTGAGCTTCCCAGTTTCTCCAACACTCTTGACATCGAAATTCTTGCTCTTAAGTTATCTCTTTCAAAATCTCACTTATACATTATCTGTTGTTTTATTCCTCCAGACTGCACAAATATTGCCGATGACAAATGTCAGAATATTTACGACCTACTCATTTCAACATCTAATGTTATCCATGGTAAGATGGATCCTCTTGACGAGTTAGTACTAATTGGTTATTTTAACTTACCCAATATACAATGGGTACTAAATGAAGTTGACAATTACTACTTCCACTTAATAACTTGACAACAAAGGAGTCACTATTCCTTGACAGTATTTCATATCTAGGTCCCAGCCAAATCAGTAATGTTAAGAATGACATGGGAAGGCAGTTAGACCTGGTATTTTCTACTGACACGGGTAACTTCATAGTTGAGCCTAGCGCAGTGAGAATGTCTAATCTTGATAACTATCACCCCCCTCTACTGATAACATATTGCTATGAAACCGAAAACTTAACAAATTGTGATGAAACACAATACTTTTTCAATTTTAGAAAGGCTAACTTTGCGGAACTTTCCAGTAAACTTACATCAATTGACTTCAACACATTACTGTGTAGCAATAATGTTGACGAAGACGTTTTTAAATTTTACATAATTCTTTTCGATTTGTATTCCTCTGACATTCCCTGCGAGCGTCAGCGTCTCTTGTCTCTTTAAAACATCTCCACCATGGTTCAATAAATAACTGAGGCGTCTTAAAAATTGAAAGAATAAATTATGGAAAATTTGTATGAGGGATAAGGACATTATAAGTCACAACAACTTCCTCACATCATATAATGAGTTCAAAGAACTTGCCTCTACACTTTATGTTCACAGCATGCGTACGAAATTATTTAGTGACCCACGCATCTATTTTAAGTTTATTAATATGAAGACAAGAACGGACAACTACCCCAATACCACGAGGTACAAGGATTCTGCTAGTGATGATTCGTCTAAAATTTGCGATATGTTTCCTTCTTTTTTTGATAATTTTGACAATGCCTTTGCCTCGTTAAATTTTCAGCCTCAAAATAGCAAGTTCAGCCATATGATCGACTCGTAACGTCTCATTCACTATCCCTTTAATTTCAGAAGAGGATATACTCGATCATATTAATGGGCTTCCAAAGGACTTTACAACAGGTCCTGATGGGATCCCTCAGCCTTCTTTAAGTCATGCTGCCTTGCAGTGGTAGCTCCGCTGAGAGTTATTTTCCAAAAATCGCTCGATAGTGGTTGTTTCCCCCAGCTATGGAAAACTCTTTTATCATACCTATCCACAAAAAAGGTAGTAAAAATGAAATTTTTAACTATAGGAATATTGCAGAATTATCTTGCATGCCCAAGTTATTCGAATCTATCATTTATTGTCAACAATCAACTTCCTGTAAGAATTCGCTCTCTTCAAACCAACATGGGTTTATTTCGGGTAGGTCTACAACTACTAATTTTCTGGAATTTGTCTCGGATACCGTTGGCGCATTGGCAAAAGGCTATCAGACAGATTGTATTTATACAGACTTTAGTGAAGCGTTCGACAAGTTATCTCACTACGTGATACTCCTTAAGATGGAAAAGTATGGGTTTCCCTCAACATTTCTAAAATGGACAGATTCTTATTTAGATAACAGAACATACAAAATCTTATTTCGCCATTCCATCTCTAGAGTCTTGAAGGCTTCGTCTGGCGTACCTCAAGGGAGTCATTTAGGCCCGTTGTTCTTTATTCTGTCTATTGACGACATTGTCTCTGTTCTGAGGTACTGTAAGGTCTTGATTTATGCAGACGATATTAATTTTTTCGCTCAGATTAAATCTGTTCACGATTGTGAACAGGTACATGGCAACCTTCAAAAATTTTACAATTGGAGTGAGAGAAATAATTTGGTACTCAATATCGACAACTGTGGGATTATGACTTTCCATAGTAATTAGACACCAATCACTTATGATTATGAGTTCTCGGATTATTCGATTCGACGTCTGGACTCTGTGTGTGACTTGGGTGTCAAATGTGACCACAGATTGAATTTCATCTCCCATGTAAATTACATGATATCAAAAAGTAGTTCTATCCTGTGTTTTATAAAACGTTCGTCTCGAGAGCTTTCGAATCCTACTATAACATTGCGTTTGTACACTTGCTATGTGCGACCACTTCTTGAATACGCTAGCCAGGTCTGGTCTCCTTTTTACGGTACACATATCGAGCGCATCGAGTCTGTTCAGAGAAAGTTTTTACGATTTGCTCTCAGACACCTACCCTGGAATAATTCTTTGATTCTTCCACCCTATGAGGATCGCTTGCAGCATTTGAGAAACGTCGCATGGTTGCCGATGTAACTTTTGTTCACCAACACTTAAACGCGAATGTTGATTACCCGTTGTTACTTGACAAAATCTCTTTCCGTGTTAATAGGCACAATTTAAGAAGGCTACCTCTATTGCATGTCAATTCCTCAAGGTGTAATATGCATGTATGAACCTATTGATCGCATGATCATTGCTGTTAATAATTTGGCTGAGCATTTTATTGTTAACGACTTTAAACATGTCTTAAAAAAACGTCTATATAATATTTAATCTTTTTAGTTAGATTTAATTTAGATTTTTATATTTTTGTTCTATGTCGCATTGCATATCATTTTATCTGGTGTTTGGTCTATGTTTATTTTAACATACTAATACTAACACCGACTAAGATTAACCGCATGTAGTGTTGGCTGTGTATTTATTAAACGTGTCCATGCAGCGTGCTTGTGTTAAGCTGGTTCTGATAGTCAAAAAAAAAAAAAAAAACAGTATCTTTGAACTTGGCAATATGATCATAACGTTTTAGGCCATATCTACATAAATAGTACACAATCATTAAAAGCAGTATAAATATTGCGGTAGCACTCAGAATCCAAGCAAGGTAGACAGTACTACAATATATAAATTCTGTCATCAGCAGAGATTTTAGAAGTCTCAACTTTAGATTAGTAGACAGTAGCTTAGCGGGTAACCACATTTTCCTGAGGTCACTATAATATATCTTGCCAAGTATTTACATGTACTCTCAGCCGATTAGCTTCTCTCGTATAGCGGAGAATCATTCTATTAAGGTAAATGGGCGAAAGAGCAGAAAAGGTAAGATCATATCTGTAATAAGCAATACAGGTACATTGTACATTAGTCGGGATAAATAAATCTGAACATAGTCACCGTAAAAGTGAATGTAAACATCATGAAGTAGGTCTGCTAGATTATTTGTGAAGAGACAAAATAGCAATGGTCTAAGAATAAACTTTTGTGGGACTCCAATATGTACTCGTTCCCCTGCTGAGTTTTCATGTCCTATACTGAAATGCTGAAAACAACGAGTCAGGAAAGCTCTAATTAACTTAAGTGACGACAATGGAAAGTTATATATTGTTTCTAAGTTTAGTTTAGTTACTATCCGATGTTTTGCGTATTTCCCGAGTTACTTTTAATAGTGCTGTTTCGCAGCTGTAATTCGATCTATAACCATATTGCCACAGGGCGGCTACCCCATTTTCGAGAATATTTTGAACTATTTAACTGTTTATTCAAAAATAATAAATCTATATTTAATTAAGTATATTACATGGATAAGTTACTCAATATAAAACTTTTGAACTTTTTTGTAATGGCGAATGTTTTTTAGTCAAAATAACTGGTGGATTTTGTGTTAATGTCGTAGACACTTGACGTATTTTAGCGCTAGATGAAAAAACTAACAGCTTCATGAAGTATAGGCAGATAGTATAACAGTTTCGCTCACAAGTGTATACGACATAATACATAGGCTCGTAGCCCTTATGTGAGCAAGAAATTTTTAACCTTCTATCACCCAACTTAGGTACCAGGAACACTCACATAATTCACACGTTAATTAGTGCATGGACAAGAAAATTTAATTGTCAAAGCTCATCACTTATGACGCCTACTATACACGTAATGTAACATACAAGCGTTGAAAGGGATCCGTCCAAAATGTGTACACCGGCATATTTAATTGGAGGCACTGACGGTATAGGCATTACTGTAGTGTGAATAGTCAGAAAAAAAACAAAGCCTACATTCCGCTACAAGCATTAAGACACCTAGGAGTTTTATCGTTAATTTTTGCCTTTCATCCAGAAGCCACTTTAGTTAGGTACGTTCCGAAAAAGAGCAATTCAGTACTGTTGCTGTCAAATATGCACTTCCAATCGCATGTATGTGATAATGCTGGACAAAAACCAGAAATAATACACTTTTATAATGAAACGAGTAGACACAATGGACCATTTGCTAAGAAAATACATCCCCAAACGTAGAACCAATAAATGGACGTTAGCATTTTTGTTTTCAACATAATAGATGTTGCAAGTTTAACAATATTTATCTTATATATTAGGAAAATTTTCACAACTTGACGCAACGAACAGAACACTGCCGGTTATTCCACAAGGACTTGGACAAGAATTCGCGATACTGCCATATTAGATAGTCTAACCAATTAAATTTTGTATTATTAGACATTATTTAAATAAATTATTAGTTATTAATAATTTATAATGTTTCATTTCATACGAAAAGTTCGGCGCTACGCATTCGGTACCGGGTACCTTACTTGTGTTATAGAATTATAGTTTTCAGAAATGGCTAAAACCATATTGCTAAACTCGATTTGTATCGAAAATATTCGAAGATTCTTTAGAATTAGAAGTGTTTTTTATGAGTTCTCAGGGATACACAGGCCTCCAGGAGCGATGTGAAAAGAAATAAACAATTATAAACCCGAAAATTGGTCACATAAGGGTTAGTAAGACATTGTAATGAGTATAATTACGGTAGACCTACTGTTCACCGTCGATAGGCTTTGTTGTGAGTGCAAAGTTTTAAGTCGGATAGTGTGGAAATAGGTCAAATAGGTTTACAAAATTTGAGCGTAACTAACAAATATAAAGTTAGGATTTAACAAATTCATAACCTTCAATCCATAAAGCCTCCAATATCGATTTATAGTTGAATTTGAAAAAAAAAAGATAAAGTTAGCTATCCATTTTGGAATCGCAATATTGGATTTTTATTATATAAAAGTTTAAAAGTTTATTTTCACCCAAGATATGTAAGTGTGTCGAATTTTTGCTCAATAGCGCAACGTGAAGAGAAAAAAAAGCGTTAAAGGTTTGAGCCACGTGGAGTCTTATATCTTATAATGAAATATATTAATATATTCTTACCATAGCTAAAAGGGTTATAATACGCCTGTTTCCCGAAAACTCCAGAAACCTGAAACTTTTTAAACTACATATTTCAAAATAATTTCAAGTCACTTCAATTATTATAATTTAACCTTAATAACACTTTTAAATTCATGCTTCGAATCTTTGAAGCTTCGGCAAATCGTTCATGCTTCGAAGGACTCGACTGCAAGACGAATGCAAAAGCGCTTCTTTGAAAGATCGCAGCTCTTCCCCACCGTATCCTTGCTCATATCGTTTTAATGTGGGAAGCAATCTAGGAGAGCTTGTAGAATAGCACTCGTAGAATGCTTGTATGGTAGCACTATTGAAGCATTTATAAGGAATATAGAGGGAATCAAGATAAAAACTTTATTAAAAATTAAATAATTGCAAGGGCATGTTTTTGCTAAAAAGAAATATTTTTATATTATATTATTAAGATATTTGCATAACCACACATTTCACTTGACTACTAAAATTATAATTAGCCGCACTTCAACTGACTGAGAATGAAAGTTCTGAAGCGATTTCAGATCCATATGTGATCAGTCCACATACGTACTTATGTCGCGATGAACAACTCTGCACAACAATTCCCTCGTTGATTAACATCCCTAGATCAAAACATTTTCCTAAAAATTCAAAAAAATACCCACAAAGAATCATTTCATTAATTAATTTAAACATACTTATCTGATATCCTTAGCTCCAACAACGTTCTAAACAAACATAAAATAAAGAGGGTCATCCCAATCCTACATACTGCTGTCCCACATATTATTAAAACTGAAATAAAGTCAAAACACATTAATAATATCTAAATTAATTAAAAATACCATGAACTTTCCAAAAATTATACTTCGCTCCGATTGTTTACTTCTGTACAGTCAATCTAGTGACATTACGTCAGACAGATGGTGTCGCCACAATCAAAAGTGGACCAAAGGAAACGTTGGCAGGGCAACACATTATGAGCTCGGCCATAGGTGCTCATGGCGGCTATGAAAAGGCGGCAAGCCGCACCAAAATAACCCATTCGTTTTTCAGAGTCTAATCTGAAAGCATCCTCCACCAGAGTCTAATTTGTTTCCAATCCTTTGAACAGGAGTATAATTTTGTTTAGTTCTTCATATAGAAGTTTATTTCTATTACTATAGAGGTATGAGTATAATCTGAGTATACTATAATCTGCATTCCCCCCATCCTCTGAAAAAAAGTATAATTTTGTTATTTCCTTCATATAGAATTTTAATTCTGTAAATCTAGGACTCTAATGCTACAGAATTTCCAAGCTCCCAGAAAATCTCCTTTACTCGTGTAATAGAAATATAATTCTGCGTACACGCTTCAGTACATTGCGACAAAAGTGTAATTCAGCGCGTGCGTTTTAGCATTCGCTGTACAAGAAGTATAATTCTGCTTAAACGCCTTAGCACGGTGTAGCAGGGGTTAATTGTGCCTACGCGTTTCAATATTCGCTGTAACAGAAGTTTAATTGTGTTTACATGCTTCAGCACGTTGAAGCCGAAGTATAATTCAGTAACATCGGCGCTCTCACTCTCAGAAAATCTTATTCTGTTATTAACCCGGTGAGCGGAAGGTTGGGTGTGACGCACCCAGATAAAGATAAATTTATCGATATTTTAATGGTGAATCATTACAATATGCTCAGCGTCTGAGTAGATGGGCAGAGAGGGGTAAGGAAGCGCTTATTATCATAGCTCAGTTGAGCACCGCTAGGCAAAGTATGCAGGTTAGGTTATAGTTGACAGCGGGTGAATTACACCCACTTTACGCTCAATTGATGTTTTATTACATCTTTTAGACGATGTTGAACTCAGTTCCTCTGACGATTCCGATAGTGAAATGGAAATTGACAATGTCAATGAAAGAAGCTGTGAAAGTGACATAGAGCAGGAGTTGGATGACTAGGAAGAAGAGTCTCTTGAATCGGAGGCAAATGAGAGTGAAGTTCTCAGAAGGTATTTGTAGGGGAAGAATTGCACAAAGTGGTCTACTGTACCGGAAAGGCCTAATGTACATACTAGGGCGGAAGACGTCGTAAGAGAAAAACAAGTCGTGAGAACTATTGGAAAAAATTCAAAGACAGCTGTTGAGTGCTGGAAACTGTTTTTTACCGATGACATTTTGCAAGAAATTTTGATTCACTCGAATGTACAAATAAGTGCCAGGCGAGGTGCATGTTAAATTAGTCACATAAAGAAATATGTGATAACTGATATAACAACATCAGAATTAAAAGCATTTATTGGTCTATTGTACCTAGTTGGGCGTTTCAAATCGAATCATGTAAATTTGAAAGATGTATGGAAGAGCGTTGGGTCAGGTATCGACATTGTTAGGTCGACTATGAATTTGAAGAGGTTTCAATTTATTCAGAAATGCTCACGACTTGATGATAAGACCACACTTGGAGAACGAAAAAAAAACTTGACAATTTGGCTGCTATTCGTAGTATTTTTGAAGATTTCGTGGATTTTTGCCAGTCAACTTATCCACCATCAGAGTACATTATTGATGCACAACTTCCATCATTTCGAGGCCGTTGCAGTTTTCGCCAGTAGGTACCTGCCAAACAAACCCAGCAAATATGGTTTGAAAATATATGCTTTGGTGGACGCAAAGTAATTTTACGTTATCAATCTTGAAATTTACCCGGGAAGACAGCCACAGGGTCCGTACGCATTCAGCAACAAAACTTTCGCCGTTGGTGATAGACTTGTAGCTCCAAAATAAGGCCGAAATTCCAATGAAAATACTTGAGAAACGTCACAAAGATATTTCCAGTATATTATTTGGTGTTCAACAGGATATAACTTTAGCATTCCATATGCCAAAGAAAAATAAGGTAGTGTTAATGCTGTCAACATTACATTACGATGATAAGATTGACAATAGGTATTAGTTCAGAGAAAAAAAAACAGAAATGATTACCTTCTATTTGGCTAATTGTAATTTGTTATGCAGTTTTGAATATGTCTGGTATAAGCAATATGATACTCTACGAGGCCAATAATATATTCTCAGTATTACGTCGAAATTTTATAAGAGATTTGAGAATCGAATTGATTACAGAAAACTTAAAAAACAGGAAGGAGAATCTTTTTTTACCAAAAGAACTTCGTAAAAGGATCCAAGATCATGTTGATGAATCCTCAAAAAAAAAACCACCACAAAAAGTAGCCCGACCTATAAGAAGGTATGACATATGTACAACTAAAAAAGATCGCAAAACTAAATATGTTCGTTACCAATGCAACCGGTATTTATGTATGGAACATGCTATATTCGTTTGTAAAGATTGCACTACGTCTCAAGATGTTAATTATGTAATAATTTGAATTTTTTTTATTGCAAAGAAAAAATAGTTTATGTAATTTTTTTATATTTTTCACAAAAAGCAGTGAGTATATGTCACATGCAAGAAATATAAATTCTAATTGTTTATGTTGTTAATACCTTTAATAAATCTAAAAAATCTAAAATTATTTTTATATTCGGTTATAAATATAAGTAGTGGTTATTTAGTATTTAATAAAATAAAAAAATATATATATTTGTTCCGTCTCGGTACAACAAAACATCTAAATTTAAAATTTACTAAACTAAAAACTCACAATATAATAACTTCCCACGATGGTCATAGGCAATAATCCCGCGATGATCTTCCTGAAGTAAAAAAAAAACAACATTAAAACAAACATCATTTACGATCTGAGACTTTGATCAAAACAAAAAACTTACACTACTTGTTGCGTTCCAGTATTCCCACGATGTCTCACATGGTCCAAGGGGACCAAAAATCTGAAAAGAGGAACAAATTATTAATTTAATAAATCATTAACATTCAAAAATGTAAACACTTACCACCAAAACAGCTGCCATGAACTACTTTGACAGATTCAAAATGGCAGCTCATAGCACAGAGAAAATTATTCTCATTAGACTATGATGACGTCACTTGGGGATCAAACGAACGAAATTTCACAAAACGACGCGGGTGTCATGGCAACGCCACCGTCAGACATAATTCCTATTGTGTTTCTGCCTATAAATAGGGAGCTACTCAAGTTCTGACAAAGCACCAAGACAGATCGGCAGTTAAAATTGAAGCCATTTGAAGTCTTGCTTAACAAATTAAACCAAGAGAAGGACATAAATCCCATTTTACTAACAAGTTAATCAAAATTTATAATATTTGTTTTAAATATATTTTCAGCATCCTGTATTGGGAGAATTGATCCCAGCCTTGTTCTATGAGCAGTTAGATGACGCTCACTCTATCAACCAAAATCCTACCTTATTTATTTTTGCTTTATTAATGATAGTTCCTTTTTCCATTACATATTAAGGAACAAAAATCGCCAGTGGAGACCCAAAATAATTGGATTTAGATTTAGAAACATATTTTTAGTATTAGAGGTAATCGATGAATTAATACATTGAATTAGTGAGCTTTATTAGATCAGTCATAAATTAGAGTAAAACCGAAGTTTAAAGTACCTGAATTGCCTAGCTTTTAAGACATATTTTTGTAATAAAAACTGGATTTTGTTATTTTGGAAATATTAACCTGTCTTATAATTTTTTAAACCGGCACCTGGCCCCTTTTTATGCTAAGCCCACATTGAGACTTAACAGTATTACTGTTTTAAAGTTATGCAATTCATATTTGGGTTTGTCACACCCACCTTGCACTCTGTGTTATGCATTTAAACCTTACGCTCGGCGGGTAAATTTGCGGAAGTTTAATTCCAATGAACTAAAATTATTCTCTTTTCCTTTTATTACAGAAATTAGGAGAAAAATTAACAGCGCCTGCTTTGGATTTTTTATTGAATTCTTTGTACGTAAATTTTAGCTTGTTGTTGTGTTGAATTTTCAAGAATTTTATTATTCAGTAGTTTTAGTAGATTTTAAGTTTAAGAATTGAATTGTGATTTTAGGTTAGGATAT
Source organism: Dioctria rufipes (assembly GCA_963924295.1). Taxonomy (NCBI): domain Eukaryota; kingdom Metazoa; phylum Arthropoda; class Insecta; order Diptera; family Asilidae; genus Dioctria; species Dioctria rufipes. The sequence continues at coordinate 312,894,164 of OZ002740.1, read as the reverse complement.
CTGAACTAAAAATAAAACTGAGTTGTCCTTTTAAAACCGGCATCCTCGCTTACGCTTGAGACTAGATCTCACATTTGAGTCATCAAAAAACAGATAGGTTATGAATAAGCCTAAACTCAGAAAAGAGATCTGCTTCCGCAAAGATTCCTGTGGGTATGGTAATAGAGCGTTTCGAAAAAGATTAAAACTTCTTCTGCACTCTCAGATGTATATGAGTCATCTTTTCACAACAAAAAACGAAGGAGCTTAAACTCAGAGAAGAGATCTGCTTTCGCAAAGATCCCTTTGGCTATGGTATAAAAGCGCTTTTGGAAAATATGTTTTCTGATTATGGCGTGGAAGCGTTTTCCTTTGCAAGCGCTTGACATATTTCCCGCTGGGTTACCTTGTGTTACGCATATTCAAATATCCAGTATGATTTTCGTAGTGGGTCGAAAGAGCAATATTAACAATCTAAAATGTTTTTAGAGAAACCAAGATAATAGAAGATGAGACATTATAAGTCTAAATACAAAGTCGAGTGACTCTTTTTTTATATTCTCAGCTCATCGAGACATATGCAAAAAATGTCATTCAAATTATATCATTCGTTTCTTTATGTACATAAGTAGCACTAGTTCTGCATAGATAGCTATGCAGCATATGAAATAAATTAATTTCTAAATACTTAACTATTTCTCCAATCAGTATCAATTTAGAATAATTGTTTTATAATGTCTAAACAGATTTTAAATTTTTCAATGAGGAGTATCTAATATTTATACTTTAAATAAAGCTCAAGAAGATTTCATTTCTCACAATAAAATCGAGCATCCATTTATATTCTTGGGTCAAACAGAAAATATTTCCCCAAAATAAAAGTTTAGGATGAACGAAGCAAGTCTTGTTTCATGATGCATTCCATAAGGTCATTACATAAAAGCTACATATAGAAGACAACTGCCCCATAAACTCGTAAAGGGGGCTAGCTGAAGTTAACCCCAATTATTTGGGGCATTCATGGATACAGTTTGTATCCTGTTTTCTAACAGATGGGTATTTGGCTGTTCATTTCTTAAGTTCCCTTTAAAGTTTTTGTTATGGGTTTTATCCAGAATATGGATACAAAACAAAACAAGGCGGGTCGTTACACATCAAATTGGTAGAACATCGTTAATTAGAACAGAAATAGAAAGGAAATATATGTCATGTAGTAAAATACACAACAGGCGGAACAAATGAGTGTAATTATGCTTTCCCTTCTTTTCTCGTTGCTCATTATTTCATTTGCCTGGAATTCCTCGACGTCTAGATCCCATTTCTTTTATCTGCACTACTTTTTTCCTAATTTTTGGGATGTTTTGTACGGAAGTGGTAAGAACTTAGAAAACCATACAGGATAAATATGTGAATTGTGTGTTCGTCTATAGGCAGCACATTCAATAATCTGTATTCAGGGGAGAAATAATAGCCTGAACTTAAGTAAATATTAATTATGTGGTTTACGTCCTATATAACTGACATTATAAAAAATGACTTAATTGTAAAAAAAATTTCGAGAGTCAGTGTTAACTAAATATTTGGGGCGATACTTGCCAAGCAGGCGTAGCTTCTGATGGCAATAAGATCAGTGAATGAATTAGGGTTGGCGCCATGAATCATAGTGTACTATCACGGGAAGGAATGGAAGTAGAGGAAAGTGTTGTACTCCGGAAATGGTTGCACTTTGGTTAGTACCCTATTTTCAAATATTCCCGCGTATGAATTAAAAAAAAAACACCCCATAATGTTCAATGCATCTGCTGGCAGGCGACCACATGCTATGTGTTCGTTAGTTGCAAGTTCCGCCATGACAGATGTTGGTCGCGCTTGAGATTTTTTCACTCAAAAAGTAGATTTTTTCAGATATTTATTGCCTTAACTATCTACAATATGTTTCAATTAACTGAATTGCAAAAATGCCTAAGTCTTTTATTATTTATTAATCTTTTGAAACCTGTAGCCAAAACTGTTATAAACTTAAACTATGAATGTAATGCTGCAAATATGTCGCGTAGCAAGAGTTAAGTTAAGTTATATTCTCCCTTTCAGAAAGTGGTCGATTATCACTCTAAAAAGAGAAAAAAAGTTCATGTGAAAAAATTCGAAAATTGTCAACCTTCTAAAGTATACACATACCTGACAGTATGCGCCTCGATTGAAAAATAATATTGGTTAGTCCCCATAATTTACCAATAAATTGACATGCAAAGTACATCAACAGTGCATATCGTAAACATAACAAGAAAAACAAGTAAAAAAGCTAGAATTGGTCTAAGATCAATTCTTATGATACCCTAGATGAATGATGCGCGTATGAAATTTCAAATGGTCACCTATCTGTGCTATTTTGATTTTTTGAAGTTGTTTTTCGCATATATTTCTAGAACGGTTCATCGGACAAAAAAATTATTAATACCAATTTTATAGGATTTCATATTCTAACCTATTTATGCCCAACGGCATCATATGATGCGAGATAAATAAAGCCTCCTAAAACTAGACTAAGTTCTTCCAATGTCTACTGCATACTTTTAGGCAATTTTGAATATTTCATTCCAATCCACATACAACATGTTGATTTACAATCTACTGTTTGGTTCATTTGCCGTTGAAGTAAAATGTAAAATTTAAGTTTTTTTTTGTTTTTTTTTTTGTGAATATACAACAAGCATACATTTTTTAAATTCCCCCTCCCAAGGTATAAAATCGTGTGTGTACTATTGTACGTGAGGAGGGATGCCGGTTTTAGTAGACAACTCAGTTCTATAGTTCAAAAATATACAATTTTATTTGTTATCGTGCTATTTGAAGTTCTTATATCTAATATAACATTAATTCATTAATTCAGACTTAATACTACTTTAAAAATTCAATAAAACTAAACAAATTAAACAATAAAAATTTACTTTAAAATTTCAGTATATTGCCCGTAGGTCCAACGTTGTGGACCGCTGTGTGCCTTTTACCTTTTTACTCCTTATATGAAGATGAAGTGTATATGTGAGTAAGTTGGCACGAGACGGATGATCTGTGAGAGAACATTTAGTCTTTTCTGAAGTATTATTTTATTTTGCTCGAACTGCTACGTGAGGCACTCGAGTTGTTCACATGGAATTGGTAGTTTGACAGATATAGCATCTTGCTGCTATATATGAGTTGGAGAAGGTGCAACAAATCTGTTCTGCTTCTAGCGTGTAGTTTTTTGGTGTATAGGTACGTGAGGATATGAAGGCAGCATTGATGACATTTGGCGTGTCCGTACCTTTTAGATGCAGCAAATTGGAATGCTGCTGCATATGAAACTGCAGTAATGACACTAGTGACGTTTCGTCGTGTGCGTTTGCATGCGTACAGCGAATTGAATGCTGCTACGTGTGGGATTGGATAAGTTCCAATTTTCTCAGAATTAACTTCTGTATTTATTTGTCGCAGACTTAAACTCTGGAAATAAATCTGGACAAACTTTTGTATAAATTTGCCAAGATTTAGTATTAACTCCTTCGTAAAATTGCTTGAGTTGAACTCAATTTGTGCAAACTTAGGATTGACTCCTAGCTGAAATACTTTGAGTCAACTTCAATTAGTATGTTATTTAAGATCAACTCCTATAGGTAATAATTTGAGTCAACCTCAGATTCAATGGTAAGTTAATTAACTTCTATTTGTAGGATTGAGTCAACCTCAAGTAATGAATTTAGAATTAACTTCTATCGTTGACTTCAGAATTAACTTCCGATTAGGATTAGGATTTTGCTCAGAATAGACTCCAACTCTGATTTGGAAAAGGGTGATTTTACTATGGCTGGCACCCTTTTTATAGCTCCCGAGGCCGGTCATGTGATTTACTCCTCATGGCGTTCCCATAGCAACCTTTGTACCAATTGCTGTGGCGAAATTGTCTGTTTGACGTAATGTCAATGTGATGACAAGACCTAAATGTAAATACTATGTAATAAATAACTAATAAGTAAACGGCACATTGAGTTAAAACCTAAGCTACTCGTCGAAATGTATTAGTGTGCTGTCTTTGTATTTGTTTCGTCATGGCAGTAGTGAAACCCGGAAATTTTGAAGGGGGACATTTTTTATAATCCAAATTGCTATGTAAAATAAGCAAATTTGTGGGGCCCCCTTATCTTCAGATAATTTTCCTTGGCGTTGCCTATGATAATTTAAATGACTTGTTAAGCAGAACTTTCAAATAAGTGACCAGCCCTCTTGTTGTTTCTCCCCCCGCTCCCTTGATTTGATTGTCATTGAATTGCCTACTCTCGTACACTGTATTCACACGAAACCCCGCTTCCTCATTAGTTATTTATTCAATGGTAAATACACAAAGGTACGTGTATTTTAGGTGAGTTTTATTTTATTTATTATTTTTTATTAATTATTTTAATGATGTTTTGTTTTTTTTTTTAGTTTGTAAATATCATCGAGGGACTTTCGTGATGTTTATAGGAACTTTGAGGATACTTAATTAGATAAGTATTAAGAATTTTTTATTAGTAAATTCAATTCTTTGTGGATTCCTTTTATTTATTTGCAGGAAATGCGTAATTGGATACATCGAGGGATTTATAATTCGGTGGTTTACCGAACACAAGGGTTATAAAGTACGATACGCATTACAATAGGGCCCTTATTTTTTGTTTCACGGCGGTCAACAGAAGTGTTTCGGAAACCCGGTTCCTAGCAATTGTTATGGAAAAAGTCCCAATAAGCGGTTAATCACCAGTTACGTTGAATATAGCAATAGATACACTTTCGTGGGAAATCTGCCTCTATTTCAAACGTATTCTATGAAATGTTACATGAAGTACACTTAACGTTTGCTTTACCGACATCTAGTCAGGTAAATATTTCGATTTACTTTTCTTTATAATACAGCAAAATTTCATAAAATCTTAAAGTGCCTTGGAATCAGTAACTAAATTTTCGGTTCATTTCAGAAAATAAAACGAAAATTATTTTATTCGCACCGGTTCATATTTTTTTTTCAATTTCGTTCTTTTATACACGGATTTCAAATTTTATCCACCCGGGTAGATACATACAATTTATATGGTAATTTTCTAATGTTGAAGTTTGTCGTTACAAGGATAAGCGTAAAGGTTATAAATACAACATTTATTTATTTTTATGAATAATATAATAAAACTTTGTACAAAAGCAACAAAACATAAGGCAAAAAATAGAAAACATAATCAAAAATACTGGAAATAGGATGATGAGCACTTGCATGGCAGGCTTCACATTTTGTTTGTGTCAATGGTTTATTCTAGATGCATGCTTAGCGAGTAACTTTTTCTTTTTTGCACTGCTGGTAGCACATATGGTATCCACCTATTCGTTTAATATGCCCATATGCATCTCGTTCTGGACAATAAACTGAGGTGGAATCTTTGTTCATTTCGCTTGATGCAGTAACCGACTCCAATAAAATACATTCCATTGCCGCATATAATTGCTTGTGTACTATAATCGATTCATATGGTACGTAATATGTTTTTAGGTTCGAGTCAATCTTCATAAACACATCCGTAATCGGTGCACCTTTATCCACTTCTTAGCGAGTAGCTCTTTTAACGTGCCAATCGAAACGAATGAACCGCAATATTTCTTGGAATGTGTTTCTAGGCATCTTACCACAATAAATTGGGAACGAATTGTCTCCAGAGTAACAGGCTCTTGTTTTAATTTATAACAGACCATTATCAGCAAAATTCCCAGAAATGCATGAAATTCTATTTCCGTAAGTGGCTTCCATGTAAGGGTTTTCATTGGTATTTTTGCTATTCCATTCGGTGCAGTCTGTTTCGGCTCTTGCTCCTATATCTACATATAAAGTCTGTAATGGCAAAACTCATGATGGAGAAAAAAGTGTCCTTTTGCAACAAATTCTTGGTGATAGGATAAGGGCCGCTAAGCCATAAATTACGAACAATATTGTGAGCCCTTTTCGTTGCAACGCAGATGGATCTTTATACCATTTCGTCCCATCCTTCCTTACAAATAAGCTTTCATGGGATGGAAAACTTCACCAGCATCACCATTATTGATTTCATCATCTGTCCGCATCAGAATTTAACTGCACCTCCATTTCTCCACCATATACTGCACCATCAAAATCTAAATTTTCTTTTTATCGCTATCATGACCGTCAAATAACTCAACGGCTTCCTCCTTCGTTTCCAACCTCTTGCATTTACCTAAAACAGGCTTGCCTCCTTTCATATGATAACCTTAACCACAAAAATACTGTTCTGTCCAATGAGAACACTCAAGAAAAATATAAGTAAGGATGGGGACTGTAAATAAGAATGCCAATGACGACTTAAAGTTAGTGATTTATTTCAAAATACGTCACAGTTACTACATTCCTACAAATTCAAAGGGAAATAGAGTTCAAATATTACACATTCACGAACATAACTTAAGATACTTATAATGTCGACTATGTCACTTAATAACTAAAAAGCTTACTTATGTATCAACTTAAAGAAAAACAACTAATGATAATTTCAAAGGGAATTCACTTTTTAATGGCACCAAGTTATATATATATATATATATATATATATATAAATATAGTTACCCAATAAGATTAAATATGTATTAAATGATTACCCAAAAATGTACTCACCAATGTAGAGTCGACTGTGCAGCGTTGGTAAATAGACAGTTAGTGATTATCTTCTTCAAGTCGTGCCCGGAACAAGATACTTTGTTTCAGTCGAGATCCAAAACAAAGATTGTGTGTTAGTAATGATCTTGTTCTAGTCGCTCCCCGGAACAAGATACTTTATTTCAGTCGAGACCCAAAGCAAACTTGTAATATGATTAGCAGAATTCTTGTTCTAGTCGTTCCCCGGAAGAAGATACTTCACTTCAGTCGAGACCCAAAGCAAAGTTGTATTAGTAGTATTTATTCTAGTCGGTACCCAGTATAAATATCTTTATCTCAGTCGAGACCCAACATAAAGATTTGAGTTAATATGTGTTAGTCTAGTCGCTATCCAGAATAATTATCTTTATCTCAGTCGAGACCCAAGATAAATTTGTTAAGTTAGTAAAATTTATTCCAATCGAGACCCAGAATAATTATTTTTATCTCAATCGATACCCACGATAAAATTGTTAAGTTAGTAAAATTTATTCCATTCGAGACCCAGAATAAATATCTTCAACTCAGTCGTTACCCAAGATAAATTTATTATGTTAGTAGAATTTATTCGAGTCGAGAGCCAAAATAAATATCTTGATCTCAGTCGATACCCAAGATAAAGTTAATTTGTTAATAATTCTATGTTATTACCACTAGCCAAGTCGATTTCCAAATGATGCGCAATCTATGAAAGCTGGATGCGAAAGGAGAAGGATTTAAGTTGGCCTACGACTTATATTGTCTGTGAATTGCGCACGGCACCAACAAATTATTTTACCTTGCGCATAGCAACCAAAGTACATTGACCTCTACCAGCTGTGCAAAGCAACTGGAATTTTGAACATTTTTGTTGGCGTTCCTGACTTTGCCTAGTTAAAGTTATTAGGCTTATAGTTATACAATAAGATATCTATTACAATATTGCTAATTTGTTACTTTAAAGATACATTTAAATATACAGATGACTTAATCTAATTCCATATGATTTGCGTAATATTAACGAAGACAAATTACTTTCCTATCATTGGATTGTGTCCCGGATTTGTTTGTGTGGAATGTAGCCATGATGTGTCGATTGTTATCTCCACTAAAAACTGCCTTATCCACGTCCTTGTAGATAGGTATGCATAGTTTCGTTCCCAACCTATTTTCAAAAATTATAAATACTTGGAATTTGAATCTTTTAAACGATTTCGCTTTCAGATGGCTATTTAATGTTGGTTGCAACAAATACAGTCTCTGAAAATTGAAAAACAATTGTTTTAAATATAAACATAGTTGAGTCAAGCGGCAGGCCCAATAAACTTTTTTTCCAGTAAAATTGTTTAATGTGAAATATTATATTATAAAATTCGATTTAACATAACAGTGAATATAAGCAGCCTAGGTCATATGAAAAATTAAATGTGCAATAAATGCGATAACTCACCACCAGTGACGCAGAAATACATTCAAAATTCCAATCTGGATTCACATTTGTTTTTTTTTTTGCTACACAGCTTCTTACTAGAAAATTTCCATTGAAACTAAAGAGTATCTAAATCAAGAAATATACTTTACCGAAGAAATGTGCGAAGGGAAGTAGATTATCTTAATTTTGCAAGAAGTGCTTATCATTATATTTTCCAACTATTTGTCCAGGTGCTATAAGGTCCTTGTCATATAAATAATGAATATAACAATCCCTTAACATACATCCTTTGTTTTATCTATTTCCATATAATTTCACGACTAAAAGTCGAATTAACCATACAAAATGGGTAGATGAAGGTGTGTGTGTATATAAAGTTTTTGGTAATTGGTTTAATTTTCTTATTTTCTATTTCTAAATAATTTCATTGCTTTATATTTTTTTGTTGTATTTCCTAACAATTATCATTTTCCTTTAAAAGATAATTTTTTTTAACATTTTAATTTTTTGATTAATTTTTTTTTAATCCTCATTTTTGTTATGTTCAATAAATAGTTGCCAAATATTTGAATTATCCGTGTTAGAATTAATGTTACAGAAATCGTGTTAGAATTAATGTTACAGAAATTGTTTAAATTGAAATAATAAATAGAACGTAAGTCATCACACAATTATGTCAGAGCAATGATTTTGCTCGAATTCGCATGTAAGGAAAGAAAGCAACTCATATTTCAGCAATTACATATACAATATCTCGGAATATGTTCCACGACACAACTTGCATTTATCCATCGAAGCTGATTCAATAAATAGGTTATGGAAAGTACTAAGTCTGATAAATACAATAACAGAAAATTTTGAATGCATTACAAAACAAGAATTTTTATGTGCTGATGAAATGATGATTCCTTTTAAAGGAAGGACTACACTCAAGCGATATATTCCCAAGAAACATTGTAAATGGTGTATCAAAATATTTGTTTTATGTAGCAATGATGGAGTTGTGCACGATTTGGAGGTCTACCAGGGCAAAGGAATAAGAGTTAGCGAAGTTAAATTGGGGTTTTGTTCAGTTATTATTTTGCATTTAATTGAAACTGGTCGGTCCACGTAATGCAAATATGATAGTTTTAGGTAATTATTTCAACAGTATCCCATTACTTTCCATATTGAAAGGGTTTCGAATATGGGGAACTGGAACCTTATGGCCTGAGAGATAATGCGGAGCAGCGAAATATTTAAGAAGAATTGAAGTAACATATAATATATGTTTAGTGTGATGCTTTTACAATGGCATAGGTCAACTCGCATCCACCATATTTGGAGCCAAACCACTGTCAAATATTACACGTTTTTGTCAAGGAAAAAAGAATTTTATTGAAATTCAACCCCCCAAAATCATACTAGAGTACAACAATCGCACGGGAGGTCTTGATAAGATAGATTTCCTCATATCGGAACACAGCATTTCTATTACAAGCAGCAAGTAGACCACAAAGCTTTTTTTTATCACTCCGTGGACTTAGCTGTGTGTCACGCATGGCTTATATACAAACGTGACTGCTTCAAAAAAGATATTTGTTCTACAGAAGTTTTCGATTTGATTCAATTTCTGAGTGAAATCTCTGAAGTTCTTTTATTTGCAAATATTACTAAAGCAGTGCGCAAATGTGGAGGACCACGAAACTGTGTCTCCATCTATTTCATCTTTAGAACAACATTTTAAAAAGCGATCGGGTATAAGTGTAAGGTTTGACTTAGAGCATCGTAGGTGTAAATTTGAAGGATATACTGGATTATGCAAAATATGAGTACATACTGAGTACAGTATTCACTTGTGCTCTGCATGGAGCAAGGAACAATAAAAAATGTTTCTATGATTTCCATAAGAAGACATAAAATCGTGAGTGGCTGTAGCTAAATAGACGAAAGTCTATAATAATACTAAGTTCTAAAAATTTATCTTTATTTTATGGTTGTTATCAACGTTTTAGACTAGAGTTTTGATTTTTTTAAATAAAGCCTATTTCGTATATAAGACAAAATATTTAGTTCTATTTTAGTACCTTACAGTCCATTTGTTGTAAAAAAAACTCCGGTCTGAAGATTTTGGGTTATAAAATTTCAATAAAAATGATCCTTGAAGTATACTAAAAATATGTATAGAGCCATTTTATGGTACTTCGGAGTGTTACCTCAGAGCTCCCCTAAACGGCTGCTGGAATAAAAAAAAATCCCTGTATTGGGAAATGCTACAAAGGCTTCATCAGGTAAAAAAGTTTATCGATACCTCTGGCGGAAAATCAAAAGAACTCCTACTCATTAGAAGAACAGAGCTCAAAACGATTACTGAGCTCTTCTCAGGCCATCACCCCTTAAGGTGTCACCTAAACAAGCTGGGTTTGGTTGAGACTTCATCCTGCCGTTTCTGTCAGGATGTTCACAAAACCTCGGAGCACTTGCTCTGCATCTGCGAAGCATTGGCCAGACGGAGACTACTCCACCTCGAAAATGCTTTTCCTCCACCAACCTACGTGTGGAACCTCAATCCCAGAATGGTTCTAGACTTTATTAACAGTCTGAACCTAGAAAGAGAGTAAATGCAACGGGGACTCACAATAGATCTTTCAGGTCGTAGTGATAGCGAGGCTAACGCCTACACACCCCTTCACAAATCTAATCTAATGTTAAAAATAGAAAGAATCGTTTTTTGGAAAGATATTTATTAAATGGGACTGACAGCGTTAAAATCAGTTTATGTATTGCTTATGCTTATGTATTTTTAATGTAATTAAAAAAGCGATTTTAAGGATTGAGGATAAATGATTAAAATTAAAAAAAAAACCGGTTAACTCGTTCCCCAAAATATTTATTTTTGTCGCATATTATTATAATATATTTTTTCTTTGTGCCACATATAATACCTTCTTTCGGTTTCCAATTGTAATATTATAGAATATAGTTAGAACTTTACAAATCAAACTTCTCCACATAGCAGGCATTAAATGATAGCGGTAGCTTGATTTGTATATACATATGTATTGTTGCAATTTCCAATTGTTAGGAAAACCGCTTCCGTTGCTGGGGAGCTCAGGGAGCACCCCTTTTTATTTTGCTGGTTTCGCAGGCTACCCTGCTGGCGAGATTTCGTCCACTTGGCCGAGCGAGTACCAGGACGAGATGAGTCAGGTGCCAGAGTTCGTGCAGGTGCGCGAGAAATCAATGCAAAAATTTTGGATGGTTACCTGTGATCTCCTTCCGTCTCCGTCAACGGGGACTTCTCATGTGGAACCCAGCGGAGCAAAGCTCAGATTCGGATGGGAAGTCCGATAGCACTTCTTTATGTTGGGGAATATTAAGCGAAAAACATAAAACTTTTATTTTGCCAATTATACTTTTTTTTTTTTTTTATTTATTTATTTTCCCTTTATATTTCTTTTCAGTTTTATTATTTGATTTTTTTTTTCAATTACTTGCTTCTTTTAATTTTAAAATTACAAAAACTTTTCCTGCGCACGTCTATCTTGCTCGTCTAGAACTTTTCTTAAAAAACTTGTCCGCGCCTTTTTTCTTCTATTTCCTACCCTGCTTAATTTGGTACAAAAATTTACCTACTTAGCTTAATCTAGTGACCTCTATTGTCGGCTAGCTCCAAGTGATGCCACACTTGGCTGAATTAATTACAATATTTGCCTTAAATATGTCGCAAACCTACTTCAATTTCTTATCAGAATACAAGTTAGACATCTTTTACTTTTTTTTTTATTACACGGTAGAAATATTTTACTTATTTAATTACAAGTTAGCTATAGTTTTTACTTAGTTAGTGACAAGTTAGCAATATTTTACTTATTTAATTACAAGTTAGCTATAGTTTTTACTTAGTTAGTGACAAGTTAGCAATATTTTACTTATTTAATTACAAGTTAGCTATTGTTTTTACTCGTACAGCGGCAGGTTAAAATGAGAACATCCCAACCCCAAATGAAGGCCCTCAATTAATCGAACCCAATCTGCAACTTTTCCAAAGAAATAGGGATGCTAAACTTTTATCATTCATTAAAAATGCCTAGTGAAAGGTGTGGAGAATTCATGCTGCCATCTACTTTATAAAGAGGGAACCTTTGCTTTTACTGGGGAAATCCCTACTGCCTTAGTCAAATTATCAGTGACGTTCTTTGCTTGAGACTTTACCAGCGCTAAAATCTATATAGAAATGTTACATTTTACTGGAACTCAATACTAAGCTTACACAATGGATTCTCTTATGGGACGAAGTTGCTTTCTTGGGGTGCTTTAGCTTACTACATACACACGCTGACATATATAAAATGGACCGCTGATACTACTGAAATTGCTTACATTCTTTGACATTTTTATGGGATCACTTTTCCATAGTTGTCTTGTTTGGGTTTAACTACTTTATTCCGCGGAGCTACAAACAATAAGTTCCATACAAAATGCACCACAGTCCAGTTTCAGTTCAGTGGTTTTCCAATCGAATATATAGAATAGGAATAGATGGCAATACAATATTTGTCATCCTTTCTCTGTCCCCCATAGCTACTTTTAGGGGCAGGCAGACAAACACTGCTTAAGTTTATCTCTTTAAAAATCAAGTTTAAACAATATTTGATGTTGTATGAGATAAGCTTCCAAGAATAGAAATAACTCCGAATGCAACTGTAATTTGTTGAACTTTTAATATGAATATTAAAGCGAAAGCAAAACTTGAGATTAAGATAACTGTCACACCCTGCCAAAAAGGGTTGACCAACATGAAGTAAAGAATTAGGCAGTCCATGTTATATCTGTCAGTGCATACACTTCTGGTTTGTTACTTTGCTTCCATTTAATTTTGTGACATTTGGTTTTGTTTTGTTTTTAAATTTATTGACACTTGCATGCAATTGCAATTCTTCACCAGTGCTAGCGGTGTAAATTTGAGAATATATAATTATTCTTCTGCGATTTGTAATGCCGTGGTCTCGTGAAAATGTTGAAAAGCTGAACAACTATTGTTTGCAAATGAGAGGAATTAGTTTGGAGAGATTTGAAGAGGTGCAAGGACATGTATCTTGACGGGACTTAAGAATGGCCAAAAAAAAACAACAGAAATTCTATGGTGAAAGGGATACTATGGATTTATTGTTTTTGTTAAGTAAGACTGGCATAAAGAAGACAATGGAACCAAACCTAAATACCTGGCTAAGCTACGAGATCTGGTATTGGAAGGTATTGCAAATTACAAACCGCACAACTGCTAAAATGGAAAAGGTATACGAATCAGATTTGAACTTGTTTATTGATTTTTTAGTTATTAACGATCCAACATCCTGATCTTTTGCTGCCGATGATCGATGATTGTTGTTTCGATTAGTCCTTGGAAGCTGCAAGTTATGCTTTTGAAACAATACATTCGTCATTTCGCTGGGTGACTTACATAGGTGTTTCCTAGATTTTAAATTTGATCAGAGCCCGAAATGGACAAGAGAGTCTACTACTCGATTTTACTATGAAGCATTCAAATTGAATCCAGCAATTGGAATGCTCCACATCAACTCGGTGCCCTGTTTTACGGACACAATTCGATTTAGACTTGATCTATCATTACCTTTACTTTTGATATGCAATGTTCCCTTTTACTAAGTGAACCTAACGTTGACAAACTACCTCTTGCACATGCAGACTAGCTTGAACAGTTAGATTCCGATAAAGTTGGATTTAGTTTATGCAATTTTTACGCTCGATTCTTCTTGATAGTGGACTTATTTCTTTTCGAATCATGCCCTGTGTCCAGCACATACGTTTTACCTCCTTTCTCCTTTGGCTTATTCGTTCTTTAAGCTTCCCCAGGTAATGGCACTTTTGTAACACTGCTCCCCCCTGTTAAAGCTTGTAGCTCCGTCCAAGCTCTCTTTTTCTGTTCTAGAGAATTTCATTTTAGTATTTAAAATACTTACGGACAGCTAGGAGAACACCAGGGATAAGTGCGGTATAAGATGTTCTTTTACCAGAAGCCTTATTGACGCCATGGCTTTAAGCTAATTTCTCACCGATAATAAAGGCGAAACAATACGACTTTAAAGCGAAATTTTAAAATGAGAACGCGTTACATCAAGACTATCGGTGGGGATTTAATTACTTGTTTCTTCTTCCCATGAGAAATCAAGACTATTTAATGCCTGCTCGGATGATGAGTTATTAAGATAAACCGAACGCTATGAAAATTTAAATGACAAACTAAACTAAGTACGGATTAAAGATGAAAATTAAGTTGGGGTTATCTACATACATCAGACAACAGGCCACCCTGCAAGTTTGTTAGGGTTATTTTAACAAATCGTACTGCGAGCACGCAACAACGTACTTTGTATGATGATTTGAATGATAATTGAATTTTGATGTGAGGATGCTGAACAATATTCCCAGACATGCAAGAGTAAAGCTATGCAATAAGAATCGTTATTGACGCATTAAGAGGCAGGCCCTCCAATACTTTGTGGTTGGGGAAAAACTTCAGCTAACTGTTTTCTTAGTGCCTCCAATGTTATATGCTAGATTAGCCTCGTCTTCAAAATCGAATGTTTCGTTTCCACTTCCAACATTATTTGTTTGTGGATGAAGAAACCAACCTCCCTTACTTGTGTCATTCTCCAAATCATCATTATTATCGCCTTCGCATAATAATTTTTGAACGTATTTGTTTTGGCTTTTGATTCACTCATATCTGGCAGAGTCAAATATTTATTTTCTATGCATGGTGTACTTATTTGGGCAAGAGTGTCTCTAGTAAAAAAAAAACAAATCTTCTATCGACCCAGCTGGACTTAGAATGGGTAAATTAGTGTCAGTCTTTGGTTGCATGTCTAAATTACTAGAAATATCAGCAGTACTACTGGTTGCTTCTAGGTTAATGTTTTTGTCATAATCAAAAGTACACTGTGTCACTGAGAAAACTTGTATGGTGTTTTGAGAATTATTCTTTAAAGCTTCTCTTCGCTGTTCGACTAAGACTTCACATTCATGTGGTACAATATCCACTAAATTTTCAGCTTCAGCACGTATACTTTCTAATTCACTATTTTCATTCTTATTATTAACTATGTCATTGTTGACTTGGTCGGATGTTGGATTTGGTTGCATTCCATTAGTACTGCTATTAATTAGAATTTGCCTAATCACATTTAGAAAGTTTGTGGTATTATCCCCAAACTCATCAGGAAGATCATTTTCCTCGTCACAAATATTGCTCAATTCCTCATTTTCTATAGCATTGTCCAAAACTCTAAGAGTCTCTTCAGCACTGTTAATTTCGTTACTTTTACCAGATGAGACGCTTTTAATAGAGGTTTATTCTTCTGGTAGCTTGGTACAAATTTCCTCTTCCAATGTAGCAGTAGTAGCACCATAATCGATTCCCTCATTCAGACAAGATTCAATTTCGATAATGGTTGTCAAAGGTTCAGATCTTTCGTGATGTGTTGTTGTAAGAAGATCACATTTCTTGTGGTCGATTGGCATATTTTCTTGTACAATAGTTTTAATTTTTCACCAGTTGCGCCTTTGTCATCGTTGATGATTTGTTCATTTGTGTTGATTCTAGGAGATTGCGATTTCTTGTATATGATGATGTGGGTTCTATCACTACACCAATTTCATTTTGGTTTTGCACATAATCTACGGCATTATTATTTTCAATATTTCAAGATTAGCTGGTGATATAGGTCCATTGTTATTATCACTACCTTCAACAATTAAATTTTCATTACTATTACTAATCTTAATGATCTTTACCGATTATATTTTGTAATTTTACGGACATGCCTTTGTGAGCCACGCACCTCTTTGGTATGATTAGTGTCATTTTATTGTCCGGCACACAAGATTTCCTGTGCGGCTTGGTCTTAAAACACGGGGGACGGGCCATTTTCTATGTTTGTTGGTGACGTTCTCGATATGGTGCTAACCTATCTACGTGGACTGTTCGACTTTTCCCGCCCCGACACTTTTTAATCTTGTATACAACTTCCGTTACTAGTTCGGTTACTTTATACGGTCCGTCCCAATTGCTTTGTAGTTTCGGACAGCGACCAACAGCCCGTCGCGGAAAATACAACCATACTAGCTGACCCACTTCGTATTTGCGGTGACGAGATCGTAAGTCATAATACTCCTTCATGTGTCGACTCGCGGAAATCAACATTTCGCGGTTATGTTGGTGTACATCGTTTAGCGTATTGGTAAGTCCTTCTAAATATTCGCTCATCGTGATAGGGCCCTCTGGGGGGCTTCCCATAATCATTTCGAGCGGCAGACGCAGCTCTCTTCCAAAGAGTAACCTAGCGGGAGTCTGTTTTGTGCTATCCTGTATACTTGCTCTGTACGAAAGAAGCAGCAGAGGTATATAGTCATCCCAGTTTCGCTGGTGTTTATCCACAAATTTCGCCAGGTAGTCCAGTATCGTTCTATTAAACCGTTCTACTAATCCATCGGACTGTGGATGTAAGGCCGTTGTACGTGTTTTTTCGATCCCGAACCGATTTAAAACTTCTTGGAACAGGGTGCTTTCGAAATTCCGACCTTGATCAGAGTGTAACTGGAGAGGTGCTCCAAATCGACTGAAAACATTAGCTATTAGGGCTTCGGCGACGGTCTCAGCCGTTTGATCCGGTACAGGAATCGCTTCCGGCCACTTCGTGAAGTAATCCATGCAGACGATTAGATAGCGGTTATCCCGCTGGGTTTTTGGCAGAGGTCCTAGAATATCTACTGCGACTCGCTCAAATGGGGCACCAACTGTGTATAC
Source organism: Dioctria rufipes (assembly GCA_963924295.1). Classification (NCBI taxonomy): domain Eukaryota; kingdom Metazoa; phylum Arthropoda; class Insecta; order Diptera; family Asilidae; genus Dioctria; species Dioctria rufipes. The sequence goes on along the minus strand of OZ002740.1, from coordinate 312,877,259 downwards.
TTGTAACGGAGCTTTCGTTCTCGGTATTTTCCCTTTCCGTGCTTGGCACTGCAAACAAGAAGCGCACCAGTCCTTCACGTCATTGCTTGAGCCAATCCAGTAATATCGTTGTCGCAATTTTCCAAGGGTTTTGTCGACACCATAGTGTCCACCCGAAGGTGAATCATGTACTTGAGTTAGAATCATTTTACGTAATGACTTTGGTATGAGTATTTGCGTAATAGTGTAATTTCCTTGATCTAATACTCGAGATGCGATGCCATTATTCAAACGAAGAGTTGACCACATCGACCAGTAAGATTTTATACCTGGGCTCAGGCTTCTTATGGACTCTTTATCAGGTCGGTTACCTGCTCGTAGCCAGGCTCGGACTTCCTGGAGGTCTGGGTCCTTTTCTTGATGTTCGGCTACATTTTCCTGGGCGGTCACTAATCGCACCGTTATATTGTTCTTCTCTTCTAGACGCTGGCAGTAGCGGCATTCTGAACCAGAGCAAGGTCGCCTTGACAGAGCATCAGCATTACTGTGTTTGGTTCCTGGTCGATGCACAATTTCGAAATCGTAGGCCTGCATCCGCTCTATCCATCGAGCTACCTGTCCCTCTGGTGACCGAAAATTCATCAACCATCGCAAGGAGGCGTGGTCTGTACGGATAGTGAATCGTTTACCTAACAGGTAGGGCTGAAAGTGCGCGCATGCTTTTACGATGGCTACCAGTTCTTTCCTGGTTACACAGTAATTACGCTCTGCTTTGCTAAAGGTTTTACTGTAGTATTCCACTACGTGCTCAGCTTCATCTCTTGGTTGCGACAGTACCGCTCCCCAAGCGTGGTGACTCGCATCCGTGTCTAAAATGAAAGGAAGATTTTCGTCCGGCTGTACCAAAACAGGTGTATTAGTGAGTTTGCTCTTCAGAGAAAGAAATGCCTGCTCGCATGATTCTGTCCAAAGGAATTTACGACCCTTTTCAGTCAGTTCCGTAAGTGGTTTTGCGATGACTGAGAAATCTTTTACAAAACGACGATAATATGCACACAGTCCCAGGAATGACTGAACATCTCTCTTGCTTTGTGGTATGGGCCAGTCTTGGACAGCAGCAGTCTTCTCTGCATCTGTAGATACACCATCGGCACTTATTACGTGACCAAGAAACTTGACCTCTCGTTGGCAAAGCTGGCACTTTTTTATCGAGACTTTTAGGTTTGCTAATCTAAGGCGTTCTAAGACTATGCCTAGGTTTTCCATCATTTTTTCGAAAGTTGACCCGTGGACTATAACGTCGTCTAGATATACTAAACATGCCTGTGGAGCTATCCCCTGTAGTACGACTTCCATTAACCGCTGGAAAGTAGCGGGAGCATTGGTCAAGCCAAAAGGCATAACATTAAATTGCCACAGTCCACGGCCCGTCGTAAAAGCCGTCTTTTCCTTGTCACCTTCTTGCACTTCTACTTGCCAGTAGCCCGACTGCAAATCAAGTGTAGAGAACCATTTTGACCCTGCCAAGGCATCAAGCGTTAAATCAATCCTGGGTAGTGGGTACGAGTCCCTTTTTGTTGCTTCATTTAATCGGCGATAGTCTACACAGAAGCGAGTAGAGCCGTCCTTTTTTGCAACTAAAACTACTGGAGAGGCCCAGGGGCTGTTAGACGGTTCAATGATGCCCTGTTCTCTCATTTCCTGTACTAGTTTTTCTGCTTCTTCCCGTTTTGCAAGTGGTAACCGATGCGGAGGCTGCTTGATTGGTTTACTATCGCCAACATCTATATTATGTCGCAGAACTGAGGTGCGTCCTAAATCTTGCTTGGACTGTGTGAAAGTGTTCAGATGTTCGAAGATCGCTTGTTTTAGTGAACTCTGCTGCTGACTGTCAAGATTAGAGGAAGACCGATGTAACAGCGCAAGTAGTTCTGTGGATATATAGTTTTTTCCTATATTCCCATCCGAAAAAGGACTAATAACGTCTGTGTCTAATGCCGCTTTACATAGTGGTGTATGAGCTCTTAATTTTACAGAGTCTTGGCCCATATTGGCTACACGGGTGATAATGTCGCCATTTTTTCTGTGGCACACGCCTGGTATAAGCCAAAGATTGGGTGGTATTTTTTCTGACGGAAGTACAATGGTTTGGTTATTACCCAATTGAGAGTTAGTCAGGTGCAAAAATTGTGTATACCTCGCCGGGATAACACAGTCGCAAATAGTTCGCATGACCAGGTGGCCTTGGTCACTTCGGAGTGGAATGCTCTCAGTACCTACTAGCAGAGTGAGATTTTCTAGATCGATCCTACATTTATGACTTGCTAAGAAATCCATTCCCAGGATGCAGTTATCGAAGATTTCCGCTACATAAAACGTGTGAGTTGTTGTGTATCGCTTGATGACTACCGGCAAGAGTACTCTTCCTTCCACTTCACTGGTTTCGCCCGTTACATTTCTTAGAGACGTTAAGCATGGCTGGAGGTGTGTTTGGTACTGCATGCGTCTAAAGACTCGTCCGTGTAAGATCGAATGTGTCGCTCCAGTATCAATTATGATACTGCAAATAATCCCTCCTATTCGTCCCGTTATTTTGATAGTATCAGTCATTGTACCTTGGCTTACCGTAATTACTGATGGAACTGGCAAGGTTAAACTTTCTGATTGAGATTGGGTAACCGTGGGCGGCGAAGATGTGAAAACTGCTGTAGGTTCGCCACGCGGCTTGGTGTGTATGATGGCTTGTGTTCGAATGATTGATTTCGCGTGAGATGCTGATGAAGCTGTTTGGTGGACAGTGGGTAGTTGGTTTATTGTTTGTAGTTGGGTGGTAGTTAAGATGGGGGTGTTAGCGTGTGAGGGGGAGTTGGAGGTAGGTGTATGACCTGACTCTGGTATGGCAGAGCTAGTTAAGAGGGGTTTGGGGTTCAGCTTGTTAAGAATGTTATCTCGCGTGGATTGTGAAATCAAATCATTTTTATCGTTTAATATAGGGTTGGTTGTAGGGACTTGATCTATGGTTAAGTTATATAAGCCTGAATTTGGTGGACACATCATGCTAGGTGAGACGGTAGTATTTAAAATCAATTCTGATGTACTAGGATTGACACCAATTGTTACAGGATTTGAAGATGGCGTTTCGGGGGATTGCGATATTATTTGCATGGAGTTAGTTGATACTGATGACTTTGAATTGTGTTTTATATCTTGTGTAATTGGACGCATTCCTGGAACTGATGACTTTGATGAGGGACTCTGTTCACAATTCGGGGATTTATTGGGTGGTAAGCTTGACATTGGTGTTAAATTCCTTGGTGAAATATTATTGGGGATTTCGTTTTGTGTAAAAGACTGTTTCATACCTCCAGCCTGATTCGATGTACTCACGCTTTTATAATTCCTCCGTAACGGTGGGACTATACTACTTGAGCTTGTATTTGCAGAGTTAACACATAATGAACTCATTATATTTGAATCGACTGAGGTCCCTAGATTATTTCTACTTGAATCTAAATTTGGACAAAGTTTGTTATCCAACAGTCCAGGTATTTTCGTTTGACGTGGAGCATCTACCGTCCACACTGGTCCCTGCTCCCGAGGATCAGCGCATCGGTGTTTAACTCTTGTGGTAGCTTAGAGGTGGTATTAAATGAATTATTTGGGGATGATTGATTTATCGTGATATGTTTAGTTGTGGCTGGTTGTGGTGAATTATTTCGATATCTCTTCGGTTCGGTCACCGTGGCTGACTCGTCGCGCGTGGGAATCGATATGATGGAAACATTGACTGCTTTATTCGTAGGGTTTCCTTCCAATAGATCAAATTTGACGTTGGCTCCGGTAAGTAGATTAGTCACAGATTCCGGTTTTGGAGTCTTTAGGTGAGCTAAGTGGAAAAAAACTTCTTCCCTGTTATCGTCTCGGATAATAAACCCGAATTTTCGAAGAACATTGAACCATCTGATTGTTCCTCGCAAGTTCTGCGCAATGTAAGTTTGCGTGGAAAGATTTGTTGGCTTTGTTGGGGTTCTTTTGTTAACTGGAGCTAGCTCAGACCCCGCTAAGCTAGCTCGATCTCGTTTCCCGACGGTCGGTTCACAGGCACTGGTGCGGGATTCTCCACTCTCTCTGATCTATTATTCTGTCTACCGGAACTGCGGTAGTTGTTTTCTACTAAGGTCACTGCCGCCCGAATATTTCTTCTCGATGTTCTCGTAGCTTTCTGATTCGCTTCGAGCTTGGTAGCTTTTTGTACTGCTTCGTTAAGTGTCGAAGGCTCCGCATCTCGGACTTTTCCCTGCACTTCCAAGTCTAGAATGCCATCTAAGAACTGGTCCAGAGCGAGGCGATCTTTCGCGCTCTCTGTACAATCTGACAAAGTAAGAGAAGTCAGTCTCTGTAAATCGTTAGCAAATTCAGAAAAACTTTCGCCGTTCCGCTGTACTCTTGAACACAACTGCCGGTAAGTCACAGGTTGATGAAAATCTGCACCAAATTTAGCTCGCATTGCTTCACTTAGTTTATCATAATTACCCCTCTCAGTTCGTGCTAGAGTTTCATAGTATGCCAGGGCAGAGCCTCTCAAAATTGCTGCTGCGTAGAGCGCTTTAGACTCTGGAGTCCACTCGTTTGTTTGCGCGATGGCGTTAAAATGAATTTCGTACCGGCTCCACGGTATTTTACCATCATACTCCGCCAATGGTACTATCTGTTTTGTTTGGATTTGTAGGGCACTTGCCAAGGGCACCCCTGAGACTAGATGCTCACCGTTTGACCTACTATGGTCCAATTCAACTACTATAGCAGACTTAGAGCTTCGCGGAGTCTGATCCTGTCCATCCGCTGGTTTAAGCTCTCCTGCGGGAATCGGTGGCGTAGAATGAGCACTAGGGTGCTTTGACTTACTTGGACTTTGCATGTTTTGAGAGTTGGTTTCGACGGAAGTTTCGTCGAAAACCTTATTTGCAAACGCGGTAGCGCCTAGCACTGAAGAGTCGTCTATTCTCCTATGAATGGACTTCATTTCTTCACGGAGACTACTGTTTTCATCGCGGACCTCTTTCAGACCATCTTTTAATTCCCCTATATCCTGGGCCTGTTGACGGATAGAAAGGGCTAGATCCCTCAAGGCAGCTGTTTGTGTTTCCATGTTTTGCAAGAGCTGTTCTAATTTATCGCCGTCCATTTTTAATATTTTTACTATCAATGGCGCTCTACGATTTACGTTTGGTTAAATTGGATTGTTCACCTTGCTTAAGGATACCTTGCGTGTTACCGAGAAAAATATCGACGCAGTTGTAAATAAAATATTTCAAACGAGTGCCTCAATTCTAATTCGTTTATCATGAAAATCAAACTTAGGCGGACGTTTACGCAGTTTCAGTCATACGTTATCCAAAAATGTTATTCGGTTCACTTCCCACAAGGACAGAAAAATAAAGGAATGAAACTGTAGTAGACCAGTACTACTCGAACTATAAGCGTCTCAAAAGAGAAACTTACCAATGGTTACACCACCAGTTTTTTTATTCGTTTTGTTCCTTACGGGCATATTATGTGATCTTACTGCAAAATGATTATTATCTTGAGGTTGTTTTTGTTCTTTTTCAGGTTAACAAACCTCTCAAGTATTGTTTCCCATGAGTTGGACTAATATAATCGAATTTGTTTTGAGGTATTCCCGATGCACCTTAGGTACAGCTACTATAGTTAAGTGTTCCTAGTTAACTTATACTTCGGTTAGTGTAGATATCCCTATTAATTAAATTTTCAACTGTAGATCTAGTTTCCGAAATTTATTTATTTATTTCATTTAGTTTCACGAAGTCTTCCAGTCACAACTCAACTCACTTAAATCACTGAGGGTTAATTACGTTCAGTGTTTGTAAAGTTCAAGGAGTAATAAAGAATAAAACGTTTAAACTGTTGTAAATGTCTTAATGTATACTTGTGTCCTACATTTAGTCATTCATAGAGGAGAAAAAGAATTCTTCTATGCCGATAGTTCAGTAATTCACCCCTCAGATTTGCAACCCAACTTTAACCCCAATGATTATACCTATTTTCGGACGTCGATTGTACTGAGGCTAAAATAAAAAAAATAAAAATAGGAAACTTTTCGAGCCCTACGCCTATGTACTGTACATCACCGAGATATTCCAGAAAATACACTAAGGACTTTACGCTAACCCACAAATTAGCTTACAGATCCTTTCGATCAGATTGCCTTCTGTTTGAACCAAATGCACTTAACACTCAACCAAGAAATACAATAGACTTTCGCTTAGTTACCTACAACACGTGATATACCTACTCCGAGTCCAGGTAAATGAATATTCTGTCCTCGTTCTGAGACGATTTTCTATTTTACTATTCAATGTAACACAATTGCGATATGTATACCTGAGCCGAGCAAGCTATCTCGTTAAGGGTGGTGTTGAGGGGATAACTTATACCTTCCAAACAAAGTAACCTGGTCGAAAGAGAATCAATTGTTACTGAAGCTTGCGACTTCAATTTATCGCGTTTATAGTAACGCCTCAAGCAAACTAGGTTGATATTCACAGCGACGACATTAGCATTGAAATTCCAAACATTTTAACATATCCTCTATGGCTTTGGTATGTGTTAGGAAAGGTGTTCGTGGTTGCTTATTCAACCGAGATTTAATTTTCAATTCGATATAAGATCTAGACAAACAAAAATATATATGCTGGAAGTAATAACGTTATTGAATTAGGAGCTTCCGAAGTTAACACACTAGTTCCACTTTAACCTGCCTTGTATGAGTAATTATAATAGTAGTTACAGGGATTCAATTTTATAAAACTAATATGTTTATAGTATACCCGAGTTGCATTGCAACAGACAAATCGAACAAAATTTCTTTCCCATATGCAATAACGCTAAAGCGAAAAGTTCACGGTTCATTAGACTGCTATGTAAATTAAATTTGCGTGATAATTTAGATTAAATTCAATATAGTTTTAATTTCAAGTAAATTCAATATAGTTTTTAGTTTCAATTAAATTCAATATAGTTTTTAGTTTCAATTAAATTCAATATAGTTCTTAATTAAAGCGTAAAAGTACTTAATGTTATTCTGAAATTATGTAAAAAAAACTAAAACTACAAATATAGCTGATGATATTCGTATTACCCACACTGGATATCTTCTTCAATTTGAGCGCTTCCGATTTTAGGTTAGGTACAACTGGACCACGTTGTTTCTTAATTTTTCTTTTGGTGCTGGGTTAACCTCCCCAGGTCGAAATGTTGCGAATAACAGAAGACTTCCTCGTGATAAATAGAAAGCGATGGGGTGATCACCGTTACGCAATCAGTGTACCCCACACTTGACACCAATTGTTGCAATTTCCAATTGTTAGGAAAACCGCTTCCGTTGCTGGGGAGCTCAGGGAGCACCCCTTTTTATTTTGCTGGTTTCGCAGGCTACCCTGCTGGCGAGATTTCGTCCACTTGGCCGAGCGAGTACCAGGACGAGATGAGTCAGGTGCCAGAGTTCGTGCAGGTGCGCGAGAAATCAATGCAAAAATTTTGGATGGTTACCTGTGATCTCCTTCCGTCTCCGTCAACGGGGACTTCTCATGTGGAACCCAGCGGAGCAAAGCTCAGATTCGGATGGGAAGTCCGATAGCACTTCTTTATGTTGGGGAATATTAAGCGAAAAACATAAAACTTTTATTTTGCCAATTATACTTTTTTTTTTTTTTTTATTTATTTATTTTCCCTTTATATTTCTTTTCAGTTTTATTATTTGATTGTTTTTTTCAATTACTTGCTTCTTTTAATTTTAAAATTACAAAAACTTTTCCTGCGCACGTCTATCTTGCTCGTCTAGAACTTTTCTTAAAAAACTTGTCCGCGCCTTTTTTCTTCTATTTCCTACCCTGCTTAATTTGGTACAAAAATTTACCTACTTAGCTTAATCTAGTGACCTCTATTGTCGGCTAGCTCCAAGTGATGCCACACTTGGCTGAATTAATTACAATATTTGCCTTAAATATGTCGCAAACCTACTTCAATTTCTTATCAGAATACAAGTTAGACATCTTTTACTTTTTTTTTATTACACGGTAGAAATATTTTACTTATTTAATTACAAGTTAGCTATAGTTTTTACTTAGTTAGTGACAAGTTAGCAATATTTTACTTATTTAATTACAAGTTAGCTATAGTTTTTACTTAGTTAGTGACAAGTTAGCAATATTTTACTTATTTAATTACAAGTTAGCTATTGTTTTTACTCGTACAGCGGCAGGTTAAAATGAGAACATCCCAACCCCAAATGAAGGCCCTCAATTAATCGAACCCAATCTGCAACTTTTCCAAAGAAATAGGGATGCTAAACTTTTATCATTCATTAAAAATGCCTAGTGAAAGGTGTGGAGAATTCATGCTGCCATCTACTTTATAAAGAGGGAACCTTTGCTTTTACTGGGGAAATCCCTACTGCCTTAGTCAAATTATCAGTGACGTTCTTTGCTTGAGACTTTACCAGCGCTAAAATCTATATAGAAATGTTACATTTTACTGGAACTCAATACTAAGCTTACACAATGGATTCTCTTATGGGACGAAGTTGCTTTCTTGGGGTGCTTTAGCTTACTACATACACACGCTGACATATATAAAATGGACCGCTGATACTACTGAAATTGCTTACATTCTTTGACATTTTTATGGGATCACTTTTCCATAGTTGTCTTGTTTGGGTTTAACTACTTTATTCCGCGGAGCTACAAACAATAAGTTCCATACAAAATGCACCACAGTCCAGTTTCAGTTCAGTGGTTTTCCAATCGAATATATAGAATAGGAATAGATGGCAATACAATATTTGTCATCCTTTCTCTGTCCCCCATAGCTACTTTTAGGGGCAGGCAGACAAACACTGCTTAAGTTTATTTCTTTAAAAATCAAGTTTAAACAATATTTGATGTTGTATGAGATAAGCTTCCAAGAATAGAAATAACTCCGAATGCAACTGTAATTTGTTGAACTTTTAATATGAATATTAAAGCGAAAGCAAAACTTGAGATTAAGATAACTGTCACACCCTGCCAAAAAGGGTTGACCAACATGAAGTAAAGAATTAGGCAGTCCATGTTATATCTGTCAGTGCATACACTTCTGGTTTGTTACTTTGCTTCCATTTAATTTTGTGACATTTGGTTTTGTTTTGTTTTTAAATTTATTGACACTTGCATGCAATTGCAATTCTTCACCAGTGCTAGCGGTGTAAATTTGAGAATATATAATTATTCTTCTGCGATTTGTAATGCCGTGGTCTCGTGAAAATGTTGAAAAGCTGAACAACTATTATTTGCAAATGAGAGGAATTAGTTTGGAGAGATTTGAAGAGGTGCAAGGACATGTATCTTGACGGGACTTAAGAATGGCCAAAAAAAAACAACAGAAATTCTATGGTGAAAGGGATACTATGGATTTATTGTTTTTGTTAAGTAAGACTGGCATAAAGAAGACAATGGAACCAAACCTAAATACCTGGCTAAGCTACGAGATCTGGTATTGGAAGGTATTGCAAATTACAAACCGCACAACTGCTAAAATGGAAAAGGTATACGAATCAGATTTGAACTTGTTTATTGATTTTTTAGTTATTAACGATCCAACATCCTGATCTTTTGCTGCCGATGATCGATGATTGTTGTTTCGATTAGTCCTTGGAAGCTGCAAGTTATGCTTTTGAAACAATACATTCGTCATTTCGCTGGGTGACTTACATAGGTGTTTCCTAGATTTTAAATTTGATCAGAGCCCGAAATGGACAAGAGAGTCTACTACTCGATTTTACTATGAAGCATTCAAATTGAATCCAGCAATTGGAATGCTCCACATCAACTCGGTGCCCTGTTTTACGGACACAATTCGATTTAGACTTGATCTATCATTACCTTTACTTTTGATATGCACTGTTCCCTTTTACTAAGTGAACCTAACGTTGACAAACTACCTCTTGCACATGCAGACTAGCTTGAACAGTTAGATTCCGATAAAGTTGGATTTAGTTTATGCAATTTTTACGCTCGATTCTTCTTGATAGTGGACTTATTTCTTTTCGAATCATGCCCTGTGTCCAGCACATACGTTTTACCTCCTTTCTCCTTTGGCTTATTCGTTCTTTAAGCTTCCCCAGGTAATGGCACTTTTGTAACAGTATGTTGTATACTCGTTAAGTTTAAATTCCATACTATAATTAATTATGGGCTTAGTAGTAGAAGAACATGCTGCACCTTGACCGTGTATGTACCTTGGTCATTTGTGTTTCCACGCGAACTGTAGTTACCACCTGCATAACTCACTTTTAATCTGAGGCTATTCTGGGAATTAGTTTATCGGACAAATGTGCAGTTGTTGCACTTTACAAAATAGTCGTTAAATATTTTCCACTGCGATTTGAGAGTGTTGGATTTTTGTTCTTCCTATACGTTTGGATTCTAGCTCAGCTTTGCCTTTGGTGTAATAAATTATGCATCAGCGTGTGGAGAATTGTGTGTCTTAAAATATTTCACAGGGAGCTTGTTTCTATTGCAAGGGGTATCTACCTTGAAAACTGTAAACATTTGTAATTTGTGTAAACATTTGTAAAATATTGCACAAGCAATTTGTTTGTTTTGTAAGGGGTATGTACCGTGAAAACTATAAGTATTTGTACCATGGGCATATCCAAGGTGCAAACAGTGTATTCAAGGTACATGATCGGCATTTGTTTTTTTTTTTTCATTATTTTTGGAGCAAATATGTCAAGTAGCAAAGATGGAAACAAAATATCGAGACCTCAATTGGAAATATCGAGGCAGCGGTACATGACGTTAATAAAATGAATTTGCCATATATGTAAAATAGCAGCGGCAGGTAACATGACTTCTAGAGCAACTCTTATGCACCATGAAAAATTATTTAAGGTAGCTGGGAAAGAATGCTTTACCTATAACAAAAATAACGAAATAACAAAGTTTTTTTTTTGTCAAAAAGACGATTTATCGTCAGTTGAATACTGTTTAACGAAGTTACATATATTCTAGCTAGACACCAGCGAAAACTAATCGTCTGGCAGCAATTAGGCAACTAGGTAAGCCAGCCACCGAGAAAAGAGCGCACTACTGATCAGCAGCTCAATAGTGGCCCGTGTTGGAAGCGAACATTCTACACCCGACACCATCAGCCAGTCTGCCTATAAATAGCTGGCCGCCAGTAATGAAATCACAAGTCGAAACCACAGTCACCAGTCAAGCAATATATCCGACCACGAGAAGGCAACTCCAAACTAAGAAGAGTTGACCCCCACCAGTGGACTACCAGAAGACTGGCTATAAAAGTCAGTCGCAACCGATAGATTGGTCATTTGCCTCCCAGCAGCTCGACCAGACACACCTCCCGTCCAACTCCTATCCCCAAGTCGTGTTGACTAGTTTAACGGCAAGCGCACGTTAATCGTGCTGGTCCGAGAATTAGTAAGCGCACGCATACCGTCCCATACCCCCGTGTAGGCTACTCTTCCCATAAGAGAACGTTAATCTTGTTGATTAGAAGAGTATTGATCGCACGAATATTAATTCCGTCCCCATACCGTGTTGGCTATTCTAACGACGAAGCGCACGTTAATCGTGTTGGTCAGAAGTGTAGCAACCGTACACATATATTCCGTCCCCATACCGTGTTGGCCAGAAGGATAGTGAGCGCACGCTCCGTCCCGTATATCCCATGTTGGCTACTCCAAAAGACAAGGTCACGTTAACTGTGTTGGTCTAAGGAATAGTAAGCGCATGCTCTTACCCCGCACATACGCCGCGCAGTATTAAGTTGATAGAGTAAGTGAGTGAGTGTCGGCTAAGTAGTGTGTATTAGATAAAACTAGAGACCGCCCGAAACGGGAAACGGCCCTGGACAATCTCCTGACTACCCACACACCAACAACCGATGTCACAACTGCTTTACAGCCTTTCATTGCAAGAACTGTTTTGTTTAGCTTCTATTCAATATACTAAATCCAATAATGTTATCCTGTAGAATGGGATAAAAATCATAAAACTGGAATGTCATGGTAGTGCCAATTTCCCACAAGGCATAATTCAGATTTGTCACAACCAGCTTGTCACGATCGACCATTTTTAACATAACCAATATGGCTTACACTTTTATTAAAAACAGCCTAGCCACATCTATTATTGTGATGAATCTTGAATTACCACAGTTCACGTTATACCACAGATATTTGGGCCCATGAGAGAAAAATATATAGGCAGAATAACGTCTGCTGACATAGAGATTTATGCTACACAATAAACGCCATTGGGAACAGTATTCCGCATATGCTAATATTTCCTCAAGTTCACTTTAAAGAATTTATGATGGAAGGAGCTCTGCCTGGATCAACAATCCCTTAGGTTTGTCAAACTAGGACTATTTCTAACTTTCTGAAACATTTCATTCGCCAACCGAAGCCATCCATTGATTATCCAGTTAAATTATTAATGAATGACCATGATAGTCATGTATAGTAAGGGCCAAAGAAGTTGGTATTATTTTGCTGACTTTTCATTCGCGCATAAGCACACAAAGTAGCCCGTAGATTGTTTTGGTTCTTTCAAATTTTTCATAATAGAGCTATAAACGAGTGTATGGTTACTCCTAGGAATGTTGAGAAGGAGAAGCGACTTACGATTTATGATGGTGCGGAGGTTGTCTACGATATTCCAAGAGCTTCACTTCAAAAAATATCATTAGCAGTTGTAGAGTAACTAGAAACGTCCTTGTAAATAAGGTTATCTTTTCAAAACAAGAATTCTTAACGTCAAACATCACTGCCGCCCATTTCATGCAAAATATAATACATTAAATTCCCAAGTAGTGCAGGACGGAGGCTAGTCTCCATTAATATCGAAAAAAAAATCTGGATCCTTTTCTCAAGAATTTCTAAGACCCTAAGCGAAAGCAGTGGTTAGGAAATCAAATAAGCGAGGTTGATAACCAGAAGTCTAGTATTTGGACGGACACAATAAAGGAAAAAGAAATCGAGCTATCTAAAACAAAAGAAAAAAAGGAGAAAGCTGGTAAGGAAAGGAAACGGTTTTAATTACTTTAATTATCTACCGTCATCTGTTGCATTCTAGTTGCTCGTCACAATAGCAGCCTTAAGGAAAAAAGATGTTGGTCTGCAATACGAGTGCAAGAATTTCAAAGAAATTAGAGGATCTGATTATTTCTAATGGAAGAGGAAAAAAGTCATTTCATTATTACGGTTTCGGTCAAATATTTGAGCAAATCGCCATATTATCATCAGCTTCTGCTCGATGAAAATTCAGAATTTTTCGATTTAGCTGAAGTGGATGTCGTATTGAGGCTCCCATCTACTTTAATTGTATTCGGAACATCACGCCAAAAAGGTTACTTAAAATTATTGGTTGATTTTACAAACTGCGATATTAATTAATAATAAAGTATTTTACACAGATTAAGGTATTTTATGGTTTTTCCTATATGATTTGAATATTCAAAAATTCTGGTTTTATGAGCCACTTTTCTAGTATGGGCTTGCTCGTCTTCAGGGCACAAATCCATACGGGCTTTACATAAATCAAAAATTAAATATGTTGTTTAAGTAAACTGTTTCCGATTATTGTTATTTTTCGTTGATTAAAGAGTGCTATTTAATTTAACTCTGTCTGTATACCATCGTTCCATCTTAATAAATTATATATATACAGGTTATCCTGGAAGTCGACGTCAGGTCGGAATCGGGTGATAGGCCAAATCCAAGTAGTTACCAGAAAAATATAAAAAAAATCTAAGTTACGAGTATGTATTTTTTGAAATTATAGGCATTTCTCTTGTTTTTGAGAAAATGTACAACCTATGATGGTTTTTTAGCTCCTGTTGCTACAAATCTTTACTTTTTTCAATTTTATTACGTGCTCGTTCTGCCATGTTCTTATATACCCTAAAGAGTTCTTCAGTCTATGACGTTATCTTTTCAACTGAGAAGGGCACATGGTGAAATCTTAAGCATTAATGACTCATTTAGAAAAGAGATAAGATAGAATACATTTAGGAGTTATACTACAGTGTCGACATAATTATGGGAGCTATAGTTCGTGTTGTAAAATTGCGACAAAATGACCGAAAGGGTTAAGACCGTAGTTTGAGTGGGAGGGAGAGTCATTCCAACGATTATACAACAAGCTTGAGTGAGACAAATAGTGACACCTTCTACTCAGATATGCTAACTTTTTGTTTAATTTAGGATAAATTTTCCTTAAGTTTAAAATTAACACCAGTTATTTGGATGCTAAGATTCATTATTTACAAAAGATCTTCAGACGTAATCAGACGGGCAAATCTTCCGGTGTTGACAAATTCAACTGCTTCCGTAATTTTTTGCCGATGCTCACCTAAATTTTTAGTTGACTTTACATAAACTTTCTCTTTCACTGCTATCCAAGAAGAAATCTAATGGATTTAGAGCAGGTGAACGAGTTGGCCACACATCTACCCGGGTATCTTCTTTGAGATATTCTCCAACTGAGAGAGCATAGTGCGCTGAGCAGCCATCTTGCTGATATCATATCTCTCTGTGAATGCTTAGAGGCACGTCTTCCAGTAAATTATGTAAACGGTCTTGTAAAAAATCTAAATAAAGTTCAGCATTCAAGACCTCTAGCAACTCAAAAGGTTATAATGGCTCCTCAGTTTAAAATTTTGGTCCATGTGTTTATTTTAAAGCGATGTTAAGACCTATCTTGTCTCGTTAAATTCGTATTCTCCACGTGCCACTTGTGTAAGTTGTGTAGGTTCATGGAAAATTCTTTTTTAAATGTCGAATCATCCGACCACAAAATTTTCTCTAAGAATCGCGGTTCTTCCCATTGTTTTTGTACCATCGTTTGGCAAAACAAAACCAAGTTGATAATCCCCAGGGTTTCTACTCGCTTTACATGGTATTAGTGCAGCTCATGTTTTCGTAAAATGCTGTGAGCTACACTTTTGGGCACTACTGTGCTTTCCTGGATTGCACATACCGAAGTACTTCGGTCTTTCTCACCTGCTAGAAGTACTACATATTCGTAAGGTAAGGAACTTCTTCCTTCACCATATACTTGCTTTGGAAGTAGACTCTATGATCTGGATAACGATCAGCATTTGGCAGTTTCTCGCGTTACAGTCTAGCCGCGGCACTCGCGCCTCTGTGTTCTCCATAAATGAAGTATTCCTCGGTGGTGTACACAGACATGCTGGCACTATACAGTCACACGATAGTCCAGCAGAAAGCAAAGGACGTCGTAAAGAGATCGAAACTGTACAAATCCAAAACCAAACAAGCTCAATAAACGAAGCAAAAAGTCGTACGTACGAAATAACACCAACGAATGCGGAAGTATGCGTAGTTAACGAAGTAGCGTAACGTACTGATCTATCTGTTTCGTTCACACTTAATAAAATGACTTTCTCCATATCTAAGTCATTAGTGTCACTATCTGTCTGATTCACACCCCATGGAATTACTCTCCCTCTCACTCAAACTGGTATCTTAAAGTTACGGACGCGGACGTAAGGCCAGCTTTGGGTACACTTTTGTAGGTGAAACGAAACTTTTCGTTGAAGAAAAATTTTCTGTCTGCCGTAATCTAAGAAATAATGTAGCAAGTGTTATACCAACTTTTAAAGTTACTTGCCAAACTGTCGTAGTACATTTTTTTTTCAGTACTGTCAGTTAAAGTTCAACGAATTATTAATTTTATATTGTTGGTTCAGCAAAATGTGACATTTACTTCCAAGTTGGCTTAGAACTTAAAGCACCAGGTTACATAAGCACTATTCGGGATTACATAAGAAAAATAGAATTGAAAAAAAGTAAAGATTTGCAGCAACAGGAGCTAAAAAACCATCACAGGGTGTACATTTTCTCGAAAACAAAAGAAATGTCTATAATTTAAAAAATACAGGACTTAGATTTTTTTTATATTTTTCTGGTAACTATTATGATTTGCCCTATTACCCGATTCCGTCGACTTCCGGGACACCCTGTATATGTCAAAGTTGTAACACCCCACTGCCCATGGTACAACCGCCTGTTGTACCTTGGCTCGCAAGCAAGACCTTTCATATTTCCTTTCATATATCTTGAAATATACACTTTTCCTTGCATATTCGACGATTATTGGAAAGATTATTGGTTAAAAAATCTAAGATTATGGATTGTTCAAGATTTGTCGCATTAGTTTTATACAAAAAAAAAAAAAAAAAGTGATACAAAGGTACACCAAGTACACCAACTTCCCCTATATGTAATAGAGATGTGTTGGTCTGTAACGAACGGAACGTGTCCAATGTCAACGGATCCACACGAAAGGGTCCGTAATTAGTGGAGCTTTTGTTCCGTCGGAACGGCTTCATAACTAGTAGCAGTAGCCAAAATCAAACAGCTTGTTTTCATGAATGAGAAATTTGGGAGCCTCCGTCACGAATTGTTCTCTTTTGTCTGCATATTTGTATACGTTAAATCTTTACGAGGGTCTAAAATAACTTTATCCATATTTTCAAGATGTTAAGTTATAAAATCAGGGTACTATAGAATAATGCATGTAACAAATTTATTTCGTTTTGCCTTATAACGGTATGAATTGTATTACAACAATTATGTTAAAATAATAACGATCCAATATAGAACGATATTATTTATTTTTTCACGGTGGCATTGATAACCTAACGAAATAATATTGAAACGAATGAAAACGTTTCTATTATAACAAAATTTTTACAAATCAAAAAAATTTTGGGGTAGGTACTTACTATAACGTAATCCATACATAATAATAAAAAAAAGGCGATTTAGATATATCGATACAGTGCACAGTGTTTCGTCGCTAGAGGAAAAAATTGTTTTCTAAGTTAGTTTGATTGTTTGTGTATATTGAAGGTATACTATGCTATTTTAGAGAAAAAGAGGGGAAGCCCTGCATACTGAAAGGTGTGTAGGCCCCACATCCGCGATGGGCTCACCATTTGCCACGACGGGTCACCATTCACGCGGTGAAATGAAGGTGGTTGCGCTGTGAGTAGCTACAGGGATTACAGGCGTGAGTGTATTGTTTTTTTTATAACGAGGGTTTAGGGGATTGAAATATAAACAATTTATAAAACTTTGATAAATGTTTCAATATTTGTTAAGTATTTACATCTTTACATTTACACAATTAAATTAAACTAAACAAAACAACACAAAAATTACGAGGAAATTAATTTGATGTGTACAATATTAACGTTAAATAACACTTAAAGTAAAAGCTATAACTAGGTGGATAATACGCTACAATTACAATTATTAACGATTGCCATCAGATGATTCCTCCCCATTGCTCTCCCATTCAGCAGAGTCTAACAACAAATAATCCTCCTCATTATTTGCGTAATCGGGTGATGTCGTGGTTGGTATTGAAGGTGGGACAATCAACTGCAGAACCTCCGCTGGCAAAGTCGTAATTTTCTTTCGCGGTATTTCTTTTAGTGCGTTAATTACGGGATCGGACGTAATCAGGAGCATCGTCAAAGGATTTGTATTCGTGGCAATACGAGACCTCTTTCTGGTGCGTCGATCACGGAATCTACGGCAATCTTGATATCTTGCCTCCTGGCCTTCTTCGGAAAGCTGCCCAATTGGAAGGAAGCAAGATTGAATAATTTCCGCACTGTGTACTAGAATCCCGTTCGCAGTAAGGGGCATGGAGTACCAGGAATACAAATCAAGGTAGAATTTTCGTGCTTCAACGCAATACTTTTCGAATTCCGAAAAATTTATGTCATATCCCAATGATAAAGTTATTAAAATTACATGAAACCTTTTAACGAGAAAATAATCTACGTGCTGTGTTTCCATAATTGGAGTTAACATACACAAGTTTTGGTTTATCTACTATAACTATATATATATATATATAACTATAACTATAACTTTGAACTCCTTTTGGATCTCTTGTGAACGTTGCTTCACAATAGCTTTTTCGATGTCTCCTCTAACTTGCCACTTTTTTATATCTACACGATAGCTTATGTGAAGCACACATTCAAAAGTACAGATTCATGCATGTGAAACAGATAATCCAAATCCAAACATCTCTTCGTTGCTGAGAAAGTTCCTCGATTCCTCGTTCATAGTTGATGGAGTAGCACTCTAAATACAACACTTCTGTGTAGAACGTGTGTCCGTTAAAGCGTTACATACTTTACTATCAGTCATCGTCAACAACAAGTCGAGTGTAACTGAGATTTGAGATCCATCAACGTGACATAATGTTAGAGAAAGATGACTTATTTCATTTAACACCTTACTCGTTTCTTCTTTCGTAAACTTTTTTGTCTCCTTGGCGAAAATAAATTTAATGGGACGGCAATATCAGGTTTAGGAAGGCCGTATGTTTTGCGAGATCACAGTTTCGCCGTCAAACAGTCTCCAAGGGCACAAATGAGTATACGAACGGGCATTCATCTGTGGAGCTGGTGTTCTCAAATCTCTGCCTTATACGTGCTATGCCCAAAACTACCACCATAACCCCTCTTGCTTACCAACGTAAACGATGAACGAGGTAATAACATCAGAATGAGATTCAACTAAACGTTCAGCTGTTTTATTCAAAATAGCATTTCCGCTCGAGATTCAGTTACAGAAATATGTTGATCACAAGGACAACAAAAACCTAAACTGTAGAATGATGCAGAATAATGCCTATATGACCCTGTTTAAACGGATCAATAAGGGTCAATATGCTGCCCCTGCTTCACGAAAACTTGTCGATAATATGATGGTTGGGGGAGGAATGAAGCATCATCCTACCTACAGATTTCGTGCGACAGAGGCAAAATACTGAGACTGACCAGTCTAAACTGGTTCTATATAATTTCGTATGGTCACCCAGCTACGTACATATGTAAGTTTGATATTCAAATGCTTTTCCGCACATATTTCTAGAACGGTTCGTCGGACAGTAAAAATTGTTATAACTAATTTCATAGCATTTCATATTCTGAATAAGTTTTGTGTACACAAAAGACGTCTAGGATTTATTGTGTTCACAGAATACGTAAAAAACCAAAAATTTTATATGGCAATAAAAAGAAGTGGTTACCCAATTTAGCTCATTTATGAAATTATTTTTACTATTTTTATGAAAATATCGCGTCCAGCACAAAATTCAGCTCTCTAAGTTAAAGCGTTCTCAGGTAGTGTCCAAGTGAAAGACAAAAATTTTGTATGGGAAATCTACGAAGGAGTTATCCGATTTGTCCCATTTTCGAACTTAATTTTTTTTTTTCTTAAAAAAGCTTGTGTGCAAAATTTCAGTTATCTAAGCACACGCGTTCTCGACTTATCGTGCAGACAGACAGACGGACGGACGGACGGACATCCAAAAATAAAAGTAGCTTTTAATATTATTATTTGTATGCATTACAAACCGAATGACGAACTTATGTCGTTTTCATTTGAACATCCAGGTTCGCTCTGGAGGCAATCCCGTTCAATCGAATGGTTTCAGAGTGTAGCTGAAAAAATGTTGCTTGTGTGTGTGTACTGACGTCAAAATTTTGTGCGGAAAGTAGTGAATAAATTATTTGCGAAATAATTAGTATTTGTTAACAAGTCAAAATAGAGCCAATTAATTTTGCTGAATGTACAATTTTGCAGGACGAAAGTCGGGGAATAGTCCAGGATTTAGATTTTGTATTTTTGCAACATATTTGAAGTAAGTAAAAACAAGTTGTATTTTTCAACAAAGTACGATCTATCTCTATATTTATATAAACATTGTGTTGTGCCTTGCAGCTGGACATATAAAAAAAACTAAGTATGAAGTTGCGGCTGCTCATTTCCTTTTGGAAAAACTTGCAATTGATTCAGGTAAAATTTAATGTCCAATAGTAATAGTATCCAATATGATATCACAACTTATGTTTCAGGGATAACTCGGCCAAATATTTTTGTAAAACCAGAAGTATCAAACAGTTCCGATGGTACAACGCTAAAGCCAGTAGTCTGCTGGACCGAGGAATAAGCCAAAAATATGTTCAAAATATACAAAGAGCACATGGACTGTGTAGGCCCACTGAAAAAGCTAAAAATCCAAAAGCAACTTTGGGAGAGAATTAGCTTGAGTTGTCCCAAAAATTTGGAATGACGTTCAGACCTTTACAAGTGGAGAACAGATTCAAGCTCGTCAACAAAAAAAAAACAAAAATTAGAATCAAACATGACAGGACTTCGGGAAATTCAAAAATGGATATAATTTATGATAAGGAGATGGATAGTATTGCTGCTCTAGACGATTCGATGGAGCCAGAAGTTATTCTGACGACCAATGGCTTGTCTAGGGAAAGGACGTACACCGAAAGCTCAGAAAATTCCTCCGATGTACTATCGACATCAGTTAATTTGTTACCCCGATGTTCTGTTCAGACCGTATCCAGCACTCCATATTCTTCTGAAATGGAAATGGTGCCACAACGGGAATCGCCAATTCCTGCACAGAGACGTTGACCTACCACTAATTCTTTTCAAACAAAATTGGTAGAATTATATAAAAATTCCTGCGAAGAAAAGGCGCGTCAGCGACATGATCAAGAAGTGCAGTGGCAAAAGCGGAGTGACGAAAAAATGCAGATATTGAGGAAGATAAGTACCTCACTTGAGCAAATAGCTAGTTCATTGCAAAACAAATAAGTTCGTTTTTTTTTTTTTTTTATTCTATATATTTCAAGAAATAAAAACAGTTTTAAACACAATTACTTTCTCTTTTTTAATATTCCTATGTCAAACTATTTGCATTCCTTTGAGTCTCACGTAAATTGACTATGGGCGCATCTTATAAAGTACTGGCTGTGCTTTGTTCTGGAATTTGATCATCATCACTCAAGATATCATTTTTGTCTATACATATATTATGAAGTACACAGCATGCCATCACAAACTTACACATTCTTCTAAATCTAATTTAATCAGTTGACGAAATCGTTGCTTCAATAAACCAAAAGCATTTTCAATTTTGACTCGCGTTTGGGAGTGAATTAAATTATATTTTCTTTCATTATCATTTAGGTTACCATAATCTTTGTATGGTGTTAATAAATATTCCCTAAGGGGATAAGCTGCATCTCCTAACAAATGGTATTTGCAATCACAACTGTTTTGCACATTGTCACTGATTGACGGAAGCGAGAATACTCTTGCATCATGAATTTTGCTTGGAAAACCGATGCAGACATCAATCAATTTCTTTTTTGCATCGAAAATACTTTGCAAAGTTATTGAGAGAAGGTCGTGGCTGTTAGCATAAGTTGATCGAATATTTTTTTGCTGGCTTGCGGATATATATGCAACATCCGTCGATATATCCCAAAATGTTTTTGAAGTTAGCGATCTGCGAACAAATTCAGAACAAACTTTATAATAATGTAATGCATGTATACCTTTTATACCTTCTCGAAATGTTTTGCGGCTTGTTCCTTTTCTTCCGTCCTTTCTGGAAGTTTTATTACTGCCCTTGATATTTCATGGAAAAAATCCAAAATTAAATTTAAATGCTTGACAAAGGAGGACTCCGACTCGCCAAAAATGTTGCAGATTTTTCGGTATGAGTTTTTATTAGCGGAAAACCTTTAAAAATCTTTAGTTTAGAAATATAAAAATACTAATATTAGATTAAGTTTTATGAAAACGTACGTACCATAAAATTGATAACATTTCCAGTTTAGCCGAATCTTCCAATTTTCTACCCAACGTTTTCACTTTAAAGAAAGCGGAATTTTGGTATTTATGTATAATAAATTCTGCAGTGTTTCTTGCCAATCTGAAGTTGCTACAAAAGTGGAATAAAATATTTGTTTTCAAATGATAAGTAATAAGAAAAAATACATTTACCATACCACTTTATCTAAGTATATATCAAAAACGTCGGTAATAAAATCAGAAACATGCCGTTTCTTTGTAAATAATGTAAATATGTAAATAATGATCCTAAAGATGAAAATAATAACAAATCTTCCACTTCAGAATCACCGGAATTGCTAGAAGATGATGAGCCCATAAGCTCACTGATAATTTCTTCCATTTTCAATAATTTTTAATAATTGTTACCTTTAAAATCACATCAAATGTTAAAATGTCAAATGGCACAATATCCAAACGACAACTAGCTTTTGTTTTTGTAGGTGAACTCACAGTGAACCCGAGAAAATTTTCAGAGCGAAACTGATACTTTTTGGGTTACCATGAGAGGCAACCCATGACGTTATTTTTGCTTGAAACGAACGCTTTGACAGCACTTAGGTTGCCTCTAGAGCGTAACTGATGTTCAAACGAAAACGACATTAGTATACCCTATAGATTTCATCTAGGGTATAACAAAACCTACTACTAAACACTAAATTTTTTTGAATTCGCTCGAAAGTTACTGTTTTACGCACTAATAGTTATTAGGCATGTTAATTTGAAAATTAAATGATGTGGTTAAATAATAAATATATTTATAAATAAGATATTATTATTATGGAGAAATAGGTATCTCCAGATTCCGGTGTATGAGTTTTCTGTTTTCCGTATGGCGTGATTATGTATATAAAATTGACGATGGCTCGACTTGTTGACGTAACCAACGGATAAAGTAGCAGTCAACGATGCGACAATTAATTTTTAAACACATCAAGTTTAAAAGAATTGTTAGATGTCCTATTACCACTAGAGCGTGCAATAAATTAAATAAAAATTTATGACACTTTTGACCGCTGAATGTTTGTATAAATTTCTATTTGAAAGTTTAGACGAGTTTAGAACGAAATTAAGTAAAAATTTAACAAAAGAGAATAAAAACGTCGATTTAAAATACTTATAAAATTAATAATCTTCTTAGAAGCAGGCAATATACCACATTTCATTAATATTTTGATTATAATTCAAAACGTGTTCCCATTACATTGGCAGTAGAAATTTTTCGAAAAAGTAGGACCTACTACGACAACATCGAGGAAGTAGAAGAAAGCGCCAATAAAAGTGAATTTGAAAGTCAAAGAAATACTACAACTTTATTTAAAAATTCTCTGTAGCGATAACTGGAAGTTACATTGCTGAAAAAAAAGTCATGCTTTTAACAAACACAAAAACAAGGATAGATGATTTCATATATTATTCAATGCAGTTCTTACAATAAAACCAACATTTACATTTTCAATTGTAGCCCTGACTAAGACAAAAATTAGAACTCGTCTCGAATTTTGAAATTTTCAACGCATTAATCTTTTTAAAATATTCATTTTTAAAAACAAAATAAATTTGAATCATATAACTTTCTTCTACTATTTATTAATTATTAATGTACATAATTAAAATATTTTATTGAAACAAAAAAAACACCGTGAAATATTGAATTCAAGCTATTTTTTTATTTTGTTTTTTGTTATCCGGGTATTTTGAATTTTGAGTATTCGATATCCGGATAATCATTAATGTCGGATAATTGGAAACCCTAATCGGCACCTCCGCCACTCTCCTCATATCCCTTAATCCTTTCTCTATCTCCTTCCTGCCATGCTGTGCTTTGCATCATAGGGTAACCACTAAGCTTGCCTTAATAAAATAAAAAAAAAATATTTTTTATTTATTTATTTATTTATTTGAATCAATCTACCGATTATAATCTTACAGACTTGCATAGCATTTTACGTAAACAAAGATTGTTCATTATTGCCTTAATAATCTAGCTTTATAAAATAAAATAAATTATCCTAGAAGAACTAATAATTTTGTAAAAACAAAGAATTTTCAAAAATTATACTTTTAAATTTATCTCTAGACATACAAATATCTACAAGTAATGAGAAAGAATTGTAATTAAATACACAATTAGATATTGGTTCATGATAGAAATAATTGGTTCTACAACAAACCCCTTGAACGTATCAATCCTTCAGGAGAATATATATTAATTAATAATAGTAATTCGAACGATTTTATTTTAAACGAAAGTATACCTTTGACAAATAAAGCACTGGAAAATTCGCGACGAAGTTTCAGTCTAGATAGACTAAGCAATTTACATCCTCATAGTATATGATGGTAAGTTGTCATTTTAGTAATTTATTTTCCGTAGAACAAATCTAGTAAATGCTTTTTGAATGGATTCAATACGATCAATATACACGCTATAATATGGACACCAAACAATAGATGCATATTCAAGAATGGATCTCACGGTCGAAAAGTATAATATCTTGAAGGTCTGAATGTTATGAAAGTCTTTGGAGTCCTGCTTAAGAAAACCTGAACAACTTCTTGATTTAATGCTAATAGTGTGAATGTGAAGGGTAAACGCCAATTTAGTGTCAAGAATAACACCTAAGTCCTTGATATCATTTGTTCGAGAAACTATAGCATGATTAATTTTATAATCAAACAAGAAAGGACAAGAGATACGCTGAAAAGTAACAATTTTACATTCCGATATGTTAAGATATAACTTATTTTTAGAGCACCAATCAGAAAGTATATTGAGATCATTCTGCAGTAGTGCGCAATCGTTTAGAGAGTTTATTGTAACGAATAGTTTTAAATCATCCGCAAATATTAGGCATTTGGCAAAAACAAAGCAAATTGCTATATCATTAATGAAAAATAGAAACAATAGAAGACCTAATTGACTACCCTGAGGAGCTCCCGAGGTGACCGTTATTACATTTGATATAATATTGCCAATCCTTACATATTGTTAGTGGTTATATAAATAGGCCACAATTCAGCTTGAGTGGAAGCCTATATAGTATTTTTCAATTTATGAATAAGAAGAGGAATGCTGATCTTATCAAATGCCTTCGAGAAATCTGTATAAATAGTATCCACTTGAACACGATCTTCAAAAGCACTTGTAGTATAGTTCGAAAATAATGTAAGATTAGTTATACATGACCTCCTCGTAATAAAGTCATGTTGCTCAGGGACTATATATTCCTTAACTAGAGAGCTAAGCTTAGAGTTAACTATATAATCTAGAAATTTAGATACGACTTTCATAACAGAGATGGGTCTGTAATTCTCCATAGTGCTTTTAGAGCCTGCTCTAAATTTAGGAGTGATTAATGAAATTTTTCACTAATCATGTGAGATCTGTGCTCAAGCTAAAGGGGATGCCGGTTGTGAAAGGATAACTCAACTTTTATCAATTAAAATATAAAATTCTTCATTTCAATAATATTGCTTACAACTATATCACTGAATTGAATTTAACACCTAACCTAGCTTACTACTATCTTTCAAACAAAATTCAATACTTATATCTACTAAACTAAAACAATTCAACATATAAATTCAATAATTCAAAAAAATACTGCCATAGAGATTTGTTCTCCTTTTACTTCTGAAAGAAAGAGAAGAAAATCCACTGTTAATTTAATGAAGTAACTTGAAAATAAAAATTGAAGTTTTTTGCTGCACGTCTAAGCACGGGAGCAATGATAAAATAAGTATAATTTGGCAGAAGTAAATTTCTGCAATAAGAGTAACTTCTTTCTTGGATAAAAATAAGGCAGAAGTAAATTTCTGCAGTAGGAGTAAATTCCTACTTAGGTGTGGGATGGAATTAGCAGAATTAAATTTCTGCAGTAGGAGTAAATTCCTACTTAGGGGTGGGATGGAATTAGCAGAATTAAATTTCTGCAGTAGGAGTAAATTCCTACTTAGATGTGGGATGGAATTAGTAGAATTAAATTTCTGCAGTAGGAGTAAATTCCTACTTAGGTGTGGGATGGAAACAAGATTTGGTTAGGATAACTAGGAAAACCAGAGTAAATTCTGATGTTTTCAGATCAAATTCTGAATTGGGAATGGGTGACTCTGCTGCAGCTCGGCGCCTTTTTATAGTCGCCGCGAACCGCTACGTTTCGGCTTCATGATAGGTTGCCTTGGTAACGCTCGTTCTCAAAGTTGTTAAACTTTGATGGGGGCGTCCCGCAGTGACGTCATATGAGACCATTGAGTTGTACTGAACTCTGGCTGCGGCGAAGGCGAGAACATATAGTGTGATGTGTAGACATTTTGATATGTCAATGTAATTATACAGCAGTAGGTATTTTTTGGTGAGTTTGTTATATTTATGTATTTGAATATGATATTAATATGTTTTTTTCTTTCATATTTTTTTTTCAGGTGGAAATATAATGGAAAGAGTTGAGGACGACGTTGGACCGTTGGGAGGAAATTCCCTAATATTAGATAAGTTCTTGTTCTTTAATTATTTTAAGGTAAAATTCTTTGTGTTCCCTTTCTGTATCTTTTTAGGTATATATCTGGGGATGAACCAAGGAATCATCGAGGGATATTGGTGTGGCTTGAACAAATCAAGATACTTAAGGATAGGTTAAAAATTTTTCATAAACGATTGGCCAAAAAACCAGCACAATTTTTTTAGAAGCGAAAGACATAACCCATCAGAATCTGGTCTTGTGATGGAATCGAGATCATTGAGACCAATCAAGACATCATCAGCATTAATCGATAAATGACCAACACCTAAAGCGGATGTATCAGTATTAACTAAAAAATTCGATGCTATAAACAGATTTGAAGTAATAGGCAAAAAGATTGCAACTGGTGTGCAAATCGAACGACTTATTAGAACCGTAATTTAAAACTTTAGGAAAAGTAGAAATCGTACGCTTGGATTTAATAAAGGACCAAAAGGCCTTACTATTAGAGCTAATGCTGTTTTCGATTGTACACACGTATTGACCATACAGATACCTATGCAGGACCTCGTATTCCTTTCTACGTCTATGAAAAAACGCCTCATCAGCGCTGCTGCCAGTAGCCCTATATTACTTGTGTGCCTTTGTCTTAGCATTTTTCAATCTTAAAAGACATTTACAAAACATTTGCGGTGTTTATTACTACATTTAGATTTTTTAGCAACAAATTTATGTAGGCCTTCATGGACAACGTCAAGAAATTAATTGTATGCTCTCAGCAAATCACAATGTTCCAAAAAGGGCCAATTTCTGTTAGAGAAAAATGTATTAAGATCTAAATAATTAACTTTGTTAAAATTAAATTCAATTTTATCGGTAGAATTCTGTAAAGGAGCAAAATCATAAAGAGAAATATTAAAGGTAATGGCATTATGATGAAAATCAACTGGCGTCAACGTCTACTACTAAATCAGGGATAACCAATCTAGAATTCTGCCAAAAATATTATTAATATTGTTTAATTGAATTAAATTTAAGCTTAATAAATTATCTATGACAAAACTTTCTACTACAGAAGATACATTAAAAGGTATGAGCATCGCGACATCATCATTCCAAGTCTAACGTAAATTACTTAGATTGAAATCACCTACGCAGCATAAGTGGTGGTCCTTGATATATCTTTTTTTGAATTGAACCACGAAAGGTACGATGGAACGGGTTCGCGAAATTAGATGCAAATTAGATTATCCGGAGAAAATTCCTCGGAACGACACATCTCTAATATGTAACACAGGTAATGAGCTCTACTAAATAGATAACTCACTTGGGTGATTCCGACAAGCGTTTAATTATTTAGCTCTTCAGATTAAACACTGGCTAACAATGATATATCATCAATTCCGCACGAAACCGAACACCATTGAACCCGACCATCTCGAACTTGGATGAACTTTCATAGTTTGTAAGAAATACCAAAATAGCTCACCCATATTGCTTTTTTTTCCCTTACCACGCCCTACTTCCTCGCTAAGAGGATGAGAAATTTTGTAATTTTATGATGAAGTGTCAATTTCAAAAAATCTTATCTCGAGAACGGAGCACCCGATTTTTCTGATACAAATGCCAAATAAAGCTTAATACTTAAATTTTTTTTTAGGAAAAATACAGCATCAACGAATGCAAATTTGTTTGTTAATAATAGTATTTTTTTTAATTGTATTATTCACTAGAGAGGACTTCTAGCACTTTTTTTCTTTATTTTTATTTTGAAGCTATAGAAACCATATCTATCTATGTACAAAAAATTGCAATGGCGTTCGGCTTTTGTCTTGAGATATGATTTTTTTAACAGGTTTTTTATTGTTGATTTACATAACATGTTCACTTAGTAAAAGAAACCCTCTTCAATTAGAACAAATTAAATGGTAGAAATCAATACTACAAAAAAAAAAATTGCTAGAAATAACTAAGTCAATTATTTAAATCCAAAATCTTAATACGGTACATTTACTTGTAATGTGTGATACAGTATTACAATTAAAAACAGTAAAGCCTTTAACCCAAACGTCTTAAGTGATTCTGTCAATATCCTCCCTATATCCGCCATAACACCATTGTGGTGTCTTAAATTATACAAAGACATGATGCCTCCCCAAAATCCTTAGACATGTAGAATACATACAGACATACATTCGATACCGGAATTACTCTAGATGTTGTAAATTATAAATGTGATGTCTCATGCCTGGATTAGAAGACGCCGCTGCCTTAAACATTATCAATTAGACATGACAATATGTGGTCAAGATACGACCCATAAGTGTATTCTCAGGAATGTTGAAATCCTGCTGGCAAATTCTCTGGACTTCATCTCGTCTGGGGTTTCGATGTCTATTCACAAGCCACCAGGATCTCATAATAGACAAGAAGGGTGAAATTCAGTTTCTTGAGAGTGTTGAGACAGAAAATCTTGTGATAGAGTCTGCCGCAACTGCCCTTTATATGCGTTAAAGCGAAACGTATGGTATCAAGCCTCAAACTTTTAGACATAAAATTGATATTTATGGTGATTGTCGGATAAGAAATGGAGCAATATTTGTCGCATGATGACACCGAAAAATTTATGGGTTTCTTAAGACTTAACGAATCGCTGCTATATGGCTTCGGTTCTCTGAGTATGTGGGAGGCCGAGGCTGTTGAACTGCAAGCTTGGAGCCCTACTTTTTACTAGAGCAAAAATTTCCGTCCTGTTGTTGTTGATGGTTTGGCTTACGCCTGCTATTATCTCCGTGACTTTCATATAATGCTTTTTATCTGATTTTATCTCCAGGAAATTTATAGCTATTCAGGGTGTAATTAGTTCAGTAAATGACTACAATAAAGCTCAAATAGTTTGTGTGCTATGCTGAATTTCGTGAACGGAATCATGACTTATTCATCGAATTTATTTACTGGTCGCTGTTATCCGTGACTTTCAACACGATTAATTATGAAGTAGTGCGTATACGAAAGAGCAAATTTGCATACAGGAGAATGCCGATGCAGGCGAAAAACTTGATTTTATTACAGGACAAACACGTTTTAGCATTTTCACCAAATCTGTTTCGTTTTGTATTTAAAGCGGCGGAATAATCTAATGTAGTACATCTCCCCTGGGTTGTGACGTTGTTTTCATTATCCAATTCGCTCATCACCAAGTTCCGTTTAAAGCTTTATGTGACCCATTTCTTTTTTTCTCTCGGCGAAAAATAACGAGCTAAGGGAATCCTGTGCCCCATGTGGACCATTGTAGCTAATGGGTTTTTACGGCATCAGGATTTTTCCTGAAAAATCAGCTCAAGTGATTTATGAATCGTCTGTGACGGACGTGTAAATTTGGTGGAAATTTTATGAAGACGAATTCTTCCAGGAAGGTATTGTATTACTATGGTCTGAAATTGGAATATATTACGTGGATTTGAATTAAAAGATTTCAATTTGAATATCTCTTGTAAATATGGACGTTATTCGAATTGATATATATATATATATATATACTATATATAGGTATATTCAAATAAAAAAAAGGAGTTGTATACAGCAAAAAATCATGGGTTTTATCATTACCCTCATCACGAGCAAGATCCGTCTACGTAGAATTTTAGTTATTTTTACATTATTATTGTCTCTCTATGGTTTATGGCTCTGATTCATCGTTAAACCTGAAAAGCTACCTAGAGGATTACATAGGTAGGCATTTTCCAATGCAGGAAAGGCTTTAAAATTTTCTAAACGCAATCTGTATGCTGCCATTTTATAGATGTATCTAGACCATCTTTACTCGTAGTACTTCGGAGAGGAATGCAACAAAGGTCATGCACAAAGATCGTGACATGCTTTTGTACTCACTTATCATAGAATAGAATTTATAAGGATAATGCTTCAAGCTTAATAGGAAATACTTTCACGCATAGGGAGACGAACCTGATATTGGGATGCATTACGCACTTGGAAGGCACACCACTGTCTTCCAGGCTGAAGTCTTGTCCATCCAAATTGCAGCGAAGATAACCCTTGATATGGAGATCAAGGGAAAGGACGTTGTTATCCTTTCTGATTTTCAGGCTGCCTTACTTGCTCAGAGTGGCCTTCGGGTAACATATACGTCACTATGGTACTGCAGGTCTTCTTTGGATAAGCTATGTATCCACAACAAGGTGTCTCTTGAGTGAATTCCTGGTCACATGGGATCATGGGAAATGAGAGGGCTGAACTTTAAACTAAGGCTAGCCTTGATTCGCCGTTCCGCGGACCGGAATCCGGCACCTAGAGTATCGGGTCTCTCATCAAACAGGATATTCATAGAAAGCATAAGCAGAGATTGGAGAATCTGAGTACTTGCATGTGCATAAAACTGTTTATTAATAGTCCCAATAGGAATATCTCTGATTTTCTCATAGAACTCGAAAGGAAACAACGTAGAACTGCGGTTGGCGTCATCGGTGGCCGCAGGTCGCTTCACGCTTATCTAACAAGGATGGAAGATGTTGACAGCCCGTATTGTCTATCCTTTCTGGAAGGAGAGCCTGCAATAACCGAACATTTTTTGTGTGCTTATCCGGCCCTCCTATTCTTAGAGGAATTGAAAAGCCTTTCTCACCAATACCTCATGCGCTTCATTAAGAGGACAGGAAGGTTTTCGTGATAGGACTTCTATCGGGAAAGCACAATGGGCCGCTCTGGACTCCGTGCTTTGGATCTCTCGTCCCCCTGCTTTTAACTAAAGAAAAAAGCAGCTATGCTTTGCCCATTATTCATAACTATATGAAATACAGGTACAAAACTCCTTGAATTTGAGACAAGTCTCTCAAACTGTATTAGAAATCTCCCTTCTATAATGAGGGATGTAGTTTCAAGGTAGCTATTTGCACCGCACAATAAAACAGTTCGAAAATCTTAGTAAATGCAATATTAAACACAATAAATATTAAATTGTTAATTAAAATTCTAACGTTCGAAAAACCTGGATAGACTGTAGTTTTGGACATAACACATAAAAAACACAGCGTGTCAAGAAGGCGATATCAAAAGCATTACTCGTCATAAAAGAGTCTCGTGGAGGTCAAGGTGCCTATCGCTCTTCCACCGTTGTAGATCGTACGTTCCACACCAGCACGACTCGGGATAAAAAATCATCACCAAGCTTTATTTTACGGCCGAAAGTATTTCGAAGGGTGACAGAACGTGCGTGAATTCCAGTGCGAGTATTGCAATAAGAATGAAACTACAAGGAGCCTCAGGCTTGGTATTTCGCGTTGTAGCGATAAGTTAGTGAAAAGCATCCGACATTGTACCGATGCTCAAGGGAGTCGATATGACAAGTTATTGCCATATCGCCACTGACGTTAAAAGCTCTCCTTATACCCTTGCTGAAATCTATAGGGAATGCTGAGTTTCTCATTCTCTTTGTGACACCTAGTAATAGTGATGGCAGAGCGAAATGGCTTGGAGACCCACACATAAAATTAAAAGCTATTTTTATTTTTGCGTGTCTGTCCGTCTGTCCATCCGTCCCTAAGCACGACAAATAGAGAAAGTGTATCACACTGTATGAGAACGCTGAAATTTGGTAAATGGTGCTTTATGGCAGTAGTAAATAACATTTAGAAAATGGACTAAATCGGGCAACCCTTTCTTGGTGTTGCCATATAAAAATTTAGGATTTTTCGTATACTGTTTTGGGGGCTACTTGCCCAATGACTGGCCGTCACACGGTTACGGTTCGCAATAATGGCGGTCCAAAAGTTGATGATTGGAGGTTCGTTTTTCGAGACGAATTTTACAGCTGACAGTAGAGGGTATCAGTTGAAGAAAGAGGACCAATGGGGATTCTTCCCTTATGAATACTCCTCAGCCATTTATGGAGTCGGCCGGTGTACTCGGCAAACCTTGTGGACGTATCATGGCGCTATGGAAAAGTCTAGTGAATCAAGTGATTCAGTAACAGCTACGAGTTCGCTTGTACAGCATTTATCTTGAGAAGCGTAGATGCTACTGGTGGATATTTACTCCTTCTATGGAAATATGGGTGACATACTCTAGCTCACATGTAAATAAAAAATTTAATTAGCCATTTTTTTAACATTAAATTAGATAACAATACGAGTATATAATTAATTTGGTGGATAATAATTAGCTCCCTGGAATTTTGTTTTATTTAAAAAAAAAAAGGAGGTCGAATACATCTGTCTGCTAGTGAGATAAAATCTAGACTCTCCTTGCTTACAAGCTTGACATGCACGAGCCCAATTATTTATGTCCTTCTTCATCTCCAACTAGAAGTATTTGGCACGGTGCTCGGATGAGATAGATTGTATACCGCTTTAAATACTTGTTTCCTAAAAGGTTTTTGAATAAGGTCGATTACTATTAGCGGATATTTCACAATGGATTCGTTTATCGGTTCTAAAATTATGGTACTACTCAAATTTATATTGTGCATTTTGAAGAAGAGCTAGCAGGATCACTAATTTGCTCGTCGGCGATGGAATCGAAATCTATAAGACTACGAATGCGAATCTTTTTCATTCAAGACATCATGTCAGCTACTACAGTGTTTTTACCTGGCACATGTTTGATGTCGGTGGTAAATTGGCCGATGTATTCTAGAGGACGAGTTGTCTGGGTGATGGTTTTTCGGGATTCTGTTTGAAAGCGATAGTCAGGGTTTTGTGGTCAGTAAACAGCGTGATCGGTCGCCCTTCTAACAAAAACCGAAAATAATTGATACCCTGATAGGCTGCCAACAACTCCCGATCATACGTGCTGTACTTGCGTTACGCCCCACTAAGTTCCTACAGTCGTATCAGATTCATCGACCCATAGTGCTCACTCCCAAGTAGCATTGGGGAATGCCAAAAGTACGATCACCGCTAATTTTTTTACTAAATCTAAAGCCTTGATTGCCTCCTTAGAGCCTCATGCTCTGCCGCATGAGCTAAAAAACGCCGAGGAAACGTCTGAGATTTTTCACTGTAACAGACAGATTACAATTTGCGATGGCTTCTGCTCTTTCGAAAGGTGGCTTGATGCCGTCTGACGCGATTAGGTGTCCTAAAAAAATCACCTCGGGAAACGATAACTTACACTTATCCACGTTGATGATCAGACCAAAAGTTTCCAGACGCGCGAAGATTTGTTCTAAATGGACAAAATGTTTCCTAGCAGATTTTGAGGGGACAAGAATATCATCTAAATAGACGAAACAGAATTATAACCCTTGCAGTATAGTTTGTAAATTCGAATGGTCCAAATGGAGTACAAATTGCTGTCTTTGGTATAACGTCGGGTATGGAGGAATATGATGAGAAGCTTTAGTTAAATCTAAGGTCAAAAATATCTTACATCCGTGCAAATGGCAGCTATAATAATGCATCAATGGAATCGGGTAGCAATCCGGAATTGTACAAGAATTTAAACGACGCAAATCACCGCATGGTCGCCCTTCAGCATTTTACTTCCTAACCAGATGAACAGTGATGACAAAGAGCTATCTGACGGACGGCAGATGCCTTGTTTTAGCAGAAAGTCTTTCTTTGCTGCGGCTAGTTTGTCTGGAGGAAGACGACGTATCTTTGACGCTATGGGAGGATCCCTAGTGGTAATATGATGCATGAGCGTATGCTTGACTGGGTGGTTGAAAGTTTACTGTATAATGATGTTTCTGTATGTACGCAGGAGAGTTTGTATTATGATGGAAATCGGTGTGTCAATTAGGATGGATAGTGCAGAGGAGCAACCGAAAATACTTTCCCCAATGGAGTTGACTAAAGTCAGAGCGTCAGTCAATGTCCTTTTGTTGACATCTACCACGAGCCCATAATGTGCTAAGAAATCCGCACCTAGTATGGACTTAGGCACGTCTGCGATTACAAACTGCCACGAGAACACGTGACGTAAGCCCAGGTCTACCGATAAAATTTGTTGCCCGAATGTGCTGATTTCCGATGAGACGTAAGCCCGATTTAAGCCGACGATCAGCTCGAGTTGCCGGAAATACAGACACATCGGCACCTCTTTCGATTAAGAAGTTTATTTTTGAGGACCTGTCTAGAAAGTAAAGACGACTATTTGTGTGGATTCCCCCACCTGTCGTCAAAGGTGAAGGGGCAATTAATTTATGGAATTCTTATCTTTATTTACAACACAATTTTTACAATTGAGGTTTGTCGATTTATAAGAACATGGCTGAATATATCCTCTAGCCCAATCTTCATACCTTCTGTGGTACAAGCAAATGCCGTCGTTTCGTTTAGGGGAAAAGTCCCGAGGGTTTGATCGAGAGAACTGTTTTTCGGGAAGCCTTCGCGGGACAAATCTCTTCGGGAAGTGATACTCCGCTCAAGCAACCTTGACAATTCTTCAATCTTCCGGGATAACAGCTGAAGAAACTGGCTCTGCTTGCTGGCCTCAACCGAAATCACAGCGCAGACCTGAGAACTTGGACTCACCTCTTCTATCGTATCCGCACACGTTGCCACTTCATCCACGCTTCCCGTCTATTATAGCTTGAGTGTGCGCGGGCAATAGCTGCAACTACAAGGACATGGAACGTATCTCACTTAGTAGCTGCGAGGATTGAGCATCCCCTAACGACAGCTCAGTAAAAAGTTGCTTCCACTTCCAATTTTCACTTCCTGGCAACCGCTGAATCAAGGTTTCCTTCAATCTTGCGTGTCTGCTCTCTGCTGGCGGATTACCGATCACGTCACTTACCACGCGAGCCACACTCTCCTCCAACGCACTGACCACATGATAAAATCGAGTCTTATCCTGTGTGTTTCCAGACAATTCAAATTGGGCCTCGAACTGGAGGAACCTGAGGTCCGGACGAGTAAGCTTGTCGGAAACCGCGTTCACAACTACTGATTGAGGAGTACCGGACATCAGGAACAAATCTGAAACTGAAAAAGTAGAAATTGTTAGAGGCATCTGTTAGCTTACTCGCGAAGGACTTATTTGGACGGGGCATAACGACGCAGGCCACACAAAAAAAAAGCTCAATTAACGAGCTACCGACCGTAACGATAGCACCTTGCAGGATACCCGAAGATTCCCACAGTACTATAGATTATACCGACTACCCTAATGAAATTGTATAATAGAAATAATGCGCTTTTGCATACCATGTCGGGCGAATAGAGTGCAATTTTTAAATTTATACAAATCATATAATATTAAAAAAATTAATAAAACAACAACAGGAGAGGAATCATAATAAAAAAAATTGAACAAAAACAAGAACATCTACTTCCCTTTCTTCAAACTGACCACTCGCTTTAAGGGTAGCTTGACAGACGCTTCGACCTGCTGCTCCGTGAAGACTGGAAACTGCTTGCGGCGAAGAGTTTCAATTTTTCTTTCATCTCTGTTGCTAACTATTATTCTGTGTAGGAAAATACAGGCCTTTTTGCGATAACTTACAGATTTCTTGTGCTAAAGCACGTTAGGGTTTGGACCCTTTCTTGAAGGTGAATATATGTATATTGTTACAGGATCGATATATGTGAAGTATCGATATTTTGCCAACGATAGTATCGATACTTAGCATCGATAGTACCTTGTCATATTCTACTAGTATCGGTAAGTATTGCCGTAGCAGTGTCGAAACGTAGATGTAGATTCTTTGAACTGGTAATACGGGTTTAAAATACAAAAAAGCGCCAAAACCCCAGGAAAGTGTATGATATTTTATATATATATACCGTTTGCCTAGCTCCCTCAACCGTAGTTGGATTGTGATACGAATACGAATTACAAACACTCGACAGCACAGCCGACAGAGATAGCCCCAGCGGAAACAAAATGTTGCTTATAATTAGTATTATTTAACTATGTATTATTCCCTCATGTTATAAATTACTTTAAAATTTACTTTAAAACTTTTGTTGGTCCTATATACCATTATTTTCATGTTAAAGATTGTTTAAACTATCAGTGCATTGCATTAACATGAATGGGAAATATCTTATATTACTCAGCGAGTCGTTGATTGTGGAGTTATTTTCGACCAAATAATAGACTGACTTGGACGACATAATTTTTGCATGTCTCGCAAGAAATTTAATGGGTGTAAAACAAAGGAGGTGCGCGCTGTTACCCTATGAACATCTCATACGCAAAAATTGTCGTAGCAGCTTGTAAAAACTATACATATTCGTCTACAATACCCCACTGGCATTGCTATGAAAAGAAATATTATTTAGATGTTCTGGCATCGATACTTTAAATATATCAATACTATCCAAATCGATACTTGCAGTTATCGATACCAGCTTTATGATACCATAACCATACTGAATATAGATACTTTCTTTCGATATCCTGTCCCTAACAATAAGGTACCTTACCGCAGTTATGGGGTAACCCAATGCTCACGGAACCCCTTGCACTGCGAGCACCACGTGATCTTCTCAAGTCACCAAGTGAACTAAATTCGTAGAACGGCCAGCAACCAAACTTTTTCCTAGGTTGTGAATCACGTCGGGGTTACCAGTTTTGGAGGCTACTTGCTCAAAAATTGGCCGCCACACGGTTACGGTTCGCACTAATAGGCGTCCAAACGTTGATGATTGGAGATTCGTTCTTCAAGACGAATCTTATAGCTGACAGTGGAGGCTATCGGTTGAAGATAGAGGACCAATTGGGATTCTTCTCTGATGAAGACTCCTCAGCCACTGATGAAGGAGTCGGCAAACCAGGGTGCTGTGGAGAAGTCTAGTGAATCAAGTGATTCAGTGACAGCTACGAGTCCGCTTGTACAGCATCTATTTTGAGAAACCTAGTTGCTATGGTGGATAGGCACTCCTTCTATGGAAATATGGGTGATATACTCCAGCTCACATGTAAAGGAAGAATTTAATTAGCCATATGCTAAATAGGTGGAATATAACCCTAGGGAAAGGCAGCTTTAACACAATAAGTATTTCTTTCTCGTAAAATTTGTAGACACAATAATTATTTATTTCTAGTATTTTTTTAACATTAAATTTGATAACACACGAGTCTATAATTAATTTACTTGGTGGATATTAATTAGGTCTCTCGAAGTGTTTTTTATTAAAACAAAAAAGAACTCGAATACATCTGTCTGCTAGTGAGAAAAAATCTAGACTCTCCGCTTTTTACATTTTTGTTTTTTTTTCCTCTTATTTTTACACTCGCCTACTTAACATATCTTTGGATATGTAGCAAGTACTTTCGATATTTCATTTCCAAAAAATTCCTAAATAAAAAACAGATACCTCGCAGGGAGCAGCGGCGGAAAAAAACACAACTTCGTGTGCGTCGCGTTATGTCGCCGCACTGTGAAAACGATCAGTCATATTTAGTTTTAATATACTAAAAAGTTTTTCAGAATATTAAATCCTATGAAATTGGTCATAATCCTTTTTACTTTCCGAAGAGTCGTTTTAGGCATATATGCGAAAAAACCCTTAAAAAATCATACTTGCACAGAAAAGTGCCCATACAAACTTACATACGGGTTTTCTTCTAGAGTGTCATAAGTATTGGTTTTAGACCAATTCTATTTTTTTTTTGCTTATTTGGATAGTATTTATAATGAAGCTGCTGCTATGTGACCAGCCCTGGTCCAGATATGGGGATTGTAATCCATTCTAAGTCAGATTTTGAGTTTATAGGGTAACGCTAAATTCAATGGGCTCAAGTATTTAAAATATGGAAAAACATTAAAAGAAATGTGGGTAGCATATGAAAGTATTTTAAATACAGAAAAGTGAATCAACTTTTATATGTGTAATACTAAGTTGCTAAAATTAAATAATATTTATTTTTGAACTTTTGACACATATCAAATTTAAGGTTACTATAACCGGGAAAACTTTATACGTTATTTCGGATTCTCTGGTACAATATCAAAAACGAAAAAAACATTTTATTTGTTATTCCATCACACAATCCATTTTATTTTGGGTGGCAAGTTCCAAGTCTTCGTTTCGACTCATCAACAAGCCTCAAATAGCGAAATTGAGTGACTTAAAAAAACCGATACGAAGCGCTTATTTTCTTTCTTTTTTGTTCTTTTTTACAGCCCACTGCGGGCTTACATAGATTCGATTAGTGTCGAATAAATATGATTTTATAATGTTTTTAAATAAAATTCCTTTTTTCTATTTTTCTCTATATTTTCATTTTTGTTTCATTTGTATCCTTTGTTCTATTTCTCATTTAGTTTCTTTTTCAGTCTATTTCGCTATTTGGGCTATTTTATAAGTCAAAGCCAAGACTTGAATCAAATGGACTGTGTGATGGAATAACAAATAAAAAATATTCTCTTTTGCTACTGTATTGGAGAACAAAAAAATATTGCTTTCTAGAACAAGTATTAAATTTAAGATCTACGAAAAAAGTAAGTTTCTGCCTTTTTTCATTAATTTGTTATCCACTTTTCAGGTTTTTAGGATTGAGTTAACTAAGAATTTTGCATGGTATCTCAACGGATAAATGTCTTCTTCAAGATTTATGTCTTGTCCAACTCAAATCCAGCGAGGAAATGTGGACAAAAATAAAATAAATTGAAAGAAATTCTTGTAATTTTTAAAATGTAAGAAAATTAAACATAACGCAACACCAAAACAAATAACTATAGCAAAAATATTCATAATCTTAATCTATATATACAATTACCCTGCAGTCGCACTACTGGTTAATTAATCAGGTAACTATTTCGTACTCTTATCGGTTAGTTCTCTATTTAAAGAAGATATTGTCCATCTCTATCAGTAGCGCGCATTTCACTTACCTGCTCGCTTCTATTACCTAAACTGGATAATTATCCGGTTAAATAGCCAGGTATTATAACAGTAAACCTGCATAACCATTACTGGTTATCTGGATAATAATTCTCGTTAATTAACTACCTAGTAACTGCTTAACGAAGGCAATAACCAGTTGAGATGGGTTTAAGTACGTCGCAGTGTCGACAAATGTGTTAAGATTGAAATGAATATATTGAATTTCATAAATTTATCGTATTTCTTTTCCTTTACTCTGTAAAATTAAATTAGAGAAGGACAATATTTGCTGAAAAGAGCAATAAATCTCAAAACTTTATATATTTTCAATACGTATTTTAGTATTAAGATACGATTATACCCAAGTCGTGAAGCTCGCCTCTTCAATTTTAACGTGTGTGTATTTACATTTATTTACGACACCCTCCGTCATCCAGCATATTGACGTTACTTTTCTTGTTAGCACTACCTGGAAACTTACACTATATTTAGTGGCTATTTACAACTACATTAGTAAATTTTACAACCTCATTAGTAAATTTGTGTTTGCACTTTCGGTGGGCTTTGCTTGCAGATAATATTCTTACATTTATTTTTCCCTACAATTTAAGGTAGAGATACACGCTGAGAGAATTTTCGTCTCCATTTTCCGGTTTACGGAGACTAACATCTGCGAAATTTTTACACGGCAAGAAATTTTTGCCACCGTAGAATAAAAAATTAGGTCTCCGGAGACCATAATAAAAAAAGTCTCTAGAGACACGTCTCCGAAATGTATACCCGATATTTATGTTTTGTCTCTGCATTAGATCTGCAAAGATCTGTCATTTGTATTAATTGTTCTTTCAGTGCTAAAATCTGCAGTGTTAAAAGTGTAATAGTTTTCTAATAAAATCGTGTCCATGCTACATAACGCAGTAGATACTTCTATATTGTTAAAAAGGCTTTATCTTATAAATTGTGTTCAATTTGCCAGTTGTTATTAACATGTCTTTACTTGACGTATGGCCTATCCATAGGGAAGAGGCTGTGCCCTTGACTTTGATTCCTAAATTTAACTGGGGAATGCAAACTAGTAACATAACCACATATAACGTTACCATCTTGTGTAATAACTCGAGTCCGATTGTCGTCGCAGATTCAATCGAAGATTTGATCGGAGTAGTAATGAACGCTTCTATTTATGGCGCTATAGTCCAGTCATTCTACACTTATATATGGAGGGGGGGGGCACTTGGAAAGCTTAACTTGAAATCGTCGACCAGGATTTCCAATGAACTTTCTCCGCCATATTGAAAGAAGGGGTAAATTCGTTTTTTTTTCCGATAACTCAGCTCTCCGTCACGATACGGAAACTGTGCTTATATGCTGTTTTGTTGCTTTTTTTACGCTGTACTATTTAGGCGGTATGCATTTTTCACCTAGCCATGATCGTTGTTGAGACATCGGACAAGAAGGTAAAAAATTAAGAAACTGTAACTTTTTTGTTGCTGTTTTCTTCTTTCTTGTGATACATATCGAAAAAATTTCCATTATCAAACATGTTGGGCATGGTAATACCTACAAACCTTTTCTTTCTTGTTTTTTAGACAAAATTTACGACTTTTAGCCTCGCCACAATAATAGGTGGTCAGAAGTAATAAGATAATTAACAAAGAAACACGATATTTAATAGTCTTAAATTCTATTTATTTAATTTTTTTTTTTGTTTTGTCCACTTCCAAACGTTTATGCGCGATTATTATTTACCCGCCGTACTACCGTCCGAACGCTCTAGGGGGATATCTGATCTGCAAGAGAATAAAAAGTACGGATTTGAGTATAACGACACTCAGTGGGTTTTCCTATGCTAATACATTCAAATTGCTCCTTTCGGTCTTGGATCAAAAGCCGAACAGACGATTGATCCACCATTCATTCACAATAACGGCATAGTTCAACGTTATTGTACAAATAGGACAGATCTTTTACGGGAACGAGTACGGACCATAGGTTCCCTAGACAATAGCGGCACGAGCCAACGCTATAGTCTAATTAAGATTATGTGCTGTGAGATCGAGTACGGACCAGGATCTTTCAACAATAGTGGCATCAGTCAACGCTATTGTAAAATACGAATGATCGAGTACGGACCAGGATCATTCATCAATAGCGACATACGTCGACACTATTTAAACACATTTGCGATCGAGTACGGACCAGGATCACTGGACAGAGCGGCATAAGCCAACCCAATGTGTCATGCGGGATCGAGTACGGACCAGGATCCGAAGATTAATAATCAAATAATGGGGAGTGCTTTAATTAGTCCGTATGACACTGCGACTAATCAAGAGCACTCCCGTTTCACACCGTTCACACAACTTTTCCTATCTACCTATTATATAAACATTCACGCATTCATTCAATATTCACAACATCACAATTTTTATCACGTTTACCTATTATCCACACGTTAGACACACATTAAACACACATTAGATTATCGTACTAATACTACACTAGTTATACTTTACATAATAAATTAAATACCCACTTTTCTATTTCGTAACACTTTTAAATCCGCTAACTAAACTTATTTCTATATTTTCGCTGTCACTTACTGAATTTGAATGTGACGAGAATTGTCTTCTAAATTTCCATATACCTCGGGTTTTGTTTCACCAAGACCCCTCGGTTATGGCGCCGTAATTATTATTGCACTCGTCTGTGCTATTTCGGGGCATGCACCTTTTTACCATTTAATTTTGGTTTTCTTCCGAGAAAGGTTTATGGTCCCGAGTTTATTGCGGTCTATCGCCTCACCGTCGCTATCTAACCCTAACCCTCAGGCGTTTTCTTGTAATTTCTACACATTTCGTAAAAATATTCTTGAAATGCAATTAACTACTTACACAGAAGTTAGAAAACTAAACTCATCATCCTCATTGAGTAGGATGTCGACTTTGGGGACGTTGTTGCATGTTTGCCCAATTGAGGCAAATAATGGAAAAAGCAATCCCTACTTTTCTGCACCAATTGGAAACTTCACAGTTTCCCTTTCATTTGGACGATATGAGCTTTAAAAGCTCAGGTAGCGTGGGTTCAGCAGTGCTGATAACTGGTTTAAGTCCATAATTTGTTTGACGCTAACCCCATTGTTGAGGATCAT
The DNA here is from genome assembly GCA_963924295.1 of Dioctria rufipes. Taxonomy (NCBI): domain Eukaryota; kingdom Metazoa; phylum Arthropoda; class Insecta; order Diptera; family Asilidae; genus Dioctria; species Dioctria rufipes. The sequence goes on along the minus strand of OZ002740.1, from coordinate 312,835,073 downwards.
TGTAAAACTGTGCTTTTTGTTGGTTGGAGCAGTGATAGGTGGTTCCATTTATTTTTGGTCGCTGATTTACTGACGCAGTCAAATCTTAAAATATTAATAGATTTTCCTGCTTGTTACCGTAATAAGGAGCGACGAGGAATTGTTTTCTTGAGGAAGTCAGAACCTCCGGATCGAATTTTTCTTGTTTGTATAATTCCACCTATGACCGTAGCTCAGGATGTTTTTGAAAGTGTGGATGACTTCTGATTTGCCAATATTGAAAAAAAGACGATGTGGTATCGCAACTGCTAAAACCATAAAAGAAAAGTATGTTGTCGAGAACGGACTTATCATGCTTCAAACTAGTCAGAGAGTAGAGTTTTGCGTGTGTATTTTATTTTGCTGGTTTTTGGAAGTAGACTCTTGATTTTTCACTTTTTAATTACCTCGTATTGTAGCCAGCTATAAGTCGTAATTTTTGTCTAAAAAAAATAACAGAAAAATAATGATGACATTTTGGGCATTTAGGTTATCGCAAAAAAAAAAACAAATTCACCGCTTTTTCAAGATGGCGGAGAAAGCTCTTTGGAAATCAAGTTAAGCTTTTCTAAGCCCCCTCCCCTACACAACATCCAGAAATCAGCTTGCTTGGTTCAGTTGCTTTTATATGCCATTTTCCCCGCTATAATGACTCTACTACTACTGCTATGCCGTTATTTAGAGGGAAATGGTTTGACAATGATTGCTTCCGAGCAAGGAAAGCTTCCTTCAAGTGGCTTAATATGTACCGTCGATATAATACAGTCTATACGCCGTGCTGCTACTTAAAAATAAATACATATTTTAAGATGTTGTACAAGACCAAAAGAAAATTGTATATTAGACGGTTAAAGATAAACTTAACTCTGCTAAAGACTCGAAGAGCTGGTGGACCTTGGCGAAAGATCTTACAGGTAAAACGTTTACGAGAGGCTTGCGTACTGAAGTAAATGCTTTAATAAACTCTTTTAAAGTTTTGTGGATACCAATTACAGAAAATAGACCGATACTTTATGCTGGTTCACTTATACACGATGACATCTTAGACAATGAGTTCCATTTATCCGAACTTTATGCTGAGCTTTATAAAGTTAAGGATTATAAAGCACTGGGATTTGATAGAATTTCTTATGAATTCTGCAAGGGTGCTCCAGAATTCTTTTTAGTAAAACTGGTAAGGTATTTTACACTCAATGTGAGATTCGTGATTCCTTTACCACTTCTATAATTTTTCCTCTTCATAAAAAAGGTGATATAAATGGAATTGAAAATTACCGCGGACTGTCGTTTATGAATACAGTTTCCAAACTGTTCGTGGAAATGCTATACAATAGAAAAATTTTCTGGAAAAGTTACTACAGTATTCCGAATTAGAATCAAGCTGGTTTTCGTTGCGGTTATTCGACGGTCAATATTTAATGAGTGCAGTTAAGGTTAGTCATTCACTAAATATAAAGAAAGTTTACTCGTCTTCGTGGAATTCAAGGCAGCATTTGACACAATAAAACGCGGCGCACTTTCCTATATGTTGTTTAATATTGGCAAGTCTAGTAAGTTTGTACGAATGGTTTAAAAGCTATATGAAAGTACAACTTCTAAGGTTTTGAACGGAGAGTATTTCTCGACAGGTTTATATACCAGATGAAGGGTTAAATAAAGTAGTATTCTGAGCCCGCTTTTGTTTGCGCTATTTATTAATGACTTGGAGGACACTATTGAAGTTGATATGATATTAACTTAAAAGTGGTAAAATATGCTGATGACATTGTCATATTGGCTACTGATCCGTGCAAACTACAGCGTATGATTAATAATCTTCACGAATACTGCAGGTTATGGAACCAAGGTGCAAGAAACACTAATGAATATTGGGTTTATATGGAGACAGAGATGAAGATTGTCACAAAGAATTCTTATTTGGGTATTACATTAACGCCAAAAATTGCCTTAACCTCCAATTTTAAGAATATATTGGAATCTGCTAAAGTTGCGATTAATGTCACCTGGAAAAATTTTATTAGAAAAGATGAAATTACAGCATCTGTAAAGATCGCTCTGTTTATCTCTGTCTCAAGGGCAGTACTCAGCTATGGAGCTCAAGTGTGGGGGTTTCTACAAAGTGATATTGTTGAAAGTTTGCTGCGATTTTTTGTAAAGAAACTGATTCGTTTGTCTCAAAATACACCTAACTAGATGTTAGATATTTAGTTTGGCTTGTCTCATATTTATATATACACAGTGAAGTGCGACCTTGATTATATGTTGAAGAACTTGTTCCACCTCGCTCCAGATAGGCTTCCTTATTAACTAGCCTTGAGGGCTGTTCACGACCATGTATTCTGGTACCAGCCCTGTCAGGAACTATCTAGTTCTCTTAACATTGAGCTAAATTTATTGGAACACACATACGGGTATGACGGCATGCGAAATAAATTGTCTGATCTTTTCGAAAAGGAAGAATACAAAATAAAACAAAGAGCTATTGATAAAGCAAGGCCTTCTACAAGACATGAGCTGTGCACTAAACTGGAGTACTTGAATGAAAATAGCTACTTTCGTGATGAGTATTCCATTAAAAAAATTAATATTATTTATAGGTATAGAGGTGTGTAATCTAGATGAGGCGGAGAATTTGTTACATTTTGTTGGAACATATCTCTTCCTAACCGAATTTCGTGTTAGGACATTCGAGAAGAGAAAACTGACAGAGGAAGAAATTATAGCGGTCCTAAATGCGAAAAGTAATTACGCCATAAGTGTATAAAGATACCGAGAATTAAATTAAATTGAACTAATTATACGCCTTTTTTTTTATCTATATTTCAGTCATATATGTATATAAGCTATAAGTACTTAATATTAAATAGGCTTTATGCTAACTTGTAAGTTGCTAATTAGTTACTAATCCCGGCAGACGACTACGGTGCCATTGCTGAAGTTTATTTTGATTATTATTGTTATTATGCATGCATGAATTATGAAATAAACATTATTATTTTTATTATTGATAGAAATGCGACAAAAGAGAAGACGTCGAATTTGGGTAAAGAAATGGATACGATGCCGAGTTGTGTAATACGTATATAAAAATTTCGTTCGAATGACTATACAAGATTTTGATTGATTAAAAAAAAACCGCCCACAAATAGACAAACAAAGCCCGAATATGAGAAAAGCTATAACTGCAGAAAAACGCCTAGAGGTTACGTTGCAGTTTCTGGTTACGGGTAAAATGTGCGAATCCTTGCAATTTAAGGATCTAATTTTTATTTATTTCTAATACTCAGGTGACAGCTATCACTCACTCATAGCCCTCACCCCACTTTATTCCTTTTCACATCGCTGGTGGATGAAAAAAAAAAGTTGATGCAAGGAATTTTGGCGCGGTTTTTGAAAATATGAGGCAAAATTGTGTACCGGCATAGTGGGCGCTAGAATATAAAATAACTTTTTGAGTTTCCTGGTTCCAATAACTTGCATTAAAATTGTAAATCTATATCAAGAAACTATATTAAAAATTAAGTACTTTTGTGAAAATTACTAACATTTACCACTATTCTAATACCCAGTGTAGTATTAAAAAAAAAAATACAGTAGGTATGACTAAAATTCGCATTAAAAGAATGAAAATATTTATCTCTTTAATCCGCTTCCACTTTTAATCTTACCTTCTTCTAGGGTAAATTTCATTACCGAACATAAACAAAAGTGGCACCCCCTGGGTTACATGTAGACAGAGAAGTGACCAATGTTAGAACCTGAGAACAATCATTACGTTCGCTACGCAAAAACGACATACATATATACGCAATGGCCTCCCTTTTAGTTTCTTACTCGTACTGATCCGTCACTTTACTCTTCACCATATTCGGGCGTCTTATTATAATGATGGCCAGTCCTATGCCCGCAGGCAAATGAGCCCTAAGTTGATTAGTAAACAGATGTGAAAGCTTTAAAGCTCATGCGCTTTAACACATATTTATATTTGACGTAATGTGAGTTTGGGTCAATTTGCTGACCATCTTTTTTTTCCTTGACACACATTAAGTTTTCTACAAGTTTTTGGAATTCCCAGCCCAATAAAAGTTTACCATGCTGTTGCATACTACGAAAAATATATAATGCTTCCTACGAGGTCGCATCTCACATGAGTGTACCAATTTTGTTTTTTTTTTTTTTTTGTATTTTTATCCTTTTGGAAGGGTTCAAAATGCCGCGATTCTTGATTTTTTAATACATCCTATGTCCATGCAAAAATCTTGAGACATTCTTTTGCTTGAATTTACAACTTTGTGTCTCTACTGTACGAAGGAGGAAAATTATACGAATTTTCAAAATATGAACTGGAGTTTCATTCCGTAGGAAAAGGAAGAGAATAAACATCATTATGGTGTTTTTATTTTGCATACCACAGCCATCTCCAAACAATATAATTTTACGTCGATGTTATCGATTTTACAGAGTCAATCGTAAGCTCCTGAAACTATGTCGTTCCCCATATATAGATGTGCACATTTCACAATGTTTGAGACTATTCGTACTACACTACTGCGAAATTTTACACATACATATGCCGTAAATAAAATGTTAGTAGATTTTGTGCCGTGAGAAGGACATAATTTTTTGGGCAATCGAAACTTGCAACAAGTTCATTTATGCATGCAACTTTTAGCAACTCAAAAACATTGTAGTTTGTTAACTCCTAGCTCGAACATCAAATTGTTTATCGAATATATTTTTGCACCCGTTAAGCTTTTTCAACAATGTTAAGACCAATACTATATGTAACGGACTGACAAGGGTGGGAATTTATAAGGGCCTATGTGACTGGATCAACTCAATGCTGCTCAGCAGAAAGATTAACTCTTTCTCAGGGGATATGCTGCTATCACCAGTACTGTGGCTACTGGTAATTGATGAAATCCTCAATAAATTAGAGATAGAGGGATTTCAAATGGTTTCCTATGCGGATGACATATGCATCCTGACAACCGGTAAATTTCTCTCTACTATTTGTGAATGACTCGAGAATGCACTGCAAGATAACTGCGCCAATAATAGTGAATTGGATTGAGTGTAAACCCCTCGAAGACAAAGCTAGTGGTTTTTACAAGAAAAAGGCAAAATGAAAGCTTTAGACTTCCAATACTGGGTGAAGAGTATCTTACTCTCTGCGGCGAGGCTGAGGCGGAAGGGTAAATTCGAGGAACGTAAAAGGCCAGTGTGTCGTTCTGTATGCTCAAGAGAGTTCTTGGTAGCAACTGGGGATGAAGATCCGAAGTGGTACGTTGGATGTATATAGCCGTAGTTCGGCCGATCCTCTGCTATCGTTCCACGGCCTGGTGGACTGTTAAGCTTAGAGCGAGGGATGGTGGATGGAGAGGGGTTTTGGGTATGGCAGTATACTCCAGAGGATAGACTGCAGTTATTGCAGGAAAGAAACAAATATGCCCACCACGAGTGATTGGGATGGGAAAGAGATAGTTGTAACATACGGTGTTTCTATCATTACGGACCGTTCCAAGACGAGTGCAAGCCCAGTAGCTCGAGCGTACTCGAGAGGCTGTCAGTGCGACGAGTTTTATAGACTACCGAAAAATATAATGTCTTTTAAGTGGAGCTCGTAGAGACTTAACAGGCTGGAATATAAGTAGGGTAGGGCGGGGCTTTAAGTACCATTTTTTGAATTGTCACTAATACATCATAAACTTTAATGTCAAATTATATCATAATTTAAACATACAATCTTTAGTGTTTGATGTATCAATGCAAAAAATAGATATGCAAAAACTTTAATTATTTTACGTTATTAATTGATTTTAAATGTGCAAGTCGTCCGGTACTTTTTACTACTCTTGCTGCGTAAAAAGTTCCATTTATTTCAACTTACAATATCTCAAAACTTCATGGGTAAAAAAGAATAACAAAACGGAATCTATAACGTTGTTATCGATATTTATTTATAACTTCAAAAATAATCATAAATATTCAACCCAAATGAGCATTCTAATTTAATATGGTAGTCTAACTTTTAGTTGCATGGCTTTAAAATGTTATTGTTTTATTTATTTTTTGGAAAAAATCTTTCTAGCCGCAGGTTGTTATTAATATTTAAATAGGTAGCTATTACATTTAGTCTGTTTTATCTGGATTACCCGGAAATTACACGAGATAGTACAGCTTGTATGCAAGCCTCCCTTCCAACACGATTTTAAACTTGACAGCAGAAGACAGTTCGGTTGATGTCTTATCATCTTGCATGCAAGTTCATTTAAAAAATGGCATTGAGGCGTAAAGTCATGCGTATATTGGAAAATTATAGCAATAAAGGAAGTAGCAGAATGATAGGAAGGTTTTGGTAAATGATGTAATGCAAATGATCCCAGAAAATCTCATTTTTTCAGAATAAATTTATCGAATTCTCTCAAGCATTTCTTTTCCGCCATTTTGAAAACTGCATAATGTCAAATCACTATCACGTTAGCTGCCATGGTTTTTCATCATGCAAGTTCGTTGAAAGCTGAACTGCCAGAATGGCAGTAGATGTTACACGTGCAAGAAGTATGGCAGTGCGGTTTGCATGCAAGCTGTACTATTACGTGTAACCCCCGGGTTATACCTAAAATGTGCCACCGCCGCACTTTTTACCCCGAACGATTTTTTTTACTTTTCGCCAAATAAACAGCCCTATGAGACGTGCGCACTGTGCGTGGCAGTGACTGGCTATGTGGCGAATGTCAGCCCATGTCTAGCACATTCTTTGCATATACGCTCCTGTTTTATCGCGTTTTTATTATACGAGATATTAAATTACCCACGGCACTTTAATACCCGCTCTACTCTATAATTGGCAGAGAATTCGCACAACACGTCTGCATATGCACTGACAGCTACGCAGTCATTAATGCGCTGGATGCTGTGCTAGTGAAACTAAAATTGGTTTGTTGTGCAAAACCAGCATTGACGAATTGAATACATGGGGCAAGATGACCCTACGCTAGACACCTGGCCACATGGATATCCCAGGCCATAAGACAGCTGATGAGTGTGCCACAAAGGACTCTGAAATGGATAGCTCCGCAGCGGTAGCTGATGTCGGGATCGTGATCGAAGCTTTAAAATAGGAAGTAATCAGTGGGACTTATCAACTGGCAAGCATTCGGCGCATCTGCAGAGAAGCCTGCCGTATTGCGAGGAAATGGGCAGGCTACCATGTGATAGGAAAAACGTAATAGAAATCCTTAACGGTACAAAAGGAATACCAGGAATCGAGTTGGGGTTATTAGGAACCACTGGGACATAAGATACCATGCTAGAAAAATGGAAATAGCACCGAACCATATCTGCATGAGCTAGAGGTAGTTGGAAGAAAGCAAATCCCCGTTCAACATATTCTTTGCGATTACTCTGATGAATAAAAGAGATCGGCTATTAGGTAACTGCTTCTTTCAAGTCAATTGGAGCTGCAAAGCAAAAAGTTCAGATGCATCTTGAGACTTCTAGTCGAAGTAGAATGGATGATGGTGATTTAAAGACTATCCCATGAGGGCAACGGGCACATTGGACCCAGTGTAGGTAAAAGTGAAGCAGTCTAGGCACATCAAACGACACCCATCTTAACTAACCTAATATAACCTACAACTTTGTTTTCGGTATCCACTGAAGCAAAGTCTCTCGTTCTGAGTACCGACTAATAGAAGATTTTTTTAGCTAACTACTTTATTTTGGTCCTCTTGTTCAGGGCAACTACTAGAACAAGAACATTTATTTTATATTAAGATGGAGAACCTAGGCCACTAGGACTCTGTGGACTCCGCGACCAGATTCGATCTAATGTATCCTTTCCTGGAATGGTTAGACTAAATCTAGCCTTTTCGCCAGCTCAGTTATTGCCAACACTGTTAGATTGTAAACCTTTTCGTAGCGATGAATGCTGCTAGAGTGATTTGTAACTTTAAAGCTGTAACCATTCTACCCTCATATCTGATATACTTCGGCATTTCATCTTCCTCCTAGAACAGTTTTCTGTTGGATTTGCCTATCTTTTTCAAAAAATAATGGATTGGAGCGATGTCCAGTGATTGAGTTTATAAATAGAAAGAGTGGATGTCCACTAATACTTCACTTGCTTCATACTGGCTGCACTATACCAGAGGAAATCCAGTTGCCTGTCTTCCCATTTTTGTAGTTCTCCTCTAAAGTGGAATTTCGTTAGGGAAAATCTCGGATAGGGAACAGTTTATTGGCTGCCCGCGCCGGTTTTCATCAGTTCTTCTTTTTTTATTTCCGTCTACTTCTTTGTGTCCAGGAAAAAACTGGAGTCTCCTACCGAAGCTCTAGACAATGTTTCGACTCAAAGCCTTGAGATGACGAATCCATGAGAGCGGCTTGGTTGACTAAGTTAAAGAAAACTGGAATTTGACGCACCAAGTAGAATGGATAGTTTCACTTCTTTAGCCGCCATCCCAGCGCCTGTTTTGTAATCTTTCCTTAGTATACTTACGGTATCAGACATGGGCCCTGTGCGACGCCCTTTTTTCTAATATATAGTTTCTCTCTCTTTAATGGTTACCAGAGGTGTCGTGGTAACGAGGATACGAGGAACGAAGGAAAATCGTTTGGCCATACGATCCGTTGGAGCATCAGTCCAATGTGGACCTGCTCGAGGAAGTTAAGATGTCCCACATCGGAAAACATGTGATCATCTTACCTTTCCTTCGGATAATACTAACCGTTGCTTTCCTGTGAATATTGAGTTGAGATAGTTGTGAGCCAAGAATGGCTTCAAGTGCTCATTGTTGACATGATGTGAAGTGAAGGGTGCCAGGGGAATCTAAATAGAAAATCCTTCTTGTTGGTGTTCTTGGTAGGCCAATTAACGTTTGCCCGGTTATAAAGTAGGTAGGCGTCTGAATGATGCACTCTGGGGTTTGGAAGCCTCATTTTCCTGAACATCTTTTGGTATGGACGGTACATTTAGTAACAATCCTTTATTTCGTATGTCGAAGCAATCACAACGTTAAATTACTAATTACAATCTCGTGAGTACGCTCAAACAGTGATATATAGTTAACGTTCGTGAATTATTTTTTCTGGAGTATTCCCATTATATTACTAATTCAATTCTTATAATTCAAATCGTTGTTATTTGCGCAGTCCCCTTTTATCACATCTTTTTTAACCGTTCTCTCTGATTACGCACTGAACAATCGGTATACGCGTACATCCTGTTCTGCTTCGCTTAGAGTGAATAGTTCCATAGTAGTTTGCTTGCCTTGAAAGTTTTTATTTCTTTTATCACCGTCACGTCTTTTAAGCTCTGATTGCAAAATGTCGCTCAGATATTAGTTGATCTCGGTGTTTGCTCACTTTGAGAATTCCATTTCATTAACCTTTAGTACCACAGATATTTCATGCTTACAAGAAGGATGTGTTAGCTATATCTTACCACTAACTATAAACTCACAGTGTAAGCTTAATTTGCATCTTTGGAAACGAATACGAAAAACGAATACTGGAACTGGTTTTGAATGAATTTGCATCCACCTCCATAACAGCCTCTAATTCAACACCTACGTCACGTTTTTTGTTTCTGTTTTTTAATGCCCATAACGTTCGTATCACAAAAAATATTTTTTGTGTGTGCTTTATGTATAGCTGGTGTTTTCATAGCCAATATCTAATTATTTTGTTTCATAGCCAATATCTAATTATTTTGAGTGGTAATAATGACCGATGAAGTTAGTTGGTGCGGATTTGATTAGTTTGGATAAAATTTAAAGAGAACATTTGGCAACGGAAAGAAATAGGACAAAATAAAAATTGGCATGCATATTACGTTTTGAGAATAATTGGTATGCAGATTACAAGAAGAAACATGAAGCGAATTAATTGACAGAAAAGAAATCATGAAAAGCTACAAGTTATTGTTTGTGAAATATTTGTAAAGTATGGACTTCTACCTTTTATTTTATAAGCGTCTGTATAAAGAGTCCTTCAGTTTTAATTCTCATTAAACTCAAAAATTATATCCTTCCTGAATTGCGTAATTCACCGTGTTTCGTTTCGTTTTGGTATTTAATTAAATTTTCGGAGTAATAATGAATCATGTGAGGCAAGTTATCTACATATATCACTGTCACCGTTTCGCTGGACCCAGTATAGCATGGAATACGGGCTCAGATTTTATTATTGTAATTGTTTTTTTGTGAGCGAAGTTCAATATATTTTCCAAAATCCTTTATTTAGCTCATGGATGCTGAATGAATAGAAAATGCATTCATCAATAGTGGATAAACGATTTTCTTTTATATTGTTTAAATTTATTGAAAGGTAATGCTTACGGGGTGTGCTCGTAATATATCGGGTACTTCGACGATTAATATTTTATTTATATTAATTTATTTTTTAAATTATTGCACCTAATGCCGTGGGTTATTTTCGTTAGAAGTATTGCCGGGGAGTTTGTTATGTGGTAAGGTGGGTGGTGTGAAGTTTCTGAAAGAAGTAAATAAGGTTTGATTAGGACAATATTGAATACCTACTCTGCGCTAAAGACCGAAGATAGCTTTTTCTTGCTCTGTTCTAAACTGTTCCAGTATTACAATATTAACAATAATTTAATATTTGTACTCCGTTCTTCCAAAAGTTTCATTCATAAGAACAGGACAAATAGCCGTTTTCAAAAATTTCTTCCCGAATTTGGTGCGATTAGTTAAAAAGGTAATTTTGATCGCCGCCATATAGTGCTTCCAGATTTCTCGAATCTAACTGATTGTTCCTTGATGTTTCTGGTAAAATGAGGACAGAAATGAGAACCTATTATATATACCTGTAGTAGGATGTTCCTGTTTTTCAAAATTGGATTTTTTTGAATTTTTATCCTCATTCATGCATAAACTGTGTATTTATCATAATTGTGTCTGAGAACAATAATTCAAGTCATGCTTGCCACTAGCAGTACTTTTGGATCTCACTTTCTTAATTTTTATCGGTTAGTTTTTCGGAGGAAAAATTAGACTCTCTTGAATTCAGGCTCATTTTTATACCCTAGATGAAATCTATAGGGTATACTAAGTTTGTCATTCCGATTGTAACACCTCGAAATAATGATGGTAGAGCAAAATGGATTGGACACGCATTCATAATATTAAAAGTTATTTCGATTTTTGCATGTCCGTCCGTCCATCCGTCCGTCCGTCTGTGCGCACGATAACTCGAGAACGCGTATACTTAGAGAGCTGAAATTTTGTACACGGAATTTAAAAAAAAAATTAAAATTAAATTCGAAAATGAGACAAATCGGGCAACTCCTTCGTGGTGTTGCCATATAAAAATTTCGTTTTCCGCTATATATTTGGACACTGCCAGAGAACGCATCGACGAAGAGAGCTGAAATTTCGTACATGATGTTTTTACTACATTAGCAAATAAAATGTCAAAAATGGACTAAATCGGGGAACTCCTTCTTGGTGTTGCTATATAAAAATTTCGGTTTTTTACGTATACTTTGAAAACGATCAGTCCAAGACATTTTTATTGTACTAAAAACTTCTGCAGAATACGAAATCCTATAAAATTGGTTATAACCATTTTTTCTGTGCGACAAACTGTTCTAGAAATATATGCGAAAAACAACTTCAAAATCAATACTTGAATAGATCGGTGACCATACGAAATTTAATACGGGCATTCATCTAGGGTATCATAAGAATTGGTCTTAGACCAATTCTAGCTTTTTTACTTGTTGCTAGTTGCTTTGGATTTTTTGAGCATGTTTTCCCTTACCATGTGATTAAGTTGCGAAATTTAACTTTCGACGGCCAAAGTTCTGTCCGGAAAATTCATTTCGACGTGCTTTTTTTACAACTTACCGATTAATCAAATTTTTTGCTTTTCTATGGATGTGCTTTCAAGAAGATCGGATGTCATTTACCTATTTAAAAAAAAGTTAAATCTATAAAAATCTTGCATACCCACTTTTCGCCATCTCGCGGCAATTTTTTTTTTTTTTCATTCAAATTCTGGTGCAATTAAACCGCGACAACTCCCGCAAAAATTTGCAAATGTAAGCATTTTCTAAAGGGAAGGCCTACAAAACCACGGGCTCCCCACATTATGCATTATTTCGGTTTCGCTTGGTCATCTGGAGCTTCCACTTGCGTCAGTTTCATTTGTAGTCAAGCCCTACTTATACTGTGAATTTGGACGAAATCGGTGATGACAAATAGGGACCTTTGTAAGACCAGTTCTTACGGTACCATTTTCTCCGCGGGCCGTAGTAGTTAATTGATACATTTTTGTTACTTATATTTTTTTTTTTCAAAAAATAACAGGACGATATTAAAACAAAGCTAATTAAGTACTACTTTTTTTTTTCTTTTAGCATTTATAATGCATTACAAAGAAATGAGAGAATAAGCAAGTATTAATCTCAAAACAATAAATATAAATGAAGTAAAATTTTAGTTATTGGGATTTCTGGTGTTGTATAAATTTTCATAGCAAATCAATGTCCGGTTCGATTTCTGTAGTGCCTAAACGCAAGTTGTCTTTCAAATCCATATCAGTTAATGAAGTTCTGTACTTCGTATTTAGATAACGGGTTTTCCAATAAGAGGTGTTATTTTGATATTAAAAAAAAAATGCCATTTTTTGAGACAAATGATCGGATCTTAATTTCATTATAAAGAGGAAGCTATGCCGTTAATAATGGAGAATAACATCAGCCAAATGACCACCACGACCACGCCCGGACCATATCCTTTTCATGAAATTTTCCATAACCAAATCGCAAAGTGGCTCCCCTATGTCCTCGATAGCCTCACGAATTCCATCCTTGAGGTCTTGAATCGTGGCCCCAAAGGAAGAAATCGCAAGGTGTTAAGTCACAAGATCTCGATGGCCAATTGTGATCACCTCTTCGAGAGATAACACGGTCCGGAAACTTTTCCCGTAAAAGATCAATGGTTTAGTTGCTTGTATGGCATGTAGCGCCGTTCCTGTGAAAGTAAACGTTGTCCAGATTAATACCATCCAATTCCGGCCATAAAAAGTCATTAATCATCTGTCGATAGCGCAATCTATTCACCGTAACTGTTACTCCAGCCTCATTTTCGAAAAAGTAAGGTCCAATGACCCCGCGGGACCATAAACCGCACCAAACAGTCACACGGTGAGGATAGAGAGGCTTTTCAATAATAACTCTTGGGTTTTTCGAGCCCCAGATGCGACAATTTTGCTTGTTGACGAAGCCATCGAGGTGGAAATGGGCCTCATCACTCAAGATGAGTTTTCGATGGAATTCCGGATCATTTTCATGAATTTCAAGGACCCAATCAGCAAAGACTCGACGTTGTTGATGATCGGCCGGCTTGAGTTCTTGTGTTAACTGAACTTTATAAGCCTTAAGACCCAAATCTTTATGCAAAATACGGTGTAATGACGTTTTTGGAATGCCTAATTCCAAAGAACGACGCGGAATGGACAAACCTTGGTTTTCTTCAACACTTTCGACTACAGCAGCAATATTCTCGGCTGTTCTTGAGCGACGTGCACGGGTTTTATTCTTCACATCACTAACTTGTCCCGACAGCTCGAATTTTTCTACCAATTTCTGTATTGCGGTCCGACAAGGTGCTTCACGAGGACCCAAAAATGTTCGAGTTTTACGGACCGTCTCTGCCACATTTTCACCATTTTTATAGTGAATTTTAATAATTTCGATGCGTTGTTGAATCGTATGTCGTTCCATTTTTATTAATGGCGTAGTTTCTACTTATCAAATGTCAAAAAATGACAGCTCCAAAAGTGACATCTACCGAAATAGTGGGCTAATTAACCCGTATTCTCCGGAATTAAGAAATACTTATTAAAACATTATGCAATTAAAGGAGTTGTCTAAAAATGGTCACCGCAGCATGAAATGTGACACCAATTTATTCTATCGGTCGACAACCCTTAGTTAGGGGTTGTCGTCATATGACGACGCTAGGAGAATATGGGTACAAAACAATGAAAATCTAATTATGTGTTTTAAATTAAGATATATTATTGACAGTAAGTATATAAGGTATATAAAAGGAATTAAACTTAATTTATACATATGTATGTATTTTGCATAACATGTTAATCTGTACGATATGGTTTCAAGCACATTATGCATAGCCCTACATTACATTTAGAACATTTAGTTCTAATTGTATAGACTTATAGTTTATGCCAGCACACCGGCTTTGTTTATTGTTTACTGTTTTGCGAACAAAGTGTTCAATTTTGTCGAAATGGGCTACTTTAGATCCTGCAGATTTCGGCGGCTTTTTTCCAACTGTTTTTGGTACATTTCTGTGTTCTAATAGATATGACATTGCCAAATCACGGCGAAAACTAAGTTTAGTCAATTTCGTATCATTTGTTTGTTTCCGCGCTAGCAACCAATCGTTCTGCACAGAAGTGTCAAGCATCCACATAAATAATGGCTACCACCATTTCTTGTCACGTATGGATATGCGGTAAACCCATATATTTTGATCCATTCTGTCACTACTACGCATATTTGGTTATAATTTTAGACAGAATTAGGAATACTGACAGAAGTGCGCTTGAGATCAGTCTTACTCCATTTCTTGACACTTCCTTCTGGATCAGATGCTAAACAAGTAGAAGCAATAGATATATATGAGTTATTTTTCCACCAACTCAAAATTTCATTTTGTTTAGTTTTTCCGTAGCAATTTCTGTATAGCCTCTATTTTTCTTTTCCAACTCTTTTGGCTTCAGAAAACAGCAGCAATTTCCTAAGCGATTAGCTCTTATTGCACCGGTACAGTTATATCTGCGATCTTTTAGTTCCTTGAGTAAAAGGAACGTTGTAAATAAATTATCACACTATATAGTATGGAAATTTGGATTGACATAGAAGATATTGATCGAGGAAGTGAAGTACTGTAGATGCGCACTTGCCAAATTTAATTTCCATTTCTTCGTCTCCTTTAAAAGTTTTCCCCTGATATGGGTCAAAGGCGATTAAATATCCCAATGGTGAGTTTTATCGTATAGGTTTATTTCTAATCGCTTGCCTGCATCCATGCTTACCAAAATATTCCACATTGCTTCATCGTGCGATATTGCTGCAGTAGATATATTATTCTTCATAAACGTTTTTTGGAGATGTGAAATGAGGGGTCGAAGTTTGGAGAATTTGTCAAATTTGATTGAAAATGATAAGATTTCATTATATTATCAAACTGATCCCTCCCCATATATTATATATATTGCAGTGTTGCGCAAGTCAGGGCAAATAAAAGAAACCCGTATTGTTGCACGACTACGTAGATATCATACACAACTCCACCAAAATTGATACGAATTTGACAGGAAAATTCAAATAATTTTCGATTAGCAGTATGCAAACTGGGTTCCTAAGAAGAGGTAGAAGAAGCAGAGATTTTCTTTGATTAAAATGGATAGGTCTAATGGAGACAAAGAAATGTACATATATTCTCCTAGCGTCGTCATATGACGACATCAAAAAGTATGTAAAGATCACTGTTTTCCCAATTTTCTTGGAAAAATTTATTATATTTATAACTAATGCTGAACAAATATATAATTGAAATATATAAAGAAAAAAATTAATTTTTACTGCAATCATATTATTCAGTACTTACTTGCTTGTAGACGTCATGATTTTAGCGTTTTCTTATAAGTCACTCACTTTTCAAGAATAATCACGTCCGGTCAGTGCAATGTGCTGGGATCCAATGACTTTATATACAGAAAAATACTCAGTAAATAAGAAAACATATTTGCCGACATGTTAGAACACTTCGGATACACTTCTACATGCAATTTATTTATGGGTAATTTACGTCGTCATATGACGACGCTAGGAGAATATGGGTTAAAATAACACCTCTCATTGGAAAACCCTTTACTTCATTTTGCTAAAGAGCTGTTCACAATGATATGTTGAGCCAAATAAAGAGTAAATGTACTTCGCATTATCAACTAAATTTGCAAAGGTGCCAAATTAAATGTTTCTCTTAAATCTGTCCTCTCTTTGAGATCCAAAAGTTCCATGTGAAACTTTTCTGAAATATTTTCGATTTCAGTGATGGAAAAGGGCAAATTAAATAAATGAAAATAAATACTTTTCTTAGCGAAATCTTGAAAACGTTTTTCAAATTCAGAATAAAGATCTTTGATTTTTTGAACAAAAATTTGAGGATTATATTTGTTACGATAATTCGATAATGTTGGAAAATGGAACAGATTAATTTTTTCTATATGGGACTGCCACAGAAGCAGTTTACTTTTAAAAGCTTTGATATATCCATGCTTTTTTAAGGCTTCATTTAAAATATTCAGGTGTCCTGTAATATAAAAATAGACGCCAGGTCTGACAACCATCCTCCATCATTAAATTGTTGAATTGGAATTCCTTTCATTTCCATAAATAGTTTTATTTCAATCTTCAAATCATAAATTTTTTTTAAAACGGTTGCTCTTGAAAGCCATCGAACTTGCCAATAATGTTGAACATCGTCGTGATTAATTAGCAATTCCCGAAATTGTCGATGAGGTTTCTAGCTGTTCAAAAATGTCGTTTTCGGTAATCGTACTTTTACTTGTATTTATCGACAACAATTCTTCAGCGATGTTCATATTCTGATCAACTCTTCGAATAAATATTGATAATTTAGCTAAGTCAGTAATATTGGTACCTTCATACAAAGCAATCGAATAATATTCACACTGCGAAATTTGATATTCAATTTATTCTCCACATTAATTAATAAATCTTCAATACGTCTCGTTATGATTCGCCTCGATAGAGTAATTGATTCGATAATGTTCTTCTTTTCTGGTATGAGGAATTCTGCAACTTTAGAAAAAAAATTCAAACTTAATAGATAATTCAATAAAATTTCACTTTAAAACTTCAAAAAAAAAATTCAATATTTTGTTCGCTGTGACTGCTGTGTGCCTTTGTCCTTGAATTTTACTCCTGAAATGAAGAAGAAGAAGAGTACGCGTGAATGAGTTGGCACGAGAAGAATGATCTGTAAGAGAAGATTTAGTCTACTCGCAAATATTATCATATTTTCTTAGAACTGCTACGTGAGGGCAGTCTAGTTATTCCCATGGAGTTTGTAGTTTGACAGTTATAGCAACTCGTTTTGCTGGTATGAGTGATTTGGAGATAGTACAACCAATCTGTTCTGCTTCTGACGTGCAGATTTTGGTGTGCTGATACGTGAGGGTATGCAGGCAGCACTGATGTTGCTTGGCGTATGCATAACTATTAGATGTAGCAAATTGCAGTAATGGCACTTGTGACGTTTAGTCGTGTGCGCTTTTATGGTTACAGCGAATTGAATGCTGCCATGTGTGGGATTGGATTTTCTTCTAATTTGGTCAGAACCAACTTCTGAATTTATTTGTCGCAGAGTTAACCTATGGAAATAGGTCTAGACTAACCTTTGTATAAAGTTGCCTAGATTTTAGGATTAACTAGTATGTAAGATTGCTTTAGTTAACCTTACTTTATGCAATCGTTAGAATCAACTCCTTGCCGAAATACTTTGAGTCAACCTCAAGTTATTTATATTGTTTAGGATTAACTTCTATGGGTAATAATTTGCGTCAACCTCAACTTTAATGTTCCAGACTCAACTTCTGTATAAGGACTGAGTAAACCTCAAATATTTGGGTAGCCAGAATTAATTTTTGTTTGTAAGATTGAGTGTGCTTCAATTTATGTATTTAGAATTAACTTCTATATTGGATTTCAGAAATAACTTCTGATTTTGATTAGGATTTTGCTCAGAACAGAATCAAAGGCTCAGAACTCGATCAGGTCAACTCTGATTTGGAAATGGGTGATTACAAGTCAAGAGTTCTTCACATGCGATTTACGAAATAAAACGAATTATGGCGAAATTATAAACCGAACCGATATCCCAGGATATTTGAAAATATTTACGTACAGGCTTTTTGGCCTAGATCTCACTTTTGTCTTTGATTCGCTTTATGCTTTAATTGTTCGAATAATTATTAACTTTAGGTTACGCGATGTCGAAATTATTACAGCTTGTTGCACGACGGCAAGCTGTGTTCTTGTCTGTTGATTTAATAATTTTGGGATGTGTGGATTTAGAGGAATAAGGAAGCTGGTTGGAGTGGGAGGTTGTGGAATGTTAGAGATTTCTCTAACTTGTTGTGAGTTGAAGACTGGCGTTTCTTCGTTGATAAGGTGGAGAGGTGATAAGTAGGGGAAGCTTTCAACTTGAAGTTGCGTTGAAAGCTGGCTAATGAGGAGGTTAGGATGTTGAGAGATCTTTTCAAGTTGTTTGACCGCGAGAGAAAGGAGATAGTCCTCGATTGGAGTGATGTTTGCACTGTCATACAAAAATGTATTGGCAAAGTAGTGTCCGTCAAGTTTCCTAAACACTCCTGTGCAGGCTCTTAGGATCTTTCTTTCGAGGGAGTTGATTTGCTTCATATAGGATGGCGAAATGGTGTGTAAGTTGGGGAAGCAATAGCAGATGATAGGGCGGACGAGCTGTTTATATATAAGCAGCTTTGTATCTTTCGGGAGACCGTTTCTCCTTCTGATAATTGGAAGTCTTGATGTGCACAAAGGAATTTTGTTGACGTTTCAAAGATATTTTTAAATTCGCAATGTTTTTTACTCTTTCTCTACCTTGAAATTTATCATAATTGGCATGTCTTTTTAAATTAAACTCTCTATTTACAGAAATAATTTCACTGAAAATTAAACAGAAAGATTTTCCATTATGTTCTGCAAAAAAAAAATAGTAAAAGAAATATTGCGACGTCCATTTATTTTGAAATTATCTGTTTTCCAAATCAACCTTTCTTTTTTTACTGCTATCCGATGCCATTTAGGTTTCAGAACTAAAATTTTTAACATTTTATTGATAATTATAATTATTTTTCTTATTAAAATTTGTTGTTATTACATTTATTAAACAAATATCAATTTTAATTAAATATTTCGCTTTAAAACAATGCGACCATTTGAGGCATTCCCCGAAAGAAGAAATGAATTGCCGAACTTTTCCGACGATAATTGACGTTACGACTTCTATGTTATGATGTTAGTACTAAATTATGAATAAAAATGCTGAAATATGTGTTTAATATATCACTTTGAGTCCTTCGTCTAAATTGTTGTCCTTTACATTCAACCGGCAGCGAGCGAATAATGCATAAAAACTTTAAAGAACTTCCCTACATAAGGTCGAGGCATCGTTGATTTTATATTGAATCGAGGCATTGCTGTCTGCATGGAAATCGAATATGCATAAAATTTCTAAAGAAAAATTTCCAGGAAATTTCTAAAGAAAAAATTTCCAGGAAATTTTTAAGAAAAACTTGTGGGCTTCCTTACATCAGGTCGATGCATTATAATTTTGATACTGGCGGTTGAGCAAGACGAATTATATCGAAGATTATACTGTAAATCTTTCCCTTTTCTTTATGTTAGGTACTAACATAATTTAAAATTCTTGTTTTTGAAAATATTTATTTATTATTCCTTCTAAAGATTTCGCCGACCAGATTGGAACTTTACGCGGGCTGGAGGTTGCCCACCGATGCCCTATAACCCGTTCACATGAAGCGGACTGGAGTGGATTAGCGGATTTCGGAGTGAGATAATTCGCCATGTGAACACCAACCGTTCTGGAATTACCTACACCGGCATTAGATCGGTAGTGGAGTGAAATTAATCACATGTGAACACTTGAGTGGATCGAAGTGGATTTACATTTGGATATTTTTCGGTATACTTTCATTTTTCGCTTCGAACACCTTCGTGCTTTCATACAGTATTTTAGAAATTGTAAAATTACACTTCTTTCAATGATCCGTTTTTCAATATCTACAAAAATAACTTCAAATGCGAATTGACTTTAGATTAAGAACTGTCAATAGAAAGATGTCTCTATTGTCGATTTAATCCAGTTCATTGCATGTGAACACTTGGTACTATGCAAATTAGGACTATTCCAGTCCAGTCCAGTCCGCTTCATGTGAACGGGGTAATAGATGAACGCCCGTATGGTCACCTATCTGTTTAAGTTTGATTGTCGAAGGGATTTTTCTCATACTAATTATGTATGTATATCAAGCTCAGCTTCGAAAAAATTGTCAATCACATACAATAAAGCTACCAAATTTATTAATAAGAATAAAAAATAAACGGAAGCGAAATAGCCTTCCTTTTGGTAATTTAATATCCTGTGTTTTTACTGCCATTGCCAAGAACATCGATGCTTCCATCTACACAATATAAAGCTAAATTACTGTTGCAGCCACATCATCCACATATTTTGATATAACGTGGCTTTTTCGGCCAAATCATATTTCCAACATTTCGCGTTCAACCAAATCCTTAAACTGAGCTAAATGCTATCTGTCACAATGTTTAGATAGGCTGATTCTGGGTGAGAAAACCATATTGTTCACTGTGTATTCCTTAGCTTGCACAGGAGATGCTAAGCAAATATTTTTGATGTCGATGGAAATCGAAAATTTCTTGCAGCCAAGAGGTTTATCAACGGAATCAACAACCACTTTAACATTGTTAAGTAGTGAAGTTATGGAAGAGCTGGTGAAGTTATTCCTGAAAGTTTTGTTGAGAGACGTAAACCAATAATTTTTCAGTGAATAAACTGCCACAAATTGATGTAAGATCTTTTGTTGTTTATTTCCACAATTTCCTATATATTATAGCGAATTACATTGAAATTTGCTTAAATAGGATAAAGTGATAATAGTTTCTAAAAGCTAAAAGCATTCACTATACTCAGGGATAATATCCTTAAACACCATTTTCTTTTATTCCCTTGATGGCTCCTCATCATTTTCTGAGAAAAAATAACAGGAATAAAAACTGAAACTGGTTGTAGCAAATTTGACTCGGATCATACATCAAAATTTCATTTTCTTCCCTTGTCTTGCTGGCGCATTGATGTGAGCTGTGGGACTTAGCTTTCATTTCCCACAGGTACATTTGATGGCTGCAAATAATTCAGAAGGTGTTGTTTCTTTTGATTAATTTGTATACCATGAAGAAATTTGGTTTTGCTCGACATTTTTTATATTTTTTTAGTAAAATCTCTGCCCATGATTTGATGATGATTAATAGTGGGGTTGTTTTTTACATGTAATTCCATGCTGGAATAAATTGCTTAATGAATGAAGTACATACATACTCGTATATATTATGTAACTGGGTATACAAGTAGTATTTGCAAAAAAAAAAAAAAATGTAAGCCAAGGATAATAAATGTCCCTTTAAATACATATATAACGCCTGAAAATTAAGTAACGTTTTTGCTGGTGGGATATTTATTTTGCATAATGTAATACATAAAAAAACCGAAACGAAATAAGTATTTAATTCGAAGAAAACAACAATGGAATAAGCAAACAAAAAAATAAGACGACTAGGTATTGCATTATAGAGTCATATTTATTAAATTTGTTTAAACACAATATTTATATATATGGTGGACTGTCTTACCTGTAAATATTTAAAACAATAGGTGAGTGCAAGGTTTATAGAGTACAAGGAATTCTCAGTACGAACTACGTTCCCCCATATTGCCTGGAAAGAATATTGCGGTGACGTCATTCTGTGTCTAATATTTCCTCTATATATAGAAAAATAAGCTAACCTTTGATATCTTAATAACTTTGAAACAAATTACTGAAATTTTGTATAAATTGAATGTTTTGAATGTTTTAGATGTATTTTTATAAATCATTTACCATAATTAAATTCAATAAGGTAAACAGATGTACTTTCAAGTTCAAGTGAAAATGTTAACAAAAACAAAAATAGTTTTTTCATGCCATAAATGAATTAACATAATAATGATTTTGTAGCAGTAAAATATTTAATTAATACATAATTAATCTTTTTGTGTTTTTTCTTCTTCTTTTTTTGTTTTAATTAGTTTTCATGTTATAAAGTAAAATTTAGTACTAATAGTCACAGTACATATGTGAGATGATTTCAGTTAGCAGGATGCTAACTTGTTCCATAAGAACTTTCATAAACTACATAGTCATCGTCAGGTATTTGGATATGAATAAGTATATAAGGCGAATGTATTCCGTATAAACTGTGTATTTAAAGACAATTTGAACGTTGAACATTTTCATACCTGCGAATTTTATTTAACAATGGGTTTATATAACTTATTCACATGCAAGTACCTGACGATGACTAGTTTACGAAAGTTCTTATGCCACAAGTTAGTGAAATCATCTCACATTGATACTGTGACTAATTGTACTGAATTTTACTTTATAAGATTAAAAACTAATTTAAATGCTGTTTTTGACCGATAAATGACCAATACACCTCAATTAAGGAAAAACTGGGTTGGAAGTGAAACTGTTAAATAATAAGACGTGCAGACTTTCATATACCAAAAAAACTCAATTTATTAAAAAAAAAAACTTGAACACAAATTTGCTCTTCTTAAGCTACGTTCCTCATACAGTATAATTAGTTCAATTTTAAACAAGGCACTTTTACATAATTATATTGATTAACTAATTTCACTTCACTTCTTAACTAAGGCTAGCAGAAATGTTCATCGAACGTATAAATCATTCGATGATTTCTAAATTCTGAAATAAATATTAAAATTATAATATTATAAGTTACAGCATTACCCTTTGTAGAAAAATTATAAAAAGAAAACAAATAAAAATAATAATAAAGTTAACTGATTCCTTCAACTTAATTAATGCCAACACAACTCTAATTCAATTTTAAATTCACTCGCTGACGACTTGATGAAAAAGGGGAGGGATTCCTATTGCGTTCGCCCTTTATAAGCTGGTTCCGCTAACTTTTCCAAGTACTACCAATGTGCTTGATCTCCCAAAATTCCGATTACATGTAATAAGAAAGGCACATACATAAATATTCAAATAAAATATATAAATGAAATTGTAATAACTAAAATAAATTAAGAATAATAATTTTGAGGTTAATACGCATCTTTGCTGCTTTTATTTCTGGTTCAGGACCCTTTAACACTACAAAAAATACAAAAATAAATAAAACCTCTTCCTCTTGTGGTGAGTATGAAAATACTGATTCTGCTAGAAAACACGCAGGGCAGTACGTACTAGACTTTTTGTCGTGGATTTTCGTGAGAATAAGTATTTTCATCTCTTTTTCAATTTCAATTGTTCATTTCCCGCTAATTGGAGAAATATAAATTAATTAATTTATTAAATAATTCAAAAATTACTTATTTTCGAGCAAAACTGGCCTTAGTTTTAAATTCGACATAAAAATTTCTTTTTCCTGAATTTGCCTTTCTTAAACTGTCAATGAAGTTTAAGACGTCAGGTGGATGTAAAGTTTCCCGGCCGGGAAATGTGTTTTTCTTTAATTTGTGCTATTTTTAATGTGGAATTTAAAAGAAAATTAGTTCAATTGGTAAGTGATGGTTCACTTTTGTTATTACTTAATTAAATTTCAAAGAAAACCTTAACAAATTTATAAATGGATTTAATGTGATTTGTTGAGGTTATCTTTGTTTATGTTCTTGTTTTATTCTTTAATGACAAGGAAATTTACTTATATGTTTGTTTTATTATTAATTCATTTTATTCTTATTTTTTATCTCCGTCCACCTTGATAAGGTGCAGGGATTCCGCATTTCGTTTGCTTGTTAGGATAGGAGCATTGGATGTTGAAGATGGGAAGTTCCAGGAAGCAACTTTATGTAATCTGGGGAAGTATTTCGCATAAATTTGTACGTTCTTTATAAAGTTTTTATTTCATTATTTCAACCTTAATTTCATATTTAATGGTATCTGCTGGATGCTTCCGACAGGATTATTTAAACGCTAGATGTTTCAAACGGAACATTACTTAGGATCCAGCTTTAACGTCGAACATGCAGTAAAAAAGAAAAAAAAATACAGAAAGTATAATTATGTATTAATTAAATATTTTACTGCTACAAAATCATTATTATGTTAATACATTTATGGCATGAAAAAACTATTTTTGTTTCTGTTAAAAATTTCACTTGAACTTGAAATTACATCATTTTACCATGTTGAACTTAATTATGGTAAAAGCTTCATAAAAACAACATCTAAAATATTCAAAACTATCCATTTATACACAATTTCAAAGTTATTAATATATCAAAAATTTTCTTCTTTTTCTATATATAAAGTAAATTTTAAACACAGAGTGACGTCACGACACATCAGCTGAAATGTGTGAAAAATTTTAATGAGAATACCTTGTATTCTACATACCTTAGGTGAGGGACTATTATTTTATTGCAGACTGATACAATGTAGCTGCCAGTTCTACCACTTATTAACTTAGGAGAGTGCTCGTTTCGTGAGTCGTATCGTCAAGGGAGAGCCACAAGATGATAGGAAAACTAAAATCATGAAATTTTCAAAAGGAAGGAAAGGAGCACCATCTCCACAAACACGGGGAGGAGAGCCATCCGTGGTTTATAGGACACTATCATGATGTAAGGAGCAGATCCATCCTCAAAGACAGTGGTGCGGAGAGTCAATCCCTGCTGCCTTGAACCAAAAACGATGCACGTCAGTACAGTGTGGCGGATCCAGGATTCTGGTGGAGGAGGGGGGGGGGGGCGCAACTATGGTTTAAAAATGGTATATGCTGAACATTGAACAAAAGTTTGAAGACAGCCGCCACTACTCGGAAATGATAAAGCCACAAAATTTATCATTTAAAAGATACGAGTCGAACAGGTTAGCAAGTGGCTACCACTCGCAACGAAGAAAGTTGCTCAACGTTCTTTGCCACTCCGAAAAGTCAAAGTGGATGTTAGATTATTCATTTTGTTTTGATTTGTAAATGTTGGAAGTGTAAAACTTCCCAATCATCTGTTTTAGTTAGTAAAACTAGGGAAACGTACTTTATTGAAATTCACGAATAATCATAAATTATATCTTTGTAAAATACAGGAATCAAAAATTTACATTTATTTTAAATAGCAGTCACAGAATAGATACAATACATACCTTGTACGAATATAACTTCGTCGGCAAGCTAAGAAAGTCTGACTTCGTTTGTTTTTTATTTTATTAAGCCAAGCTCAGGAGATATCCTGTGTACTATGATGCAAAGCACAGCCTGGCAAGAAGGCGATAAAAAAAGCAATTAGGGTATATGAGGGGGGTGGCGAAGGAGCGGATGTATGTCACCCTTAAACTTTCGCAGATTGCATATCGGAGAAAAGACAGAAAATTGGAGACTGTTCCACGTTCGCACATGACCGAAAGTATTTTGAAGGGTAAAAGGATGTGCGCGGCTTCCATTGCGAGTATTAAATGGAAGAATCCGGGATCAGACTAGAAACTTCAACAGCACATTGATCATGCATGTAGCAATATAAGAGCGAAAGGTAACCAACATTGTGGCTGCTCTTTTAAGTCCATATAACAAGATTTTGCACATCTCCAATGAGCTTAAGGCTTTCGGTTTGACAATATCCAACGAAGCTAAGGCTCTGCGACTAGCCCCGGCCAACATATGGAAATTGTATTCCATTCCAGGTCTGATGTAGAACTTATAGAGGAGCGATAGAATCGATGGACTGAAATATTTCTTATACGTTTTCAGAAATCCAAGATATTTCGTTGCCTAATTGGCAACAGAGAAATTGTGATCTGTCCAGCTTAACTTAATGGAATTATTAATGCCAAGAATGCATAAAGACGGTGTATCGTAAGTCAGTGCTCCATCAAAAGAAACGAGAGTGGAAAAATTATGAACTTGTTTTAAAGAGATGGGACAGCTTTGGAACTTGGATGTATTGAATTCGATGCGACTCGGTTTGCACCAATCGAGGATATTATCAACGTGGTTATTCAAGGCAATCTAATTTGATAGATGTGACATTTCCGCTGTAGTACCCAAAGGCGTCAAGGGAGTAAGCGAAACCAAGGGTACTATCATCAGCAAAACAATGGATGGGATTGAAAGTAAGGGAAAGCAGATCATTAATGAAAATTGAGAAGAGAGATGGAAAAATAGTAGAGCCGTGAGGCACCCCGGCATTTATTGGCTGTGATTGAGATATAAAGCCATCTAATATAATCCGTATTAAGTGACCAGATAAAACACTTTACATTCATAATAGAAGAGGATGAGAGAGGCCAAGTGCTTTAAATGACTGAACTCCAGACACTATGATAGGTCTTTGAAATATCTAGGGCAAGGATTTTAGACTCACCAAAATTGCGAGAACTAAGGCTTTAATGTTCCATAAGAAAACTCAGAAAAAGAAAAGCCATATTGGCGGTCATTGTGCGTTTGATTAGTTTCTTCGGAGTTAGAGATAAATTCAAAAACCTTTTAAAGAATCAAAATTATTGTAATTGGTCAACATTTTGAGGGATCACTACCCTCTTCTTTCTTGGGAATAGGCTGAACGTGAGGTAGTTGCCAAGCAATTGGAAATTTTCCTGTCGAATAAGACAAGTAGAATAGTCTTCGCAGAGCTTTAGCCAAGAACAAGGCAAAGATTTTATTTAACAGGGGATTTAAACTCTCAAGTCCTTCAGATATGGATACGTTAATCTCCTTAAGGACCGTGAACATATCTCGCGTATGGAAGTGTATTGGCTCTTGCACACATCTACAAGGCAGATGTAAAGTGGGTGGAAAAGGAGAATTTGAAGTGAATTGAACAGTCAAGATATTAGGTTTTTTCGGGAAGTTAACAATCACTTCATTGTAAACTGTTGAAAGAATAGAGGAACTGCTGAATCTGCTCCTGATGGTTTTGACCAGGGACCAGAAGCCTTTGCTGCCTTTGCGTTTTGCGAAGATTCTACCATTCTGGTCAAAAAGAAATGTTCCTATTTGGAAAGTGTTTCAATTCTGGATATGTATGCAATTGATAGGTGCGAAAAGCAGGCTATTCTCTTTTGTTGCTTATATTTATTTATTGGTTATACTTATCGTTAAACCAAAAGAGATTTTGGTGTTCTTAAGATCTGCTGTGTAAATTAATATATGTGCAAGACTCAGAATTGCACTGAATTCAAATGTGCATTCAAAATCCCTTGAAGAAAAACAGACCGACCAATCAAATTCTCTAGAATACTCATTGAGACTTTCCCAATCTAAAGATTTATTTACTTTTTATTTATCGTTTGGGATAAGTAGTCTATAAAATCTATGACATTTTACGCAATAATAAAATTTTTTTTTAAATTAATGTCTTACTTTAAATGTATTAACACTCGGTAAACCAATGCACAATGACTTGTTCGCCGTTGTGTAGTTTCGCTGAATACCTCCAATTACGAGTTATAATTGTTTTTTTTAATGTTTGTTTTGCCACGCAGCGGCGATAATATTCTAAGAAGCCTTCTTTATATAGAAGGCTTATCAATGACCCTTTGGCAGATGGTTTTCAATTAAAAAAAAACTTCCATCGCATTAACATGAATAGGCCCTGTCCTGGTTCAAACACCCCGAGCAAAACAATGCTCAAGGACAGGAATCCGCGCTTCCTCTTTGCCCTATAGGCTTCAACAACCATGAGCGAAGGCCAAGGTGCTAGCTAGGGGCTGCGTTCCTAAATGTATCATATTGAATGCTTCCAGAAATTGTTACATTTTTTACAAAAGGTGCAGTAGAATAGATTTGAATCATTTTGTTAGGAAAAATTCAGAAGATCTACTGCATTTTTTTTTTGTAGTCTTCGGGGGAGGCGTGTGACCCCCACTTCCCCTAGCAGGATCCAGTCCTGCGTCAGTACTACAACTTCATTCTGGCGTCCACTCAATTGATTTTTAATTCTGAAAATATGCTATAGTGCACTCATCATTAGACATTAGACACATTTCACTCAGTGAGGAGATAAATCACCCTTTTGGCTTTTTACATATTCCTTTCTTTAGAGTTTGTTCTTGTTTTTTCTCAATAATTTTAATTTAAAAACACTGCAGCTTTGTTTGAAAAATTTAAATTGATAATAGTTCAGAATTCCGTCATAATACTTTTTTAAATGAATAATCTCTGTGGAAACAGAAAGGCTCCTACTTCCTTATTCATGCAGGCATTTATGATATCTTAAGGATCTTGCAAAGGTTTGCCGCAGACTACTTAAATTTTTAATTACACCAGGTAGAGAATAACACTGCTTTACTGCCGGAAAGCCTTTGTGCATGGCCACAACGCCGCACCGCATATAGCACAGCACACAGGACCAATCGTCCCCTAGTACATGGCTCCTTGCACATCGCGGAATTAATGGCCACAGTGAAGCACTGCACATTGCCTACAGCCACCGCGAATATTTGACTTCTGAAGTAAGTTAAGATATTGCGAAAGCGCAGTCTACTTTTCGTTAAAGAGTATAGACAGAATTCAACACCCGAGTTGCAGTTCACCTGAAATGGACGACATTTTGTGTGAAGTTTGTAAGTGGAATTCCTTAAAAAAATTTTAAAATAGACGAGCCGCAAGCCCATACGTCAGAGAGTAATGAGAAGAGGCAGTCCTGCAGTCCTCCCAACATCCCCATAAGCGCAATCTGCACACGGCCCTGTTTACATTTGCCTGAATGACAAGATCCAGGAGTGGTTAGGGGAAACCACTAAAGTTATGCAATTTCTCGTGGAAGAATTTCATGATAACGGTGTGGAGCAGTAAGGGTACTGCTCCATACCGTGATCATGAAATTCTTCCACAAGAATTTGCATAGCTTTAGTTCGAGGTCTTATCTTTTGCCAAGGAGCAAATTATCTAACACGTTAGCAAGCTATAAAAAATGCGATGTTGTCGTCTATTACTTTCTCCATCCGCATCTTGAGAGTATTTTCCTTTCCCGTAAGGTCTTGGAGTTTTCCTCTTTCCGGATCGAAGAAAGCAGGACTAAGAGGATCCATATTTTACTCTCATATATAAATCCACTGAATTTACTCGCTATAACCCAGCAAACATTTTCTCGGATTTTCGCATTTGCGAGAAATTATCGAAAGCAACAACTCGATAATTTTTCGGTTTTACGAATTTTTCTCGACATATGGCCTTCAGGTTCAGACAACTTGCAGTATAATCCGAGAATTGTTCCTTTTACGAATTTTCTAGAAAAATTACGAAGTCTTCCAAAAGAATTATAAGTACATGATTTTTCAGATTCCGCATGGCAATGCAAACGCGCCAACAGCATTCTTTTCAAGTTTTCGGCCGAAAAAAAGTGAAGTGAGTGCTGTAAATTTAAAATCTGCATTTGGCAAATGTTTCTCATAGTTTGGCTGTTTATTTGCACAAAGCATAGTTTACTCGTTTATCCAATTCGAAATCGAATAGTTCTTACGAAGAAATATGGAATACATATGACCCTTATAGCACCAATATACGAAATATCTTCGAAATAGTCTTGAAAAGACGAATCGAAATCGAGTCGTTATTTCAATTCGACTTAACGTCGCTTTTCCTTCATTTTCGACTAGAGATCGATTCGAGAACGACTTCTAGGTCAAAGTTAAACTTCGATTGAGCGAGTCGGTTCCAATTCGATCTCCAATCGTAATGTTTGTTGGGAAATGTTACCAAAGTACTCCACAGAAAAAAATTTATCGGTAAATCTATAAAATTCACCCCAGTCGAGATAAATGTTACCGCACCACACAAAAGAAATAACAACTCATTTCCTGCGTGCTAAGCTCAGTGCAATATGGTTGGTGCAGGGGGCGATGCAAGGTGCGTTGCACCACTGTGGCCATTTCTATTTGAGATAAAGGATAAATTTTATCATCACACATCAATCTCAGGGCGATGCGATGTGCGGTCCTTGGTGCGGTGCGCTGTTGTGGCCATGCCCTTCCTGCCATAAAGAGCAATGCTCAATTTTTCCAAGACAAGTGCTACTAACTTAAGATACTTGATTTAAGAATTCACAATTTTCTAGGTCCCTTCACTCTTATGTGACCAACAGTGTAGCCGGTACCTTTTTCGGGTTTAAAATTAGACATTTCCTTTCACGTCGCTCCTAGAGCTCTGTGTAGCCCTGAAAATTCCTAAAAAAAACACTTCTAAAGAATTTTCGACTATTTTCAATACAAATCGAGTTTTCGAAATTTTTTTTCAACATTTCTGAAAACTATACTTCTATCACCCAAGAGTGGTGCCCGGTACCTTATGAATATCTTCGTACTGTTCGTATGAAATGAAACGGAATAAATAATTAATAACTAATTATTTATTTAAATAATGCCTAATAACATAAAATTTAATTTATTGGATTGTCTAATGTGGCATCGCCGCAGTCAAGATAGGTAGTTGTCGCGGTTTTATATGCTCATTGCACTTAGGTCTTTTACAATTAGTGCAAGTTTTTCTAGCCTTGCGGCGCCTGTTGTCGTCACTAAGGAATCGATGACATACACTTGTATGTTTGGTCCTACCTGATGAGTCCTTAGAGAGATTCTGTGATTCCTGTGCCTGTGCTAGGGTTGGCGTAATCTTATTTCTCAAGTCTGTTTCCATAGTAGTTCGTATGTAATAATGATGTATTACTTTTTGAATTTTTGACCTGTTCAAGACTGACGACAGGCACAAAATCTTTTCCAAGTCTTTGATACATAAGCGCCGGCGCTCTTTTGGTTGCATCCAGTTGGCAAAATTTTCCAAATATATTATATACGTTGCTAAAACATGCCAAATCTATTATGTTTGGTGGTGTACTTTCTTAGAAAATGGTACATTGTGTGTACTCCTAACTTCATTTCATTACAAAAGTGATTATTACTGGTTTTTGTTCAGCATTCTCACATCCAATCAGTTGGTAATGCATATTTGGCAGCAACAGTACTGCTTTGCACTTCTTCGGAACATAGCTTACTAAGGTCGCTTCTGGGTGAGAGGCTAAAATTGGTTATAAAACCTCTCTCTGCCTCAATAATTGTAGCTGATACAGAATGTAGGCTTTCTTTTTTCTAACTGTTCCCACGACAGTCACTCCCATTGTACGTAAAACTTTCGCGAGTGACAGTGAGTTGAAAAAGTTGTCTGTTCATTA
Organism: Dioctria rufipes; assembly: GCA_963924295.1. Lineage (NCBI taxonomy): Eukaryota > Metazoa > Arthropoda > Insecta > Diptera > Asilidae > Dioctria > Dioctria rufipes. The sequence goes on along the minus strand of OZ002740.1, from coordinate 312,803,958 downwards.
ACTCAGTGTGCACATATTTGTCGGATTCCTTTCATCGCAGGAAATAATAATAGTTGAACAAAAATTTTTCTTGTAAGATACTTCATAGCAATTTAGGACGAACATTAGGAATATAAAAACAGAGCGAATTTGGAAGCAGACCAAGCAATCTGCAAACGAGTACATAATATTGCAAGGTCACTATTAAGTTCCAATGAAGGGCTTAGTGCATGGTCACAACGCCGCACCGCACCTAGCACCGTACATAGCACAGCACAAGACCAATCATTCCCTAGCACTTCGCACCTTGCACATCGTGGAATTAATGGCCACCGTGAAGCACTGCACATTGCCCAAAGCGACCTCGAATATTTAACTTCTGAAGTAAGTTAAGATATTGGGAAAGCGCAGTCCAGTTTTTGTTGAAGAGTAGACAGAATTCAACACTCTAGTTGCAGATCTTCTGAAGAGGACGTCATTTTGTGTGAAGTTAGTAAGTGGAATTCCTTAAAATTGTTTAAAAAAAACAAGCCGCATTCATGAAATTAACTTTAAGAGAAGTACTTTGGGTGAATTTCATCATTTCTACAAAGATCTCCGAAGAGACCGATAACGGTTTTACAAATATATGCGCATGGACGTATCTACATTTGATTACATTTTAGACAAGATTCAAGGAAACATTGTGAAAAATTGGAAGAATTTCCACAATCAACCAATAGGAATAGAGAGACTAATGATCACGTTACGCTAAGAATTTTTTTGCTTGATTATTGTATAGTATAGCATTACAAAAATAAAAAAATAAATTAAAGTTAATGGATGTTTGAATGCATGTTCAGACTTTTCCACATTTTGCTTGGAAAAATCTCTGAAAATTCATTCCGATAAATACATGGCTGATTACCTTTTACGGCAGTGGGACAGGAGATCCCATTCCAAGCACGGAGGCCAGAGTGGCCCATTGTGCTATTTTGCTACATTGCCTTTCACCAAAAAGTCAAGGTCGTCTACAGTTAGAAGGACAAACACTAGAGTATCTAGCTTACGCCGGGCGAAGCACACAAAAAGTGTTCGGGTATCACAGGCTCTCCACCTAGACAGGACAGACACTTACGGCTGTCGACAACTACCATCCTTGTTAGATGAACGTGTAGTAAGCTGTGGCCGGTGATGACGCCAAACACAGTTCTACATTGTTTCCCTCCGAAGCTCATAAGAAAATCGGAGATATTCCTGTTGTTCCTATCAAGAAACAGTTTTGTGCACCTACAAGTACTCAGGCTCTCCCATCTCTTCTAAAGCTTCCTATGAAAATTCGCTTTGATAAGAGACCCGATAATCGAGGTGGCAACGCCTGCGCCGGGCTCCGGTCCGAGGAACGGAGAATCAGAGCCAGCCCTCGCTAAAACGTCAGCCCTTTCATTCTCCATGTGACCATAAACGCACAGAAGGATACCTTGTTGTGGATATACAAATTATCCAGAGACGACCTGCAATCCTCAGGAACTTAGATAATATCAGAGGGCCACTCAAAGCCATCGAGGCTGCCAAACTATCCGAAAGGATAACAATGTTCTTTCCCTTGATCTCCATATCAAGGGCTATTTTCGCTGGCATTGAAATGGCGAAGGCTTCAGCCTGGAAGACAGTGGTTTGTCTTCCAACTGATTATTCTATCCCATATCAGGTTCAGGAAAGTAAACATCTGCTCCAGCCAGTTTATTAGTGAGAAAGTCGTCGGTGAAAATTTTTAGAGCAGACCGGAGAAGCCCCGATAAGGCACTTCCCTCAGTTCACGATTCCCTTACAGGAAAGTTCACAGATAAGCGACGCCTAAAACGAAAATCAGGTACCATCTCATCACGATTCATACTGGCCAGAGAGTTTTCCAAGTCCAGCCCATTCGTCAGAGAGCAATGAGAAGAGCCAGTCTAGTAGTCAACTCAACATTCCCATGAGCGCAATCTGCTCACGGCCCTTTTGGCATTTGCCTGAATGACAGGATCCAGGGGTTACCCTTACTAGGCTCCATATAGTGATCATTAAATTCTTCCACGAGAAGTTGCATAACTTTAGTTCGAAGTCTTATCTTTTGCCAAGGAGCTAATGATCAACACATGTTAGCAAGCTATTAAAAAATGTGATGTTGTCGTCTATATCTTTCTCTATCCGCATCTTGAGAATATTTTCCTTTCGGGTAAGGTGTTGCAGGTTTTCTCTTTCCGCAGCCCTTAGGCAGGCTGCGCGCTGCACAATCACCGAATAAAATCGGTGACTAAGAACTCAGTTGACCTTGCTCGCTACACGCAACAGCGTTCGGTGCCACAAACTGCTTTCTTTTACGACAGTCAGCAACTAAAACAATCAGTCTGCATCAGCAACTTTAATATCATAGTTGTTTTAAAACATATGATGAAAAAAGCTGTAGTTTTTCTGTGTTCTATGACTCAATGCCTACTAAGCCAGATATTTCAATATTTGTGCTTTAGGAACGGGAATGATATTTTTTCGCACATTTTGGGCTATATCTTTTTATAACCCATTTAGAAGATATTTTTAGTGTTTTTAAATCCTTGATAGCAGTCCTTCTAAACAATACCCCACACGATACAACAAAATACATTTTTTTTGTGGGATCTTAGTAATAGTATACGCATGCTTAATCTCAGGGGATACCAAGCCCATCTCAGGGGATACCCTATGCTGCAAAGCACAGCATGTTAGTTAAAAGATAGGGAAAGACTTAGGGGATATGAGGTGAGTGGCGGAGGAGCTGATGTACAAATGTCACTTTTAAACTTTCGCAGATTATATGCCGGAGGAAAGACATTAGACAGTAGGAATAAAAAAGCATCACGGAATGTTACAGTACGCCGAAAGTATTTTGAATTGTTAAAGAAAGTGCGCGGCTTGCAGCGCGAGTATTGTGTTACAGGAACCAATCTACAAGAGATCGATATTTCATTAGAACATTGCTTATTCAAGTAGCGATGAAGGAGTCATTGCAACAAATAGTGCAGCGATCATTGCGTGAGTCGACATGACAAGTTATTTCCATATTGCCAATAAGCTTGAAGATTCTCTTTTAGACAATATCCAACGAATCCAGGGCTGTGCGACCATCCCCGAACTAGATATAGGAATTGTATTCCTTTCAAGGTTTGATGTAGGACTCATACAGGAGCCCTAGATTCAATGGGCTAAAATATTTCTTACACTTTTTCAGAAATCAAAGACATTTCGATGCTTCTTTAGCGACAGAGAATATGTCCAGCTTAAGAGAAAATATGTCTAGCTTAATGCTAAGAATGCCTCAAGACGGTTTGTTTGAAATTAGTGCTCCATCAAAAGAAAGGATAATCGTAAAATTACGACCTTATTTAAAGACTTGAAACGGTTTTGGGTCTTAGACGCATTGAATTCGATGTGATGCGCTTTGTCCCAACTGAAGATATTGTCATATCATTATCTGCGACTGTCGAAATGACCAAGACCTAACATTTTTCCAAATTTTATACACCTACGTCAACGTCACGTAGGTCCCCAGAAAAACATACATATTTGAGTGACAGACAGACAGACAGACACATGAGCGATTTTATAAGGGTTCCTTTTTTCCATTTATCAAACGGAAACCTAATAAAAAATTCAGTAGTTAATTGCTGTTTATCTTTTGCATAGTATTAGTAATAATCTGTCATATATACAAGAATTACTTCTATTAAATCATTTATTCAGTATAAAAGAAGAGTAAAGTATGCAACTACAAGAAAGTTATAAAGTACAATTGATTAAAGGAATAAACGAGTGAAAAGAAAAGTTAATCTTAAAGATTTACTGATCCTATACAGAATAAATTAATAATACTATTACTACGAACACTACTTACTATTTAATCAAGGGAATATTTCAAGCTTATATAGCCCGCTACAGCTACTTATAGTTATGTATTTGTATTCCGATAATATACCATCAGTTTAGCTTGGAGCTCCAAATGACTATAAAAAGAAAATATGTAGTTTTAAAACTTTTATTTTTACAAAACCGTTTTTGAAAATAAGTAAAGAAAAAAGTAATAAAACTCTAATAAATTTAATATAAATATTATTGCAATATCTATTATACATTATGACTTTGGATAGTTAGTTAGTTCATATATCTTTTATTTCCTATGAGGTAGTGAAGTTTGACTCCAAAATTTTTTCCATACATAGAAAAAATGCATTCAATCTGCAGCTCACTTGACAAATCTACCCTAGCAAATACAATGTATAAGTATAGGTATTGTAATCTATGTAATTTCAAATTATAATCAAACGAAGAAATAATTGTGCTCCAGCTTGACCAATTTCATCTTCTTGGCAAGATATATTCATTTAAAAAAAAACTTTTTTTTTTCACTTGGAACATAATATCAAGTGCCAAGAAAATGGTTTTCAATTTCCAGTATACCCAGCACCCGCACAGTAAACACCAGCAATTGTCCACTAACAAACAACAGAGCTAGTGCCCCAAGTAATCATTTCGTAAGCAATTTCAACAAAGGACCCAAATAAACAGAGAGGAAACCTTTTTCATTTGAGGATGCAATTTAATGAACAGACCTATTACAAATTGTAAAAAGAAAGTATACGAATAGTGAGAATGGAATTGTGGTCCTTGCACTTGCTTCGAAACTCTCAATGGCTTCGTAGATGGCCAACTGTGTAATCTAATTTGGTTATTCCTTTGGACTCAGACTTCGTGATTGTTCACTTGAAATTCATGCGATAATTCAAAACCTGTCGAGAGAAGCTACTGTTTATGACTCCGTTAGCAGATATGTACCTTAGTGCATTTGAGCGGGTCAACATACACTAATAAATCTTGTCGCAGTAAGTAGATTATACTCCTGGATTGTATGTGATTAAGAGGACAATATTAATCTCTCTTGGTCATTACCCTTGTGCAGGTTCCTAACTGCTTTTGTCGTGAAAATAACTATACGTTGGATGTACTCTGCATAAACATGGAGAAGGAATTTCACACTATTGAATAATCCATCAGGATGTTGTTTATTTAACTGTGTAATTATAGGTGCCTTCATGTAAAATTTCCTCGTAAAATTTTCTTTAGCAAATCTTTTTGGAACAGTGTCTGAATTAATTTTGGGAAAACTAAAAGGTAAGAGATTAAAATGAAATTTTTAAATTCTCCCAATTCCTAGCTGCATCCTTTCGTAGCATTCCGCGCAAGGATATTATCTTTATACCCGTACGAATTTCACTATCTGATTGACTATACTCGAATATAACAAAAATATTAACAATTGTTTTTTTTTTTATTTACTTTCTTTTGAAAGCATTTTCGAATTCTCCTTGCGTTAATTTCAGTTTAAATTGCAGACTTTTATCCAAAGTGTTAACAAGGGGGTTAATGTTAGAGCCTGACATCTAAATAATGAAATTTTTCAGTGAAAAATTGAATAACTTTAGACTCTATGGCAAAATTTGCTTTGATAAAAATATTTCAACGTATCATATAAGTATGTGCTAATGTTCCCAGGAACCAGAGTTGAGAAAGACTTGAAATATCATTAAGTTTTGCTGGCTGAAGTAACTGAATGATGATTCCATGGAGAGCTTCTGTCTTGAGTGGACAGCTGAAATATTTTGAATAAAGTAGGCGCACCATTCTAACAAATTACACAAAACCCAACTCAACTCAAAAGGTTTTGGTGGAGTTTACAAGAATTTAACTCACTTCAATTCAACTCATGTCCCGTTTCCATGAGCACTACCTCAAGCTGAACTCGGGTTGACCTCCTAATGAAAAGATAGTAATGGTTCAGAAGAAAATATATATGTAGGAAATGAGGATAGAACCAGTAATTTTCCACTATACGTGGACTTTCATTATATACGCTTAGCGTAGAAAATAACATAAACAAATAGATTTAGTGTAAACAATATCTATAATGTCGATTATTGTGTCGGCATTGTAAGCTTTGCACTCTGTTAACGTAAAAACATAATAGTGAGTTAGTGCATGAAGTTGAATACCAATTAATAAAATAAACGTAAGAAAAGCTATAATTCTAAAAAATGCCAGGCAGACCGAAAATATAAAGCCTCCGAGAAACACGGATTCGATCTCGTAAGAATTAATAATAAATATGCCGCTGTTTGTATTCAACGCTAAAATAATTTGTATAATACTTTTTTTATATTCAAGTACAATTGTGGTAATTTTTCACCGGGTGTTCAATTTTTACGAGGTAGTTCAAAGATTCTTTTTGGGATTCTCCGGTATGAAAAGTTCGATTATTTCGTTTTTATATTTTTTTTTATTTGTTAGACAACGTTTCGGGTCAGGTTTGACCCATCATCGGGCCCTGTGATAAATTAACAAAAATATAATTTTTTAGATTCAATACATGTTTAAGCTTATGAAAGATGGAAAATGAAATAATTTAAGAGCAAAGAGAAATGAGTAAAAATGTAATTTGAAAACCCTTACAGGGATTGGTGCAGAAACGCGTTAAAATGAAAGACGGAACACATGAAAGTATAAGGAGTAAAATGCAGGTAAAAAATTATATGAAAAACATGAGATGATACAAAAGATATAGAGGGCATGAAAATATAAAATCTGGAAAATATATATATAAAAAGTCAAAAACAAAAACGTTAAAATCTAAAATAATTTTCAAATCTAAAGATATACAAGAATGTATCTGCGTAGTATAGTAAAACTTACATTAGGAATATTAACGATGAAGAGAGAAGATCGGAGGAAACTGTTAATAACACATAAAAACATTATTGTACGTTAATAATTAAGTAAAAAGATAAATAAATAAAAATAAGCACAAATTAACATAGACAAAATAAATTAAAAAGAAAAGAAAACATCAATACGAGTCATAAATAAAATTAAAATCAAAGGTCACAGAAACTAAAACTAGTGTGTTCGACAACAAAACTTTTATTGCGTATGCAGACTCATCTATCCAAAAATTGCATCGTTTGGTCGATCTTTGGTCAATGTCCTCACAAATTCCTCATCTCAGTCACAGTGTTATATGACGACAGAAAGAATGATCAGTTAGATTGATTTGTAGATCAATCACATTGATGTACTAGGTTGTGGTATATGGGATGTAGACACTCCATGTCTCGTCTCATATTGACCACTCTGTCTCTGTTGTTCACTATGTAGCAAGCTTCTTTGATCTCACGCTTACATCTGTTGTCTTCCATATGCAGTATGTGTGCCTGGTCAAAATTGAATATGTGTTGTGTATCAATTGTGTGTGCTGCAAGTGCCGACGATGGTGTAGACTTTTTTATGTAATGGTGATGTTGGTCAAGTCGTGTTTTTAGGCATTTGGAAGTTTGACCTATATAGCATTGTGCACAATCACTGCAGTCTACTTTATATACAATATTTGACCTTTGTTGTCTGGGCACCTTATCTTTTAAACTAGTGTAGACTAGCTTTCTTATTTGTTGTGTGGGTTTCATTTCAAGGCGTATATTATTGGTATGACGATTGATGATTCTTTTTATATGCAGCGACAAAGGATGTATGTAGCTAAGTCCTCTATGGAAGGGTGTTGTTTCAGGTATCTGTGGGGTTGTTTCAGGTAGATGTGGAGGGGAGTTTCCTCGGTGCTGGCTAGTGGGGGTCAGGTTTCTGAAACGTATTTTTCGTAGTGCGTTGGATATCAATTTATTTGTTATGTGGGGTGGATAATTATTCTTGTATAATGTGTCTCTAATGATTGAGATATTCTTGTTGATTAGAGATTAGTCATTAAGGCGAAGGACTCTATTTATGAAGCCAGTTGCCACGTTAATCTTAGTGGAGTGCGGATGGAGAGACAAATAATTAAGCGATCTATTGGAGGAGCATGGTTTTCTGTGCCAGTCTGTGATGATGCTGCGGTTAATTTTGTGTGTTATCATCACATCTAGGAAGGGTATTTTGTTATTATCCTCCAATTCGACGGTAAATTTGATCTTGTCATGAATACTATTGAGAATATTCAAAGTGTCATTAATCATGAGATCAGGTACTGCGGCTATTATGCCATCAACATATTTATAGATGAAGGCCGGTTGATAATTCAAACGGTTAAGGGCAGTTGACAATATCATATCCATTGCTAGGTCAGCTAAAACACTTGTGAGTGGATTTCCCATTGCTAGACCGAATTTTTGTGAGTAGAAGCTTCCATTGTGAGAGAAGAAATTGCAGTCTGATGCACAGAAACGTACGATGTCCTTGAAAAGTTGTTGCTCAATAGGGGTTATTTGTTCAATCGCAGGCCATTTTTGGTCAATTCCTTGAAGTGCCAGATTAATGTCTACATTAGTGTAAAGGGATTCCACATCGTAAGACACTAATTTATGTGATGGAGGAAGTATGGTTCCCGATATTAGGGATTTGAGGTGTAGTGAGTTCTTCAAATTAAGATCAGGGTTGATTGTTGATCTGAGTATGTTGCCGATAAACTTTGATAGTTTGTAGCCCGGTGTATTGATGTTGGACACTACTACATCTTTATGTATTTTTGGCAACCGGAGAATCCCAAAAAGAATCTTTGAACTACCTCGTTTATATTTAAGGTGCATGCGTCTATTAATACCTAAGGTAGAGATAAAATGATTTTTTTTTTTTTTGTAAGAGTAGTTCCTGACGGAAGTTTGGTTTTTTCGAGTTTTTCGGTATAACGAGAGAATGGAGAGAAGGAGAGGAATGGTGTTAATAAAAATTTGAGCTCGTGGTAAAAATTACTACGTGCAGCAAAATGACGCAAGCGACATCTGTTGGAAATGGAACAGCTTTAGGTTAGTGACATCTTAGTAAACTTTGGGTTCGTATAATATAATTTACAGGAAGGCAGGAGGCGAGTCTTATTTCAGACAGTGAAGTGAACGTAGTAAACTATTTGGATTTCGACAATTAGAAGTACAGTACTAGCGATAACTATAAAGAGTTGATTTGATAATTATTTGTAAATGTTATGAAAGTAAACACTGAAGTAAAATAAAAGAAGAACTTGTTAATGATATCTGAAATATTGTGTTTTAAATAAAGAACTAAGGCCACGCTCGTAACAACTGGAGTCAGAAGTGAAATAAATTCGCGAAATAAAGTTGCAGCATTTGACTTTGAAATTAAAAGAGTGATTAATTTTGTAAAATCATGCGAAAACTTCCTCCTTTAAGCAAAACTTCCCAAAGATAATTTTATATTAAACTGTGAGTGATAAGATGCAAACTAGAGGAGCTTCAAATACAGAAATTGAAAGTGAAGTTGGGGAACCGGTCATTACAAACAACTGGTCTAAAGAATGTTCTAGTCGAGTGACTTAGCCCAGCTTTGATAGAGGAAGAAAATAATCCTGAGACATTTGTTATCGAAGAAGAACCTGAAGATGAAGAAGAGCCTGCGATGAGTATAGGACAGCTTTTGGGTATTCTAATGAGCAAAATGGAGCTTTCAACCGTGCAGGTGAGGAATGCTCTTGAGGAACAAAAGAATTCTCTGGAATCCCGTTTAGATGAGCAGAAGAAAACTAATGAGGAACAAAAGAATTCTCTGCAAGCATGTTTAGAAGAACAAAAGAATTCTTTCGAAACCCGTTTGAACGAGCAAACAATGCGTTTGAGGAACAACAGATTTCTCTGGATTCCTGTTTAGATGAGCAGAAGAAATCTCTGGAGGAAAAACATAAATCTCTTGAATCCCGTTTAGATGGGCAAAAAAGTTCTCTGAAATCCGGTTGCGATGAACGAAATTGTTCTTTACAGAATTGTCCAGACACTTGTTTGGAGGAACATAAGAATTTCCTGAAAATTTCATTACACGAATAAAAGGTGAAAATTGAAGAAATCCACCATGAAGTGTTGGCTGTTTAACAACAATTGTCGGAAATACAACAAAATGTCACGGAGCAGCATGATAACTTTAAAGCAGATTTTGAGAGGACGAAGCATCAGCAACCTCGGCACGAAGGAATTGAAATATCCCGTTCAGGCTGAATGAAACCTCCAATATCTGATGGACAAACTTCGTGGCATATTTTCAAGATGTAATTCGAGGCAGCTTCCGAAGTATATGGATGGAATGATGCAGACAAAGCTGCAGCTCTGGTATTATCAATTCGCGGTCCTGCATTAGAACTAATACAAACTATACCGATTAAAAGGCTGATTATACTTCACTAGGACAGGCCATAGATCTACGCTATGGAAATGAACACATGCAGCAAGTATATCGCCTGCAGTTACGCAACAGGATTCAAAACCATGGCAAATCACTATAGCAAATGCAGGCTGATGTGGAAAGATTATTTTATCTTTCATACACTGGCGTAAATGCGATTTTCTTATTGAATTAGCAACAGAGGCATTTGTTAACGCTATTGCTGATCAAAATTTACAACAAGCGTTGAGGCTAGCAGGAAAGGAATCAACAACAGAAGCAGAAGCCTATGTATTATCGTATGAATCTGCCAAGCAAACTTCTCGGAGTGCAGTACGAGTCAGAGACATTTCGGTGGAGGAATGTACTTGCAATAAAATGCAGCCATCACAGAGCAATCCTTCACGTAGTATTTTGCGATACTAGAAGTGTAATATACATGGAGATCTCCAAAGGTCTACAGGAAACGCCGACGAATGGAATCACTAGAAGAGGAGGACAGAACAGAATTCCAAAAGTCGAGCCAGTAAGCAATCTACTCGGGGAGAGACTGGAAATTAAACAGCGACTAGTCGCATCAGTTCCCCTATTCAGCCGTCGGAAAGCATATAAAAATCAACTTCGGGATGGCAGAACTTGGTTGGTGAGGTCGACAGCCCCGACATCATCATTCTGGTAGCCCAGTTGCAGAGAAATAATAGCAGTCTTGTTAGATATCGACGCTAGAGATTCAAGATCAATTACTAGAGTGGATCTTATGAAGAACAAATGGCTTCATAACACCACCATATATTTACTAAAGAGAGCAACTGGAGAAGCAGCACAGGTTTTTGGAGAAATAACTTTGGATGTTTAACTAGGCGGACAACTATTTCCTCACACTTTTTTGATTTCAGACAACATGGCATTCTTGGAGTAGACTTCATGACCACATATAAAATAAATCTAGATGTCGGAGAACGTATACTCAAATATGGCAACATAGAAATTCCTACAAGACTGCGAAAATAAGAACGATGATCTGTGATCTTGCTCTACCTGCATGTTCCGAGACGCTAGTATGGACAAAGATTACTGATGATATCGGGACTTACTAATTCTATTTGGTGGAGCCTAACCTGACGAAAGTTATATTGAACATCATTGTAGGTAAGACTTTAGTAGAGCAGAATGCGCAACACTAATTCCCGTCAGAGTGCTCAGCACTTCCGAAAATGAGGTATAATTAAGATAAGGTACTATAATTGGAAATTGCGAACCCGTTTGCCAAATTCTTAATTTGAATAACAGTAGTAATGTCAAGGAGACAAAAGCTATACCAGCTACGATTCAACAGGTTCAGAACCTTCTTTCGTCTAGTACCTTAAGTGAACAACAGTATAACGATGTCAACGAGGTGATCAATGAATTTTCGGAATTATTTGCAATGAATGACGATTGCGGTAAAACAAACCTTCTCCAGCATCGGATCGATACAGGCCCATTCGACAGACACCACGAAGACTACCGTTACCCAAACAACCAGAAGTTGCTGATATGATAAATTCCATGCCGGAACTAGGCATAACAAAGGAATCTAACAGCGCTTGGACATCGCCAGTTGTTTTGGTCAAGAAAAAGGATGGCACCACCAGACTCTGTGTAGACTACTGCCAACTAAATAACGTAACAGAAAGGATAGCTATCCGTTACCAAGGATTGATGACGCATTTGATACTCTTTCCGGAGCGCAATGGTTTTCCACACCATATTTGTAGAGTGCTTACTGGCAAGTGGAAATACATCTCGAGGACAGAGAAAACTGCTTTTCTCAGTTGGAAATGGCTTATGGCAACCAAAGTTCTGCCATTGGGATTATGTAATGATCCAGCCACATTCAAACGCCTTATGGAATGTGTTTTACGTGGATTAACCTGGAAAACATGTCTTGTCTACTTAGATGACATAACAGCAATCGGAAGGACATTCGAGGAACATAAAAGCAAATCACGGGACGTACTTCAACGTCTGAGAGATGCGAAATACATATACATCTTCCGTATTTAAAATTGAAGTTAAATATTTGAGACAAATAGTTCCATTACAAGGAGAAAGAACTGATTAAGAGAAGATAAAAATACACAATCTGATGGGATGGTAGAGCGCTTCAGCAGAACATGGGTCGAGCATCTAAAGAAAGTAGTCGACTATCATCAACGTGATTGGGATCGAGATATTCCCATGTTCCTTATGTCTTATGGATAAGCTGTTCACAATACGACCGAACAAACCCCAGCTAAAACCATATTCGAAACGGCGATGACTTTACCTAACTACCTCAAGTTTAGTACACCCATAGGAGAACAAAAGTTACCAGACGACTATGTATTGGAACTTAGACAACAATTAGCTGATGTGCACGAAGCCACGAGACCAAAATTAGAAGTAAATACCGATCGGAAGAAGACCCACTACTTATGTGCGAATTCAGCTGGATTTAATGAAGGTGACCTTGTTTGGCTGTACAACTCGAAAAAACATAAGGCACGTTCTACAAGATTACAAAAACACTGGGAAGGACCGTATTTAGTGGTGACAAGAACTAATGACGTTCTATACAGGATTCGGTGTCGTACAAAACGTAAACGGAAAAGCGTTCACCTGGATCGCTTGTATCAATACTGCGAGCATAAAGATCGTGGACCACCTATTGTTCGGAGAATAGAATATACGGGAAGATTCTAGGATAATGTGTACACTACAAATACGGCACTTCTTATATCAAGGAGAGTGAAGTGAACGAAGTAAACTATTTGGATTTCGATAATTAGAAGTACAGTCCTAGCGATAACTATAAAGAGTTGATTTGATAATTGTTTGTAAATGTTATAAAAGCAAACAGTGAAGTTAAATAAAAGAAGAACTTGTTACTGATATCTGAAATATTGTGTTTTAAATAACGAACTAAGGCCACGCTCGTAACAATATGATAGGAGGAGGAAATGGAGCAGGTAAGATGCGTGGATAAAAATGGGAACGCATTAACCGATGCAAAAAAAAAATCAAAAAAACAATTGAGGAGGCGCAGTAAGTCGAAGGGATAAGGTCAGTATCTGTAAGATCAATAACAAAACTGAGAAATCGCTTTGACAATTACGTATGCATGGGTATTATAGGCTATATTTTATTTCGATTAACGGTACTTTGCAGATTTGAGTGGCCTAATCAGTAAACTGTTGCAATATTGAAAGACCCCCAACTCTCTCTGGGAGGGACGTTAAGCGTTGTCATTTTTCCGAAAGATTTGGTGTCTCGAGTACAAAAATATAGGTGAACAATTTCTGGGAGAGGGGATTTTGTGGATGGGGTCATACCACTCCTCATACGAGGTTGTACAAAATACGTCATGCTTGGTTTCAAATTAAGGAGGGTAATTCAATGGTATGGTTTGATTTTGATCGTTTTAATCTTTTAAATTTCGGTCATATACACCCCAGTTCCTATATTTTGCATATATTTCATCCGTTCTTTGTCTCACATCACACATTAGTACTTTGCTGTGACTATTTTTCTCATGGAAAGCGAATTACTATGACTTAACAGCTTTTCGCAATGATGATTTGAAAACATATCCGGGGCTGGCCATACAGCTTTACTTTCTTTGGATATTATCCAAAAAAGAGCATTCACGCTCATTGGTGATATGACAATAACTTGTCTTATCGACTCACTTCAGCACTGGTGTAATATCGGATGCCTTTCGCCTATCGCTACATACCTGATTATTGTTCCGATGGAATATCTAGTCCGATCCTATGTAGAATAATTCCTGTATGCAATTCTCGCGCTGTAAGCCGCGCATATACTTTCACCCTTCAAAATACTTACAAGCGTACAGTAAATATCCGAATTGTGCGAATGTTGAACATCATAGGGTGTCTCCTGATTTTGGGTTAATAATAATAACAATTTAAAAAAAAACATTTTTCTACCAGAAAGCGGCCATTTTTGCATTTTATAAAGGACTGATTCACTTCTTTTGCAGTTATCTCCAAAACATTTGTCGGATTTAATTACGTAACTAATTAGGGCATAAAATGTAGACGCAACTTAATCTTACTAACAAACTTTAACGTTCATATTCAAAATTTTGAGAGGGTACGTTGAGACAAAAAGTCCATATTTCTATGTAAGTATTGCATGGATTTCCATAATTTGTTTTTGGAAATATAGCCAGGATATGCGGTGAATCCATAATTTAATTGTAAAATTCGTTGGTACCTAGATACCTTTACAAAACACACCAAAAATAGATAATACTGTCAATTGAGAAATATTCTTCTTTTTTCTACACAACTAATAGAGCCGAGAATTTTACGAGTGGAGTAGACAGTTTGGTAATTGAGTAGAGCTAAAGAATTCCGAGTTTAGAGTTAAATGTCGAAAGTACTCTCATCTCCCCAACTCCACAGCTCTCCGGGTTACAGAATCCGATCCCAGAATGGAATATATCCATCGATGAATGCATGATACCTTGGCGAGGAATGCTCAATTTCAAACTCTATAATCCAAGTAAAGTAACTAAATACGCTTTGTCTGAGAAGAGGGTATTGCTTTTTTTTTTATGTGGACCTCTAGCACTTTTTTTCCGTGTATTTTGAGGCTTAAAGCTCACTCTATATCTCTGTGCAAAACCATTTCGATGGTTTTTGGCTGAAATATGAATTTTTAGTTTTCAAATTCACCTTATATTCATCTTTGTTTTTCGGAAATTTTATATATGGTTTATCTATAAGTCTTCTTACCTATCTGTAAGTTATATATGTTTTCCAACGTCTTCCTTGTGTGTCATTTTGGGTTTCGATTTATTCTGAATTTACGGATTATAAAAAAATACATTTAACTAAGTGTCTTCCTTGAAGACTAAATCAAAAGCGAAGGTAGCTTTGTGATGTCAGTGACAGATTAAAATTTTATTTCTGCAAATTTAAATGTATCTAGCTTATAGATCTAATATCTGGGATTTTGGGTTTCCCTGCACATTTTCGTATAGAATAATTTAGCAATTCAGTAATTCGCAGTTTACAGTTTCCACTGAGTGCAATGATCTGTAATTGGCGAATTAAAAAATTCATATATCAAAAACGAAGCCGAATACCATCACAAGTTTTTGTACATATAGATAGATAGGGCTTAACTTCAAAATAAAAATACAAAAAAAGAATGTGCTAGAAATCTAGTAATGCCAATTTTTCTTTAAATGATATTGTGAGATTTTTGCTCAAGCATAAAGGGATGCCGGTTTACAAAGGACAACTCAACTTTTCAAATTCAAATATAAAATTTTAATTTCAAGATATCCTTCTTAAAACTATTATCACAATTAAAATCAGTGTTTAGTTCAATATACAAAGTAAGTAATTCAGTACGTAAAAGTTAGTTAGCTTACTACTATAACTCAAACTATGCAAAGGAAATTCAATTAAAATTCAATTTGTAAAAGTCAATTCAAACAAATCTAATACCGCCACTGTGTTTGTAAAGAAGAAAAAAATTCACTATTAAATCCATGATTCAATTCAAAACAGAATAAAATTTTTGAAATATAAGTTGACGGTGCTGCAGATTTGTAAAGAAAGTAATTATTCCACAAATTCACGACCTAGTCTTGCGAAAGTAAACACAATAAATTAAATTAAATTGCAAGCTTGGCGTATTGAGTGTTGAGCTGTAATATGTGCTGAAGTGTGTAAGGCTGCAGTGTGAGCAGAATTGGAAATATGATTGCGTGGACGCAGAATTGAAGTGTAGTTTGCCGTGTAGGAGCCACAAAATAGAAGCTTCTGTATGTACTGCACGTGTAAACACGGCAGCAGTAGCAGAATTAAATAATTAGGTGGAAGTAAATTTCTGCAGCAGGAGTAATTTCATTCTTAAGTACAGGATAGAAATGCTAGCATAAGTAAAATTCTGCAATAGGAGTAAATTCCTACTTAGGTGTATGGAAAATTGCATTTTTTGCAAAAGGGTATGAAATCGATTAAATTCTGGTAGAGGATACGTTCCGAGTAAATTCATAAACAACAATATGAGATTCGCTGCGGCTCGTTGCCTTTTTATAGCCGCTGTGAACCGCTACGTCTCTACTTCATGATGGAAACGCTCGATATCAAAGTTGCATTCCATTCTTAGATCATATAACGAAAAGGATAGCCTATGCTGTGTAAAATTCGTTTACGTAAGCATTTTTTCTTGACACACGGAGGAGAAATGACAAGAGGGGTATCGCCTTGTAATTCGTCAGTTCGACAATTCTAATTTATTTCTGACATTTCAGATTTTATTACAAGAAGTTCGGGTGTGATTTAGCGATTTGTAGTAAATAACTAATTAAAAATAATTTTTACTTAACAGTAGTGTGATAAAATAGTGAAATATTGTTTTGTGAACGAGATTTTATATAATCGAGTTTAATTCTTTTAATAACAAATTAAAGTGTTTTAAATAAAATAAGAGTGAAATATTTATAAAAATAAACAGCCGTGGGGAAAAAATTTAACATTTTCCAATGCCGGCTGGTTTGTTTATAATTAAATTGTCATTGTCACCTTAAGTTACAGTAGCTATACAAAGGCAACGCCAAAAAATATTATCAGAAAATAAACGGGACACTAGGAAAATTCGTAAAAATGTAATAAGTTATAAAAATATTATAAAATTATACACTTAAAAATTAATTTAAAAATGTTGGGATCTGTTCTATTGAATTTTTCAATACTTAATAAAGATTCAAACAATAAATTATTCGCCCCGTGTGAAAATATCGTAGTTTACTACTTCCATGACTAAACCTATTACATCAATGCTCAAGTTTTTCATCCTCATAGCCTATCCTTTTTGTTATATGATTTAAGATTCCATTTAACTCTGACTGCGGCGAAGGCGAGAACATATCGACGCTGAAAAGCATAAACGTCCTAGCCGACCAAACTGAAACTTTTCACTAGAGCCCAAAAACTTTTTCAAAATCAGAAAAAAAATCATAACGTCTAAACTATTGGTGATAGAGGTGCTATTTTTGCACAGATTTTTTTTAAAAATTATACCCACAATTTGCAATAAGTAGAATCACGCTGAAGTTAGTATATAAGTTTTGCTAGTTACAGCAATCCGTGTTTTGTTTTATGAACCTCAAGAATGCTGTATCTGAATAACTGTAACGTATGGAGCGAAATGAAAGTTAAAGAACTTATGGCAACTGAAATGCTCTATCAAATATACCTTATTTATTTGTATGATATATGTGAGCTGTATCCAAGTTCTATGTTTAAAACAGAGTCTAACACTGGATGTACACTAACACAAAACAAGACAGGCAGTTTAAATAAAAGGGTTGTTTAATACTCTTCTAACGTAGTAACACCACATTCTGAGTTATCTATAGGTTGAAAAGAATAGAGTAACTGCATCTCTTATGCAAACCTAAGCAATAACAACACGCATTATACGCCATTTTTTCATAGACAACAAGTCATTGAAAATATAGTAACTTTGAACAATATTAAGAGTCATCATTTTATCGAAAGTCATCATTTTACGATCCGCAAAAATGGCGTAAGCCTCTCCAGCCGTCAAACCTCGGATGCTGTATGTAACTCGCTTAAAAATTTGCAAACTTTAATTTGCTTTAAGCGACATGTGCTTAAAAAGTAGCGGATTTTGACCCTATTACTGCAAATCAAGTCGAAGTTACCATTCAACGCAGTTTTTTTTCTGATTCAAATGGTGTATATAACGTATTTTCGATAGTTTGGTCGGTTACGACGTTTATGCTTTCCAGCGTCGATATAATGTGACGTAATGTTATTGAGAATTGTACACATGCGGGAGAGAAATGGGATGTGTTAGAGAAGATGGTAGATTCGCAATATTTTATTTATTTATTACTTATTTATGAGATTTTTTGTTTATTTTCAGGTTTTATCGTACGCAGGATATTTGTAGGATATATTTGGGATGAACGATATTAATATTCAGATAAGTATATTGGAATTTTACAAATGAAATTGAATCTTTGTTTGCGTATGTTTATCTTTTTAGGGCATATTTCATCATGGAAGCAGAACATGTGAAATTACCAAACACTAGTGATGGTGTAGGGGAAGATCGGGTAGCCCCGGACGGGGGGTAACCGCGGACATTTAAATTTCTAAGATACTAACGACATTGTGTTGGTTATGCTTCATTTTAAATGTGCGCCCTCTGGAGTGAAAATAAATCCAACTCAGTTGCGACGTGGGCACCGAGTAAGTTACACGTAAGAGTGTGTTTTGTTCTTGGCAAACAATTTTCGTCGCTCCTGTCAAACTTCATTGAAGGTTATCAAGTTCAGTAATTAAGTGTGCATATTTATCTTTTGTTTAATGCTGTGGGAAATTTGATATATTTTAAGGTTGTAATAATATTTATAACATTTCTTGTACTATTTAAGAGCTATGTTTAAAAATTTTGCCTGATGGCGATCGGGTAGCCCCGGACACGATAATGTCGGGTACCTCCGGACGTGATGTTAAGTTTTGTATTCCTCAATATTGTGTAACAAAATACAATTGTCTTGTCAGTTTGCTTATTTATGGACACTAATTTGAAATGTTTTTACTATTAGCACAAAACGGGTTCAAATGCCCATGAATTTATCTTTTCAACCCTGAAATCTTCACTGAGATTGATTTTTTTGCCATTAATGATGACAGACGTTGCGCAAGAAGCTTTTTCTAAAGACAATATGCCCAATCAGCCTTCAGCGGCCCATTCTTCATCGCCAATGCCCTCCGCTTTAACATGTTCAACAGTTGTCACCATTTCCTGATGCATAAAAAAAACGCTTGGTAACGCGGGCTCGAAAAACCCAAAGGAACGAGATTTTAACATCTTCACCATATCAAAAAGATCTGGAGGAAAGACAGAAAAGTAAAAACACTTGAAAAGACGAAGCGAAGAAACAAAAAGGTAAAGGCGCTAAAAAGACGCTGAAAACAGCGAAAAATAATCAAAACCTCTTCCAAGAAGATCAAGAAAAAGAGGCCGAATGCATCATATGTGGAGAAACATTTGAACAGGACTGGATTCAGTGTCATGAATGCAAAGACTGGGCCCATGGAGATTGTCTTTATATAGATTCTTCAGATGTTCAGTATTATTGTGATGTTTGTAATGCCAAAAAAATATAGGCCCACCAGTGATTACTATGTCCGGGGCTACCCGCCTTTTTTGTGTCGCCAAAGAAATAAGACTGAAGTATTTTTTAAATATTTCTTAAAAGACAATGTATATAATAAATAATTTTTAATTAATGTGATTGAAGAAGTTCTTGGTTTGTTTTAAGAGTAAAATGAAGACAGTAATTTCGTTTATTCGTACTTTTTTTTGCAATTCATTTCAGTGTCCGGGGCTATCCGATCTTCCCCTACTACCTAAAAAATGTATAAGTGGACTGAACAACTATTATTAAAAAAAAAAAGTATTTCCGTTGTGGTACTGCTATGTCCTTTTGTGAAAATTATTAAGCATTAAACTTCATTTGGCATTTGAATCAGAAAAATTGGTTCCTTCATTCTACAGATATTATTTTTTGAAAATGAATTTTTTTTTATTTAATTCTTTAAAAATATTGCCGGTTGTGCAGACGTGCTGCCATTAGATTGTTAATAATAGATATGTCGCTGTTTGTATTCAATACAAAAATAATGTGTATAATACTGCTGAAAGTAGACTAACAGGATAAATATATAAAACTGGTCTGTTTTAAAACTAGAAGCTTCGCTGTGTTCTTTTGTTTCCGTGCAGTGCACTGCAGAACACAGGAAATTGCGAATTGAATTGACTTGTAAGTGGCATAGAAGTAGAAAAGGTTTTGAAAGTATATAGAAAATTATCAAATTGCCATGACTTGAATCCTTGTAAAATGTCAAAATAGACTTAATGAGCTTTGGGGCAAAATTTGGCAGGTTTAATGTTTTTTAGGACTTAAAGTCATGGCAACTAAATTGTTCTTTCTATGCTTTCAAAAATTTTCTACATCTATGCAGCCTTCAAGTCAATTCTATTCGCAATCTCCTATGTTCTGCAATGCACAGCACGCAACCAAAAAAACACAGCTTTATTTCATTTTTTAAAGAAACTACAAAGGTATGTCTAGCGCAAATGTAACTAAGCTCTTCACGTCCATGCTCATTGGCTTATTGGCTTTAGCATCGTCATCAGACGGCACTACGTTTAAGTCGTATCTAAATGATTAATCTTCAAAGAAAATTCAATTTTCATCAGCTTTGCCATCAACAATGAACTCTGGAAGTACATCAACATCATTCCCTTCACTTTCTCAAAGTAAAAATAATCAGAGGTCGCTCCACAAAAACAGCACGAATTCAATGTCGAGTTTTGTTCGCAAATTGAATGATAAAGGAGAACAGAAATTAAATAAAGCCCTTTCAAAATTATTTTTTGCGGTGGATTCTACTCACTTTAATTTTTTTTTTTTTTTTTTTTGCCACCATATACAAATAAAATTCCTGGCAGGAAGGCACTATTAAATTATTATTGATAATGAATATAAAAATTGCACTTCTTCAGTAAAGGCTTCTATGATTGCGGATTCAGATTTATTGATCGATGGATGGAAAAATTGTTTTATCAATATTGTCTGGATGTTGCACAATGCTATTAAAGCATCAGGCTATTTTAATTAATTGGAATTAATTAATTTGGGAAATGAACGGTTTATATGCTACAGAGCCTACTATACTCGATATATAGTCTTCTAGTAATTTTAATCTTAGCTCGTAACCTTTCTAAAGGCTATACTTACTATGTGCCTCACTTAACAATATAATAAAATAGTTTTGATTAAAAAAGAACTTTACCGCTTTAAACTCAATAACTGTCAGCTGAATAATAGGTGCAAGTGTGTATATGCGGTTATAGTCTGGACGTGCAAGAAGATTCATTCCATATCATCGAACCATGATATATTTCCATATGCAACTATTACTCGTATTATTCGATTAATATAACTGTCTTTAAATAACTTTGCTTTGAAAGGTATACAATTTGGATTATCTTTGAATAGATAAGAAAGAAAGGAGTTAACATGAAACAGAGGTAGCCCTCTCAAATTGCACGTACTATCACGGAAAGAGATGTTGTTAAGTAATAACGGAGAATCAATACTCCCGTTTAAAAGTTGAAGCACAACCATGCGATGTTTCTGAGGCGAGTGCATTCAAAGCTTCAAGGGATCCTCATATGGTGGAAGAATTAATGAATTATTCCAGGGTAGGTGCCTGAGAGCAAATCGTAAAAAGTTTCTCTGAACAGATTCAAAGAGGTTGATGTGTGTACCGTAAAATGGAGACCACACCTGGCTAGCGTATTCAAGAAGTAGTCTCACAAAGCAAGTGTACAAACGCAATGTTATGGTGGTTTAATAAAACCTAGCATAGAAGTACTGTTTGATGACATATAGTTTATATGGGAGATAAAATTCAATCTGTGGTCACATTTGACAGCCAAGTCATATACAGAGTCCACACGGCGAATCGAGGAATCCGAGAACATATAATCATAAGTGATTGCTGTGTGATTCCTATGGTAAAATATAATCTCACATTTGTCGATATTGGGTACCAAATTATTGCTCTCGCACCAATTGTAAAATTTTTGAAGGTGACCATGTACCTGTTCAAAGTCGTGAACAGATTTAATCTGAGCGAAGAGCTTAACATCGTCAGCATAGATCAAGACCGTACAGCACTTCACAACAGAGACAATATCGTCAGTAGACAGAATAAAGAACAAGGAGACCAAGTGACTCCTTTGAGGTACGTCAGACGAAGTCTTCAAGACACTAGAGATGGAAGATTTGATAAGTTCTGTTATCTAAATAAAACTCTGCTCATTTCAGAAATGTTGGGGGACCCCAAACTTATCCATTTTAAAGAGTATCGCGGAGTGAAATAACTATTTGAAGGCTTTACTAAAGTCTGTATAAATACAATGTGTCTGATAGCCTTTTTCCAACCCGCCGAGACAAATTCCAGCAATAAACCCATGTTGATGTGAAGAGAGCAGGGGCGGATTTCCCTATAGGCCCGGGTCTAGGGCGGCAGATTTAGGGGGCGGCGATTTTTTTTTGTAGTTGTGGGTATTTCATTACATTTTTATACTTTTTCGTTTTTTTAAATAAAAAAATTCGTTGGAAAGTGTTATTTTTAATTCTACTCCATTTTTTTCAAATCTACTCCGATTTATGAGGCAGCCTACTCCGCTAATTCTAGCCTGGGGACCCTTCACTGGATATAGATCATTCAATTTTTCGTGTTTTACAGGGAGTATGGGGGCGGCAATCTTCCATTGGCCTAGGGTGGCCAAGTGATCAAATCCGCCCCTGGAAGAGAGCAAATTCTTACAGGAAGTTGGTACATATTGGAAGTTGGTAGTTGACAGCAAATGATAGATTCGAATAATTGGGCATGCAAGCAGTCTTGGATCCAAGATTCTGGTGAGGGGTTTAAAAATAGTATGGGCTGAAACAAACTGAACAAAAGCTTGCAGACATTCGCCACCACTCGCAAATATAAAATGCACAAAATTTATCATTTAAAAGATACGAGTCGAACAGATTAGCAAGTGGCTACGCCTTGCAAAAAAGAAAGTTGCTCAAGACTTTTTGCCACTCCGAAAAGTCAAAAGGGATGTTAGATTATTCATTTTGTTTTGGTTTATAAATGGTGGAAGTGTAAAACTTCCCTTTTATCTGTTTTAGTTAGTAAAACTAGGGAAACGTACTTTATTGAAATTCACGAATCATCATAAATTATATCTTTGTAAAATACAGGAATCAAAAATTTACATTTATTTAACCCGAATCCGCCCAGTGTGATAATATGGTTACGCCAGACACAATGTAATTAAAAAAATTCCACTGCTTTTAAAACCGGTTTGATTCAGATACACAAACCGGTTTTGCATTTCGAGGACCTTTACCTGCCAAGTGCATTATGCGGAATATTATTTCAAGGGGAGTTATTGCAAGGACGACATTAGTAACAGTGAATAAAAATTAAATTTGCGAAAAATGACAAAATTAGTGGATATGAAGAAGTAAGTATACAGCTATTTTATTTAATTGAGCTTATTTCTCTGTAAAAATGTGACAACATATTCTAAGAATAATGAATTTTAATTTAGTAAATAAAGTTTTATAAAAATCGAAAATTTGTTTAAGAAATTCCTGCTTTTATTTTAGGTGTGACCATATGGTCACACTGGGCGCATTCGTAGGTTTCATTCGTATTACATGTAATTTGTTTTTTTTTAAAGAGACAGTGTATAAAAGGATTTTGCCGTTCATTAAAGGTCGTTTAATCACAAACCTTTCTTTTTTTGTTGTGTATTTTGTTCAACCACAAAAAATTGACATTAGTTGAGGCACTCGACTATCTGGAAGAGTGCATGTCGGACGAGGAGGAGCTATCCAAAATATACATACAGCCTCCTGAGTTGGAAGTAGGTACTTTGAGCGGGGAAGACGATGCCGACAAAGATTCGGCAGGAATTGCGGACAATGTTTGCAGTAAGCAATTGAAAGGTAACTGCGAAATTGTTACTAATCGACGACGTTTAGCCACAGTAGACGATGACGATAGCGATTTAGAGGACTCGTTAGCAATGAGTGAACCACTATTGGAGAAACTTTGTCGTAATTCGCCGTATTTAGCGCAGAATGCACACGAACAAGGTTTTGACGAACAGTTATACCAGCAACCATCAACAACATCCTCGACACTATCCATGCACTTGCGACGAGTTCAGCCATCAAGGACAAATTGCCCAATTCCAAAAGCCACTAAAGACACCGTTTTCAAATGGAGGAAGGATAGAGATGATCCCAATTTTTCCACCACCGAACTACGAAGATTGCAAAGATCTGCATCCACATGAGCAATTTGAAAATTTTTTTGATGTGTGACCTGGTGCGGCACATTTGCGAGGAGTCTGCGAAATACGTTATATTTCTCGGCAAGCCAAACCCAAACATTACTGCTCAGGAGATCGCTGTTTTATCGGTATTCTGATAATAAGTGGCTATAACACTTGCCAGTATGCGTTCATATTGGAGCATTGATGACGATATCCGGAATGATTGTATCGTGAAAGCTATGCGGCGCAATCGCTTTTTGGAGATTCATAAATATCTTCACTTCGAGGATTCCAACAAAACGGTGAATAATGGAGACAAAATGTGGAAGTTGGGACCAATTACAGATCACCTAAAGGTTAATATTATTAAACATTTCCACCCGGAGCAAAACCTATCGTATTATGAGAGTATGATAGCATATTTCAGGCGCCATGGTTGCAAACAATTTATTAGAGGCAAGCCTTTGCGTTTCGGGTACAAAGTTTGGTCGTTATGTACTCCTGATGGCTATCTAGTAAATTTTGAGATTTATCAAGGAAAAAATCTTAGAGCAGAGACTATATATGAGCAACGGTTTGGGAAATGTGCAGCTCCTCTCATCAATATGATTGATGATTTCGCACCTGAGATGCAATAGCTTCCGCTTTCTTTTTATTTTGACAATTTGTTCACTGGACTGCCGCTACTACTTTATTTGAAATCACGTGGTTACAATGGCACAGGTACAATTCGTGAAAATCGAATCCCGAAAAATTGTCCTATTATGGCCAAAAAGAACATGCAAAAGCAGAATCGCGGCTACATGACATCCAGCAAAACTGTTAAAAATGGAATCATCCTGACGTCTTGGAAAGACAACAATGTTGTCAATATTGCCTCGACTGCGTTTGGCGTTAATCCAGTTTCGAGTACTCAGCGATATTCAAGAGAGCAATCTAAACGAATTCAAGTGTTGCGCCCTTACGTAATCGCCGAATATAATAAGAACATGTGCGGGGTCGATCGGTTGGACCAAAACATCAGCCTGTATGGTATTGCGATCCGAGGGAAAAAATGGTGGAGTTCAATTTTCACCTGGTTGATTGATGCGTGCATTCAGAATGCATGGCTTCTTCACCGCACGGCTCATCATGAAATGCCTCAATTAGAGTTTCGTCGACAAATTGCTGTTTATTATTGTAAACATTATGGAGAAAGTCCAAAGCACCCCGGCCCCATACGAAAGCGAAAGTCGCTTAAATCATCAGCTGGAATTTTCCGATTCGATGGAATGCACCATTATCCAACCCAATGCCATAAAAGACGTCGCTGTGCGGGCGAATTGTGCAAATCGGTTGGACGAATGGAATGCTCGAAATGTGACGTTGGACTTTGCTTGAGCTGTTTCAAGCAATATCATACTGCGAAACCAATCTAATAAAAAATGCAATGTATACAAGTTTATTCAAATTAGAATACACAACAACAAAAAAATAAATTTTTTCATAACACAGTCCTTGTAAGTATTATTTTAAAAAAACTCTAGTTAACACCTAGTGACTTAGGTATATAAATATTATGTATTGAATTCCAAACTTCATAAAGTTAAGTTATATACAAAAAAATAGCAAAAAGAGCAAATCAGCGTTTTATTAATTTAATCCGAAAAATCCTGGAGAAAACGATTTCTCACATATAATTCCCATATAGCCCAGAGTGACCATATGGTCACAGCACCATGCGGGGAAGTACGCAGGGGGGGGGGGAAATTCAAAACCACCTTTTTGTCCTTCGGAGAGGTTTAGAAATGTACCTTTAAAGTTTCATTTCGGAATTCAAAAAGAAAAGTTATGGGCGGATTCGGGTTAAAATAGCAGCCAGAGAATAGATACAATACATACCTTGTACGAATATAACTTCGTCGGTAAGCTAAGAAAATCTGACTTCGTTTGATTTTTATATTATTAAGCCAAGCTCAGGAGATATCCTGTGAGCTATGATGCAAAGCGCAGCATGGTAAGAAGGTGATAAAGAAAGCAATTAGGGAATATGAGTAGGGTGGCGAAGGAGCGGATGTATGACACCCTTAAACTTTCGCAGATTACATATCGGAGAAAAGACAGATGATTGGAGACTGTTCCACGTTCGCACATGACCGAAAGTATTTTGGAGGGTAAAAGGATGTGCGCGGCTTTCAGCGCGAGTATTATATGGAGGAATCCGGGATCAGACTAAACATTTCATCAGAACATTGATCATGCATCTAGCAATATAGGAACGAAAGGCAACCAATATTGCGGCGGTGCTCGTATAAGTCATCGCCAATGAGCTGAAGGCTCTCTTTTTGCCAATATCCAACGGAGCTAGGGCTCTGCGACTAGCCCCGACCAACATATGGAAATTTTATTCCATTTTAGGTTTAATGTAGGACATGTAGAGGAACGCTAGAATCAACGGGCTGAAATATTTCTTACACGTTTTCAGAAATCCAAGATATTTCGTTCCTTATTTGGCAACAGAGAAGTTGTGATCTGTTCAGCTTAACATACTACAAATATTAATGTCAAGAATGCATAAAGACGGCGTATCATCAGGCAGTGCTCAATCAAAAGAAACGGGAATGGAAAATTTGTATGTTCTTGTGTTAAGAAGATGGGACAGCTTTGGAACTTAGACGTATTGAATTCGATTCGGTTTGCTCCAAGCTAGGATATTACCATTGTGGTTATTCAAGGATCTAATCAGGCAATCTAATTTGACAGATGTGACGTTTCCTCTGCAGTCCCCAAGGTTGTTAAGGGAGTAATCAAAACCATGGGTACTGTCATCGGCAAAACAATGGATGGAATTTAAAGTAAGGGAAAGCAGATCATTAATGAAAATTGAGAAGAGAGATGGAGTGATAGCAGACCCCTGAGGCACCCCGGCATTTATTGGCTGAGATTGAGATGTAACACCATCTAATATAATCCGTATTAAACGACCAGATAAACCACTTTACATTCATAATAGATGAGGACGACAGAGACCAAGCGCTTTAAACTCCATACATATCTAGGGCAACAATTAAAACTTAAAACTATCAAGAGCTCCAGCTATGGAGACGTTGATCTCCTTAAGGATCTTAAATATATCTCTCGTATGGATGTATATTGGTTCGTATACACATCTGTAAGGGAGATGTAAAGTGGGTGAAAAAGGAGAGTATAAATATTAGTTTTATTCAGGAGTCGACAATCACTTCATTGTAAAATAGTGAAAGAATAGAGGAACTCCTAAAATTGATCCTAGTTTTGACTTGGGACGAGAAATCTTTGCCGCCTTTGCGTCTTGCCAAAATTCTAACATTCTGGTTAAAAAGAAATACTTTTTGGATAGTGTGTCAGTTCTGGATATGGATGCAATTGGTAGGTTCGAAAATCAGACATTTCCGCTTTTATTGCTTGGCTGTACTTATCGTTAAACCAAAAGCGGTCTTGCTGTTGTTAAGATCTGCTGTGTAAATACTGTATCTATTCGCGCATGCCCAAGACTTTGAATTGTACTAAATTCAAATGTGCATTCATAAACATCCATTAAAGCAAAACATACCGACCAATCAAATTCTCTAGGATACTCATTGAGACTTTCCCAATCTGCAGATTTATTTTGTTTTTATTTAACGTTTGGGCTAAGTATTCTATAAAAACTATGACATTTTACGAAATAAAAAAAAAAATATTTAAAAATTAATCTCTTGTTTCAAATGTAATAACACTCACTACAACAATGCACAATCACTTCTTCGGCGTTGTATATAGTTTCGGTGAATTTCTGCACTTACGACTTATAATTGTTTCTTTTAATTTTTGTTTTGCCACGTCGCGCCGACAATGTTCTAAGAAGCCGTCTTTACTTGGAAGGCTTATCAAAGACTCTTTGGTAGCTGTTTTCAATTAAACTAAACCCTCCATCGCGTTAACATGAATAGGCTTTGTCTTGCTTCAACCACCCCGAACAAAGCGACGCTCATGTACAGGTATCCGCGCTTCCTGTTTTCCCTATCGACTTCAACAACCACGACCGAAGGCCAAGGTGCTAGCTAGAGCCTGCGTTCCTAAATGTATCATATTGAACGCTTCCAGAAATTGCTACGTTTTTGACAAAAGGTGCAGTAGAATAGATGTGAATCATTTTGTTAGGAAAAATTCAGAAGATCTACTGCAAATTTTTTCAGTGCTCTTCAGGAGGGGGGCGCACCTTCTGCCCTTTAGCAGGATCCGCCCTTGCATACAAGATAATTTTGCAATAAGTCTATATATATATCTATATTTCATTTTTACTACCTTTTTTGTAGATCACTATCGAGCGATTTTTTTAAAATAATTCACAACGGAGCGATTTCATAGTAAGGGTTTTCCAATAAGAGGTGTTATTTTGGTATTCAAAGAAAAATGCCATTTTTTGATAAATGATCGGATCTTTATTTAATTATAAAGGTAACAAGGTGTCCTTTTAGCGGGTTCCTGGTCACATGGGGATCATGGAGAATGAAAGGGCTGTCCATTTAGCTTAGGGCTGGCTTTGATTCTGTGTTCATCGGTCCAAAACCCGCCGCAGGTATTGTCATCTCGAGTATCGGGTCTCTCATCAAAGCTGGGGTTCATTGGAAGCACCATCAGAGATGGGTGAACCTGAGGACTTCCAGGTGCACAAAACTGTTTCTTGATGGGTCCAATAGGAATATCTCTGATTTTCTCACTGGGCTCGGAAGGAAGTAATGTAGAACTGT
Source organism: Dioctria rufipes (assembly GCA_963924295.1). Classification (NCBI taxonomy): domain Eukaryota; kingdom Metazoa; phylum Arthropoda; class Insecta; order Diptera; family Asilidae; genus Dioctria; species Dioctria rufipes. The sequence continues at coordinate 312,775,072 of OZ002740.1, read as the reverse complement.
GGATTACTTCATCAGTGTGCATAGCTCGCTTCATGCTCATCTATCAAGGATGGAAGTTGTTGACAGCCCTGAGTGTCTGTCTTGACTGGAAGGGGAGCCTGAGACAACCGAACACTTTATGTGTGCTTGTCTGGCCTCCGCCTGGATCAGGTTGGATACTCTATGGCCTGCCCTTATATCTGTAGATGAGATGAAAAACTTTCCTCCCCAAAACTAGATGCGCTTCAATAAGAGGACAGGAAGGTTTTTGTGAATGGGCTTCTAGCAGCACAATGATCCACCGTAATCTCCGTGCTTGGGATGGGATCTCCTGTCGCCTCAAAATAAATTTAAAAAAAAAGAATACTAACTTTTGGCTGGAATCTTTGGACGTTTAGGGTGGGAACATCTTTTTCAACAGCTATATTTAAACTTTTCTCCATTTTTCAAATATCATTACATAGTATCAAATATAAAGCTAAACAGATTTTTATATTCTGCACAGAATTAAAACAAAAAATCAGTTTTTACACAAAAATGTGGTCAACCAGACGCGGTCTACCCACTAAATATTATTTCTGATCAGTATTTCTTGTATATTTAGAGAATTCGATTGTAATTAGGCATTTCCGTCTGGAAATATTTTAATTAGTGGGAAATAAATTCTACATTTCCAATAATTAGAAGAGAAACCATGCATAACATTTGAACATTTGTTAAAGGCATAGAATCAGATTAGTAAAAATCGAACGAAATGTACATTGCACCCAAATGTTTCCTTCCACAATATGAGCAAATGTTAGACTCCGTTTTATATCAGCAATTAATTAAACGTTTCCCGCAACGACTAAATTCAGTAAAAATTTTCCTACGGTTAAGTGCAATTTCGACGATAGGTATCCTCACCTCCTCTACAACTCCTTCATCGGCTGACGTTATAACGAGGACGCTTAGAATTCTCAGTTGATTTTGTCAAAGTCAGCACTTAGGAGGAGTAGTATAATTTTCATGATAGCTATAGCGATGTGTGATGGACTGAAGCTCCTTAATTGATGGATTACTTTCCATTTCACTTAGCTTGAAAATCAATTACTTTCTCGTTAATTACATCCTGTAGGTACATGAGTGAAGCTCTCTCGACGCCTGCTATTAGACAGCATCAGGCACCTCATTAAGAGAATATACACAGAGTTCCGGCGGCTGTCTGATATTAGGAATACTCATTTCGTCTTGTAATTATTGTACAATGTCCAATGTTTTTTATTCGCAATCAATAATAATTTTTGTTGCCCCCTTTTTATTGATTTTCCATTACGGATGTAATACAATTGACTTGTACGCATTCGAATTCCTCTCGTATGGTGGAGACTTATAGATGAAAGAGCATTATTTTGTTAGGAATAAAACTGAACTGAAGAGTTTCCATGTTCCGTGACATAAAGATCTTATGTTTAGTATATTTTTCTCCTTTCCGCGTTTACTATTTCGCACTCCTTATATAGGTACATACATATTGTCCGCTTTTGTTCATATTGAGACAAAGAAAAATAATAACAATTTATGTTACCTCACTTAGTTTTGCCCTTCGGGTACAATAATTTAGAAAAATTGCGCGCTGAAGTAGCTCTTTTGTGTTTTAGTCTTTATCGGGCCCCATTGGCCTATATACGTGCACTGGAATGTTGATGTTTTATGAGGTTGAAAATATCGTCATGAATCTTTGTCAACAACCTCGTTGTTAGATAATAATGAAAGCCCCACTTCAACATGACAAGGAACTTGATTAAAATTCTTTTATGGCTTGTACTTAAATTGAGTGCTATGAGAATTTGTTAAGGGTCAAATCTGGATAATTGAGGTCAAAATTGCCGTTACTGTTTGTAATTTCTATATATCTATAAGCGAACAGGAATTTCGTTTTCTATGTAATTTTTATATAATGCATTATTGTCACTATGGATTTTTTTTTTAGTCATGTAGTTTTAATATAGGGTGATCAGTTAGAAATGCATATACATATTCAATGCAATACTCACTGATAATAACTATAATATTAAAGGATTAATTTTTGAAATCGAATGACAGGCATATCCAGAAACTGTGTAGACTGAAAAAACTAAATTTGAACTAGTTTATAGAAAATGTATAGAAAACAGTCATGCGCATTTTAAGTTTTTCGTCAGCTTTACGGCACAATTGATAACGTAAGATATTTTGAGTTATGTCAACTTAATTTTTGACAATACATCTCGAATTGTGGTATATTTACCATATACACGAAATTTGATGTGTGTGTACATTCTAAATCGGTATCTAAACATATTCAAAGACATTTTCTTGTGGCAAGGCTATGACGGAGCTGTGAACAAGATAGGCCATTTTGGATATAAAACTACAGTTTAAAAAAACAAAATACAATATTTCTGATAAATTTTCGGATAGCCGAACGGACAATGATTTCATCTACGGTATAAATACATAATAATTTCATTCAAATATGCGAAGTTTGTGGCCTTTGTGAAACGTAAGTTGGGTGGGCGGTTAAAAAGGATAACTCAGCCTAGTTAATACAAATATAAATTTTAATAAAAATATTAATTAATATTCAATTCAATGTTTGGCCTTATTATAGTTAATTTAATTCAAAGTTCAACATAAAGTTACCAATGAAAAAAAAAAAACATAATCCAATAAAGTTCTTAACCCTAATCCGACCACGATGTGACTTTGAGTCACATTTGAACTTTGACCTTAAATTTTTTAACTATTTCATATTGCATTTCCAAAAAACTTTTTTGGTTTTTACTTTAAATTAACACTAAAAAAATAAGTATTTGAAAATTTGGAGTTAGTCATAATATAAAAATTAACCCTTTTCACAAAATGTGTATTATTATACCACGATGTGACTCACAATCACACAGTACATTATTACGCTACGCTGTGGAATATGCACATTATAAATAAACCTTTATGCGAATCATACTTATTGAGACATATCCTAACATGCATCCAATTATGTGGAATCTATTATAGTATTTGTGACTGTATGTGCACCAATGGAAGTACGGTTATATTGTTTTATACAGGCACTGTAAAATGGGGGATATGTGTGCTTCTTTTGACCTCTTGCCTATAAAACCGGTTGGCATATTGCATCAAGAATAATTGTGTTTGATGGTCCAAAAGTTCAACACGTGAGAAGCTTATGTACAGTTGATATTAGTTGTGATACTAATTGAATCTTTATCTATCGATTTACTTAGTTTTCCGCGATATTGTCCCGTATAAAAAAATTCCCTTGTGTTATAAGCCCTTTTATAGAAATGGCTAAACGAAAGAACATTATTTTGGCTGAGGAAGAAATTCGTCGTGCCATGCATAACCTAAGTGACACTGATGATAACGAGGCTGATTTGGAAGACTATGCAAGTGATTGTTCAGAAAGCATAGTAATTGCAGCAGAAAACAATTCCGATATTGATGATGAGCTTTTTTTTTAGTAGCAGTCATGAATATGATGAAGAAGCGAATGAGAGTCCAACAATCTACCTTGGAAAAGATGGCACGGAATGGAAAAGCACACCCCGTATACTCAACAACATTCGACCCATCACATTTGCATATTGATTTAACGGTGGACGCTTTTTCATTATTCTTCCATAAAGAAATTATCAATATTATTTTGAAATACACCAATACGGAAGACAGAGAGTGGCTGCTGATAAATAGAAAAAAAATGGACGCAATTGAAATATGTATAAACTTTTATTGGCCTTGTCTTAAAAAAGGAAGGCATAAGTGAATTTGGAGAATTTTGGGACCCTTTACACGGCAACCCTTTATTTAGAGCGTGCATGGAATAGATTTGCCACTTTGCGCCGCCACTTGAGATTCGACGATAAAAGCACACGGCCAGCACGCCGAGAGCGTGATAAGTTTGCGCCATTTCGAGATTTTTGGGAAATAATCAACAAAAATTTATTGAAACACTACAGCCCTGGACCAACTTTGACGATTGATGAACAGCTAGTTCCTTATCGCGGAAGGGTATCATTTTTGCAATACATACCATCAAAACCGGACAAGTATGGCATTAAAATTTTTTGGACATGCGACAGCAACAACAGCTATCCATTGAAAAGAATGCCGTATCTTGGACAGGAAGGACATAATCGAGGACAAAATTTGGGACAGAGATGCGTTGAGGAACTGTGCATACCATTTCAGAACAGTAACCGCAATATCACATTTGATAATTTCTTTACGAGTTATGAACTGGCTCAAAGCTTATTGAAAGTGGGGCTGACGTCTATTGGAACTCTACGTAAAAATAAAAGATGCATTCCGGCCGCATTTCTACCGCATAGACAGCGAGAAATTGAAAGCAACATATTTGCCTTTAGAAAAAATATTACGTTAGTACGCTATGTACAAAAAAAAAAAAAATAAAAATAAGGCTGTCCTCTTATTATCAACATTTTGCATCACGATGCAGAAATTGATGTGATAACAAAAATAAATCTAAAATCAACACATTTTATAACACAACAAAACGAGGAGTTGATATTTTGGATCAAATGGCGCATTCATTTTCTGTAAAACGTAAAACTAATAGGTGGCCAATTGTCCTATTTTATAATTTAGTTGACGTGTGTGCAGTAGCAGCGAAAGTCATTTGACTAAACATCTATCCGAATTGAAATCGTTCGAAAGCAAAACTACGACGCAAGTTGTTCCTAAAAAGTTTGGTCCAGGATATGGTAGTACCACACATACAGCGCCGCAGCATTCGTTACTTGAATAAATGTACTGGTGCAAGCATAAATGAAGTGCTTGACCACGCATCCACCAGCATGGAAGTTCAAACCCAGCCGACTAAGGGCGACATTCGGCGTCACTGTCATATATACCCACCCAAAAAAAACAGGGTGTCAAAGCAGTGTTGTAGCTTATGCAAAAAAAATATATGCACCAAACACTCAATAAAGATTATCATATGCAGAACTTGTATCAACAAATAAATTTTTTCTTATCTTTTGAATGTATTTTTTTTTTTAAACATAATTTGAAATCAAAAAATATATGACGTGTGTATAATATTTTATCTTTATATATAGTTTGTTTGAATAAATAAATGAATTTAAACTAAAAACAAAAAACTCTGTTTTAATTATTCCCATAATCATAATAAGTGACTGAAAGTCACTTCGTGGTATGATTCGTTATAAAAACACGTGGTACGATTAGGGTTAAACAATAACTCAAGTTAAAATGCAGTAAACATCCAAAATCAATCCAATTTTGTCCTTATGCCTGAAAGTGTAAAAGGAATAGTTTATTGGTTATCTGGAATTGCACTTAGATGTGCTGTATAAGCACACCAGAATAAAAGTTTTGGTCTATGCTGCAGATGTAACACAATTTTAGTTCTCAGGTGTTGGTCGTAGTGTAAAAGAAATAGGTATCTTCAGCAAAATGAAACTTCTGATTAGGTGTGGATTCCAGTGGAGCAGAAGTAAATTTCTACAACAGAATGAAATTTCTGCTTAAATGTGGGTGGCAGTGAAATAGAGGTAAATTTTTTCTGCAGAATGAAATATTTGCATATGTGTTGGTGATAGTGAAGCAGAAGTAAATTTCTGTGGCAAAATGAAATTTCTGCATAGGTAAATCTCAGCGAACTTGGAATTTTCATAGAATTAAACTTCTATATGAAGGAAAACAAAATTAGACTTTTGTATATGACTGGAACTCAGATTAGGCTTAACAGCAATGGATAATCAGTTATGTCTCTATTTCCATGATGTATTGTCCTGGCAGCGCTAGTTTTATTTTATCTGAAATATTTTTTACTGTAGTAGATGAGGAGGGGAGCCGGTTTTAAAAGGTAACTCAATGCGTTTAACCCAGATCTGCCTGGTTTTCCTAATTATTACCGATATCCTTAATTTTTTTAATACGTTTTCAATTTATTCTGCTTATTATTTTACTATATCTTGTTTTTCAAAATATGCGTATTTATTATGATAGAGGAGGGTGGCACCGTACGGTACCGCTAGGCATTTGTAATACAAAAGTAATTATGTTCTGAAAAATATATTATGAAGCTTTCAATAGGTTTAAACGCAGCAAAAAGACATTTTGTAAATAGAAATATATATTTATTAAATAGTTTTACATAAATGAGGGCTTAAGTTTTTTGGCAAAATTGTGAAAAGCAATTTAGACAAAACTCTACTTCGCATTTAAACCATTGGAAGTGTATGCGCGAGGGAAACCCTACACAGCGTCGACGTTCTTTGCATGGGATAATTAGATGATTTATGCCATCGTACCTCAAGTATTCTGGTACACTGAAAAGAAACATATTTTGTATTTTTTGTGTTAATTTATTCAGGTAAATAAAATTTAGTCTAGGGACCTTTTCACATGAGTATTCTAGATCGTATAAGTTGCAACCATCTGTCGTCGCCTCCGCACGGATATGAACAGTAATATCCATGCGTATGAGCAGTAACACAAATGCGAAATGACGATGTTTGCAATGGCGGATACAACGGGGGGCGATCGGGGCGATCGCCCCCCCTAAGCTCTAATAAAATTTAAATTTAGACTCTACTCAAATGCAATAGAAAATATAAAAATAGTAATTTTAAAAATACTGCTTGTAAATGCGCACAAAAAATTTGAAATAATTTCACCCTTAATGGGAACAATCACAAAAGTTCTTATAGTTACCCTTCATTTTGCATTTAATTAAATATTGAAATTATTGTATATTTGTACAAATTTTGAAATTTTCAAGGTACACAAAGAAAGCAAGTCTGAGCAGTTGAAATTTCAACACTACCGTGGAAAATTTAATTTTGGAGCTCCTAATGTTTATCAAAATATTTAATTAAATTAATTTGCTTTGAATTTGTTTTCTTTGTGTACCATGAAATTTTTATACACAAAATGTAATATAATTTCAGTATTTAAGTCAATGTCAAATGAAGGGAAACTCTAGAGAACTTTTAAAGTGTAGGTACTCACTAAGTGAAAGGAGTAATTATTTGTATTTTTAGTGCGGATTTTGAAGCAACGCTTTTTTTTTTTAAATAATATTTATATTTATTATTTTTTTCTTTTATAGTCTTAAATTATTCTCAATATATATAAAATTATATCATTAGGAAATTATTTTTTCAATTTTTTGTGATCGAATGCTTACAAAAGGTATCTTGATTAAAAATGATCATCATAGCCGGTGTAATTAATATCAGATTCAGTTTTCTTGCAAATATTTAATTTGAAGCAGACAGGGCTATATATATCCAACCAAATTAGTACTTCTTCAATTGTTGGGAAAAAAAATTTAAAAACGTTGCCTTTAATTTGCAACAAATTGCAGGCCAGCCCAGGCAATTATGGTGTTCGAACAAAATACAAGCTACCTACCTTTATGTTAAAAACACTATCAGTAAAAGAAGGCAAGAAGTGTATAATATCGACCACTACCTGTACACTATCCTTGCATTCAAGGCATACTTCTTTCTTATATATTTCGGGGGCTATGACTGACCGATTTTCTATTTGAGATGGCACCAAGTTTATATTATATTAATGAAAAAAAAAAACCTCCGGCGATATCTGGATGCTAATGAAATTTTCATGCTGAAACAGAAAGAGAAAGCTGTATAGGGCAGGCCACAAATCATGGTTCCAACTTCAGGAGGAACCTTGAGATATGAAAGAGCAAAATGCGACGTTTAGGAAGGAGAGGGGGCTTATTACTTTTGTATATTTCCGCGTAATATCCTGTAGCACTCTTACTATAAACCCATAAAGGAATGGTGTGAAATGATCACTAACTGCTCAGACTTTCTAAAAAACACTTCACTTATAATATTTTCAAACTTTACCCCTTTTCCGCCAAACTGCATTGTCACCAGTTTTAAACACAATGCGAGAGTCAGCAAGGCTGACAAAATGTTAAAAATGTTTAAGGGGGAGAAAAATAAAATTGGAGCTTTTCTGCCAGATTGACCTGAGGGACCAAGATAGTTATTTATTTCACAATCATCTAAATATAAAAAATATGAAAACCAATGCATTTTCCATGCGCCATTTTAAAAATTTCCCCTAATAAGTTTTATGTAATTTTCAGAAGATCTCAAGATTATTAATAGCTGCTTATAAATCTTTGGGCAACTCCAAAAACTTTCGGAATTGTTATTTAATAATAATAATACACATAGGTAATTGATACCTACATCATTTTTACAATCGAGATTACTTACAATCATTTCACGTGTGAAACAATATCACTAATTTCGCTATGAACAGTAACAATTTTTGGATTCGAGAAAACAAAATTTTTAAAAATTTGTCATCTGAATCAATGAACGGATTTTCACAATTATGTATTAGCCTTTTAATTTAAAGGCTATTTTTATTTTTATCATCCTTAATAAGTAGTAATAAAGGATGTCTCAGAATGGTTTTCGTTTTTGAAACTTAAAAATAAATCTCATTTTAATTACTGTGAAATCATCGACAGTTTTCGAAATTTTACTTATGAAAAAGGACCATTTGTAAATGGGCACCATCCGCTTCTGCATACTCATTTAGCCTGGTTTTTATAAAACGCTCGCACACAAAATATGTGCTGTGGTCCCGTGAAACGATCCATCGCTACTAAACTGAGTAGGCCAGCCATACGTTTGACATCTGTCATATCACTCCGGGAGCTGTGTTTGGCGCGTAACGGTAAAAACAAAGCCGAAAAACATTCTGAGACACCCCTTATATTGTATTTCAAGATCAGGGATATTGAATTAGTGATAAAAATTTTGCAGATGGAATACGTCCTTTCGGGTAATATTGTCCTTAGGCAGGCTAATATATAAAAAAAGTTTAAGGATGATTCAAAGAGTTTTTGTAAAGTAACTTCTTCTTCTCCTTCCGTACTACCATGATATCGTAAACAGCTATTTTCGGACCAAATTCTATCAGTTTTCATACATTCAGATTTACCCTGAACACCTTTCTGTATACCTTCAGATTTGTATATTTGTTATAACTATACAAAAATAGGAAAATTTTCAAAATTTCTTCTATAATGCTTTGATAATGACTTTTTTTTATGATATTGCCAAAGCTCAGGGCATACCATATGATGCCGTAGCACATTCAGAGATATAACACCTGTATGGCGGATTTGGCTTTAAATTGTGCACGTTTTTTAAATGCTTCCGCAACTTTCTAATTGAAGTTTTGTCGATCCCGTTCTACTTTGAATTGCAGGCAAACTGATTGATGCAGAGAATAACTGTACCTACTACATTGTTCGAGTTTGCAAATGTTTTTTGTAAATTTTAAGAAAGTGCGTGTAATACTACCCAATCTTCTCCTGCAGAATATGTACGAAATGTTCGTAATTTTTATATTTTATATTATTAACAGAATTTCACATTTCGTAAAAAGTACGAAGAAAGCTATCATTATCACAAGCGTACGTGCGTTCCTTTTTTACGAAACGTTTTATAGATTTTTGCAATATGTTTGTTAAATCGCGTTACAAATTCTACAAAAGTCATACAGAGAGAGCAGAGCTAGCAGTACAAAAATAGATTTTAGGTAATTCTCTCCAATACTACGGAAATCATTCAGATCGAGATTTTACGACAGTTTTCGTAAATGCTTTACAAAAATGTTTCTGAGAGTAGAAATTAGATTTCTCCAATTTATTTCTATATAACTAAGCGTGACTTAGCTTCTCTCCAATACTATTTTATGTACAACACATAATTATGTTCCATATTGTTTAAAAATATGTAGGTACAGGCATATCAAATTGTGTCTTGTCTCAAATGCCTTCAGTGCTATATTTCACCACTCTATGTATAATATAACATTATTAACAATGTGCTCATAATTCTATAAATATAACCTGCTGCTAAGTAATATAATATACTTATGTTATAAATAATATTATATGTAACATTTTAAAATTAGAATTAAAAATTTTTGTCCTTGGTTCACATCCAATATTGCAGAAAAGGAGTTCTTTTATAGGGAGTTTAGACGCCTTAAGACCAGTTTTTCACGCACGTTATTCAGAATTGCACGGAATAAAGCAACATCGGCCATAAAGTCGGCCAAATATCGATCTTTCAAACAAAAATTCAACCCAACGCTCTCAAATAAAGTTCTATGGAAGAATCTGAAACAAGCTGGAGTATATGGGGGCACCAAAGAGGAAATTTTACTCGACCCTAACGACTTGAATAGATTTTTCGTGTCGAATAATGTGAATCAATCAGCATTACCCGGCATCACACCATGCTTAAATAACCCTGAGAATACTAATTCTTTCTCTTTATGGTGTACTGATTACGCAGAATGTTAGAAGTCGATATACTCTATTAAATCTAGTGCCACTAGTCCTGATAATATATCTCCAAAATTCCTGAATATATTGCTGCCTTACATTAGTCGCTATATATTATTTATTTTTAATACCTGCTTAACATCATCTACCTTCCTTTCTAGATGGAAAATTGCTACTATGCTACCTGTCCCTAAGAAAAAATCTGGTGCAATCCTTTCTGATTATAGACCCATCAGCGTTTTGTGTTTCCTCGCGAAGGTTTTGGAACAGGTGCTGTACACTCAGATCCAACTGTTTGTTGAGAAGAATAGAATGCTTTCATGTTGGCAATCAGTTTTCAGATCAGGATATAGCTGTGAATCAGCTGTCCTAAAGGTTAACACTGAATTAAGAAAAGGCCTAGATAACGACGAGATTGGAATACTGGTTTTACTCGCTCTTACTAAAGCTTTTGATTGTGTAAATCACTCGATGCTCCTCAACAAACTTCAGGCATTTTTCCGGTTTTCTTTTAGTGCTGCCAAATTGATACAGAGTTTTTTATGTGATAGATATCAACAAGTGCGAGTCAACGATCGTTATTCTGATTTACAGCCACTTTTCTGTAGCGTTCCACAAGGATCAATCTTAGGCCCATTGCTGTTTTCCTTATTCATCAATGACTTGCCAGACATTGCTCAAGAGGTTAGTACCCATTTATATGCTGATGACATACAAATATACAATAGAAGACTCCATTGTAAAGATTAATGATGTCTTAGTACGAATCTATAATTGGTCTCAGCGTAATCTTTTGATGTTAAATCCTAATAAGTCTAAATATATAGTTTTTTGCAATAATACTTTGGAAACTGACCTTCCGCATATCATTTTTGGGAACATTTACCTACGACGACAAGCAATTCTATTCCTCTTCAAGCTTATTCGTACTAAACGCTCTGATTACTTAGGGGATGAGCATCAGTTTCTCAGGCGTCGTCGTTATGATCTTCGGATTCCACGTCATAATAGCTTGGTTCAGGAAAGTTCTTTCTTCATTCAGATCCCGCGGCTTTGGAACACATTACCTGCTATTGTGCAGAGAGCGATTACTGTCGGTGAATATAAGATCTAAATGTTTTCAAGAGTGCTGCTAATTAATTAGTTATTTTCTGCTTTATCGACTAATGTCTTTAACATAACATAATTATTTATCACTTGCTTGAGTATATTTGTGGTAGCAATATTTTCATAATATAATTCTACTTGAATTTGGTTTTTGCTATGTGATTTTATTTTCATTAATATTTAATATTAACGCCTAGTATAAGTAACTATTTGAATATTGTTTTCCCTGTAACTATATTTTTGAGTACTTAGAAAAGATTGTTAAATCTTGTGTACCAGCCCAGCTAAATAAATTAAATTTAAATTGAATTGAAATTCTTGATGCAGTCTTTACTTTAATATACGAATAAAGTGCTATGAATATGTGGGTGTATTGCATTAAATATTTCTAACTCATAAACAACAAGCATTTTATTAGCATCTAACAACATGTGTTTAGGGTTTCCTCTATGGTTCGTTTACCTCTCCCTTATAGAAAACCGATCTGCATACTGCATGAAGAATAAACATATGGTAAGGCCTAATAGCTGTATGATACGCGCCGACTGTCAGTGCTGCTGCTTCCTGCAGATGTGGGTGTTGATCTTCGAAAAGCCAACAGTCGCATTGAACCTTCGGATTTTCTGTGTAAAATCCATGTACTTTGCATTGCTGCATCGAGAAACCACGAAAAAATGCACCGCCGCCATTTCTTTCCCCTTATTCCAATCCTGTATAGAGACAAATTCTGGTCCATTCTATCAGTACCACCCATGGATCGGTGGTGATATTCTTTAATTAAAGATGAACGTGGTACATGCACTCTCCTTTTTTCAGTGATCACGTAACTTTGTACATTACCAATTGGTTGCACTGAATGGCACAAAAATGCAGCAGTTACAACAGTATTATCAACCCAACGCACTATTGAGATATCCTCTTCTACACTTTTTTTCACTTCATAAGAACCTCTTTTCATTTTTTTTTTCATGGATTTAGAGTAGGTAAGTCCACATTCCCTGGGTACACGATTTTCTCTTATTGTACCTGATGCACCATATCCTCGGTGCTTCAAATGACTGATAAACCTGAAACTTGTAAATAAATTATCGAAATACAAGCAGAAAGGAAGATTCTTTATTTCACTGGGAAAGCTATCGAGCATTTCAACAACAGGTGCAGCACATTTACCAAAATCACATTCATACTGCTCTTTGGGAGTTGCTTTCTTCCCTTGGTAAATTTCAAATGAGGTTAGGTATCCAGACGGAGTTTTCAGGCACCAAGCTTTGAAGCTGAATCGTATAGGCTTGCTTGTTTACATGGATGGTGCCCATAATAAAGAATCTTACTTTCATCAAAATTCATACAATTTTCTGCGAAGTAATATTTCAAAAAATTTCCATTTAGACAATTTATCAGAGGACGAAACTTACACATTTTGTCCCGCATATTTCGATTAGTATTGTCTGCACAATGTATGAACCGCAAGATTTTCTCGTAACGATCACGTCGCATGCAATTGTAAACCAATTCATTTCGTGTGTCCTGAGCATTTTCCCAATAACATATCCTACTTGGAATTATGTTGCAACCACTCAACAGTAGAATTCCAATAAAAGATTTAATGTCATTCGTTGATATTTGAGGGCCTTTCTCATTTAAAAATAACGCAAAGCGATTCTTTTACGAGGATGTTGATAATCTTATTATCAAAAAGTAGATCGAATGATTCCGTTGGAGATTTCCTCTAAAAGATGTGTAGTGTCCTTCGGGAAAAATACCACTATGATGGGAAGGCGGATTATCATCACCTGTCCACGGGGTCGGTTTTCTTTTAATTTTAGTACCACTATTCTTCGATGTTGTACGAGAGTATGAGGCAGAGGTAGATGGCTGGGAACTTTTAGAGCTAACTTTTTTCTGTAGATCGTGAATCATGTGCTCACTCATTTCTGCCCTTCTTCGTTTCTGCGATATCACAGTTTTATTAATTTTTCTTGTTTGTCTTACGCAGTCTGCTTTCTCGACCTCCTTTTGTGATGATAAATCTTTACCTTCATCGTGTTCCTCACTTTGATGACCATCATCAAACGATTCTTGATCGCCAATATCTTCTGTTTGCCGTCTAAGTACGAGCTCTGGTTTTGCTCAGAACTGTTTTCCAAACAGATTATCTAAAAGGCCGCCTTCATCCTTTTCCCTTGCATCTTCGTCTGAGTATACGTTGCCTTCTGATGGTTAAATAAAGATTTCGGCGACATCCATATCATCATCCTCGAGAATCTGTGTTGCCTCAGCAATTGTTAAATTCCTAGAACAAAAATTGTAAAATATGGACAAGCAGACAAAATCTGCGTCAATTTATAAATGAATAGATGCGAAAATCACATGAAAAATATGAAAATTATAGAAAACTTTTATTTGATACAAAATTCTATGACAACTGCCTAGTGGTCCCGTACGGCACCACCCAAGCTTTGCGCCTCATATCTTTAACTATTTAGCTATTGTAACAACATTTATTTAAAATCATAATTTTATTGGAATTACTAAATACTTACTTTACACGAACATCTATCAAGAATGCCGTCAAAATATGTTGCAAACTTTACACAAGCACTAACACCTTTGTATGACAGATAAACTAATTAACAAATGGACTATCTTTCAGTGAAAAATACAAAAAGGTAGAAGAATTTTCAATCAGTGCTGCCAGATTAAGGACTTTAAGCTATTGTATTCTCTGCGGTACCGTACGGTACTGCTAGGCAGATCTGGATTAATTCTACAAATATAAAATTTAATTTTTTCATATGCTAATTCGAGTTCTTAAGCCTAATATCACAATAATTCAGTCCAGTAATACACAATACAATACTTCTTATAATTATAAATGAGTTCAAATTCAATAAAATTAAAATTATATACTTCAAAATTCAATATAACATTTAATGCGGTGAAAGTATTTAATTCTAATGTTGTGAACTGCTGGGTGTCTTAAGTTTTTACTCCTGATATGAAGAAGAAGAGTGTGTGTGAGTCAGTTGGCACGAGTGGGATAATTTGTGGGTGAAGATTTAATCTGCTCTCTACTAATATCACATGTTGACTGAAGTGACGTATGCTCCTTCATGTGGCCGGTAGATTTGGTGATATAGAATCGATGCTGTATGCCACTTGCAATATTGCTGCGTGTAGGCACTGCTAGATTCTATTGATATGGCACGATAGCAATTTGTATTGTTGCTGCATGTGTGTGCGTTCGAAAGGCTGAAGGAAGTATTATTCTGCTACTTGCGTGCATTTTAGATTGCTGCTACATGTAGGAATGGCAGTAGGAGCACTCGTTACGTTTGTCGGGTGCGTAGTAATGAGTGCAACGAATTGGGTTGCTGCTACATGTGGGAGCGGCAGTAGTAACATTTGTGACATTTGTCGTTTGCGTACGTATACGTGCAGCAAATTGGATTACTGCTACGTGTGTGTTGGAAATTTTTTAGAATAAACTTCTGTACTTGCTGAATGCAGAGCTGACCTTATATTAGGATTAACTTTTGTATCGTCCATTTGGAAACGTTTAGGGTTAAGTCCTATATGAAATAACTTGAGTTAACATTAATTTATATGATATTTAGGATCAGCTCCTTTATGTAACAATTTGCATTAACCTCAATTTGTATAATTTTTAGGATGAACTCCTATGTGAAATAATTTTTGTTAACCTTAATTTGTATAGTTTTTTAGGATTAACTCCTCTATATGGGAACTTGAGCTAACCTCAATTTTGGATGTCCAGAATTAAATTCCGTTTTTTAGGATTCATTGGATTGGTTGGATTTTCAGAATCAATTTTCTTATGGCATGCAGAACTAACTTCTTTGAATTGGGATTGCTCAGAACAGATTATAGGATTTTTGCGCTTTATCAGATCAACTCTGATTTGGAAACGGATGATGGAGAGTAGCAGATTAATCTCTGCGGCAGAATTATTCTTCAGCTTAGGTGTGGCCAGAGGAGTGGCAGATTAATCTCTGCGTTGAACTACTTCTCCTTAGGAGTGCGCAGAATTATTCTGCTGTATAGGTGTGTGAAGTTGAGTAGTGAGTGCTTAGGTGTAGGAAATGATAGGAATCTTCTATAATGGAGGTTGGGAATATTATTCTTGAATTCCCGGATTAGTCTCCGAATCAGATGAATTCTGATCCCAAAATGATTTTCTGCTGTGGCTATCGGCTTTATATAGCCGCTGTATCCAGTTATGAGTTCTCGCCTTTTGGTGTTGCCCTAAAACGTATGTTGAATTTGCTTGACCTTTGCGGCGACAACTGCTGATTTGACGTAATTTCATTTTATGACATTAAAAGATATAAATACACGGAGGGATGTATAACTTGGTAAGATTTCTTTTTGGTTTATTTATTAATTATTAATTATTTGTTTGTCTGCTTTTAAATGGGATGAATCCCGGGACAATCATCGAAGTAGATCGGAGATCCATTTAATTTAGATAAGTATTTGGGTTTTTATTTATTTGGAAAATGAATACTTTGCGATTTTTTCTTTCTTTCGTCTTAGGAATATATGCTTATAACAGCAAGGAAAAGCATAGGGGGAATATACTACGTCGGTGGACTGAACAAATTCCTTCCTTTATCATTACACTAAACAAATTGAGTTTTTAGAAGTAAACTGGAACGGGTTTGATTTTTATTACAATTCGAATATTCATTGCAATAATATCATAATTGTGGTAGCTATATTTCTCCATGAAAAAGCAACTTTCAAACGACGGTATATTAGTAACCAAAACCTTTTTTATGGGTTGTGTTTTCGTCTTTTACTCTTTCATCTCAAGACCTTCCATTCTCAACTGCAAACTTATATATTTTATGTACCAAACTCGGAATTTCATAAATTGTCAAGTTTTCTAAGGCTACTTACATACCGGGTGCTACCCCATAGGAGGTGGTGAATAGAGCAGGAGGTAATATTACTCACCTAGAGACGAACCGAAAATTTTACGGGATGGGGGGGGGGCAATATCACCAGTTTAGGAGTTACAATGTGTTTAAGAAAAAATCTAGTTTTTTTACAAAACGCCCTGTATCTTAAAAACTTTTGTAGAGAAATCTAATGACAGAAATATATTGACAGAGTTAACGTTGAAAAGATGTAATTCTGCAATTGGACCAGATCTTTACGTGATATCTGATGTAGGATAAGATTTTCTATTAGATTAAAGTGACAGCTGTTCTATTTATTTTAGAGTCTTAAAGCTTACATTAGCAAGAAGTCATATGGATATTCTTCTTGTAGAATATGAGCGTAAAGGTACGTTGACTGATACCGAAATACGAAAGTTAATTTCTTATTTGTCTGCTTTCATGGAA
This sequence comes from Dioctria rufipes, assembly GCA_963924295.1. Lineage (NCBI taxonomy): Eukaryota > Metazoa > Arthropoda > Insecta > Diptera > Asilidae > Dioctria > Dioctria rufipes. The sequence continues at coordinate 312,758,236 of OZ002740.1, read as the reverse complement.
GAGCACGTGGGATTTAATCTAACTAGCCAGGAGTTAGAGGAACCTAGTCAGGCCTTTCTATCACTGTTAAGAACTGTTGGAAAAATGAAATTAATAATATTGTGTTCTAGGAGTTGCTGGTTAATCGTTCTGATTCAGGATATTTGCAAATCAAACTAAAAAATGATAGAGCCAAAAGGAAAAAATTAGATAACAGTGTTGTACTACCAACCATAAGTTCAAGTACTGATATTTTTAACGATTCTCAAATTAAAAAGTTTCAACATTACTTGAATGAGCTTCAAAGTGCTACATTTCCAGAATTATTAGAATTTGCAAAGGAAAAATTAATAGCAACTTTACAATTAAGAAGAAAACAAGTTAAAGAATCTGGTTTTAACGTTTATGGGAATTGTACCTACATTTATACCGCCCCAGAATTGGTAAGTACTCATTTTTATATTGCCTTATATGCTCGTAATTTAAAAATATTATTTAATCTATTGTTCATTCGATTTTTGCTTGGAGTTTAAAGACTGTAGTGAGCGACTTTTGGAAATTTGGCTCACTTTAAAACACCACATATTTACTGCGGTAAAAGAAAAATGACAAAAAAAAATTTATACACTGAGATAGACAGAGAAAAAGGTAATAATTTTATTGTTAGAAAACTTACAAACACTGAGTTGTTAGACAACTCAAGTAATAAATCACCATACATTGTCTCAGTGGGAAACTTAAAGTTTTAGTTTTAGATCAACATTTAATACCTCTTCCAGGTAATTATAGATTCCTGAATGCGATTGATATAGTATTCAAACTGCACTTTATTTTTAATATTGAATACGATCGTAATTTGAGATTATTTTGGGAATTTATCCAAAATTATATTTATAAAATTTAATGTGCAGTAACGGCACCAACTACGGATGTTTATTTGGCGCTGGATAAGTTAAATACAAGTAGTCAGTAAGAAAGACAGGCACACTATTCCAAATTTCTACTTTAATTAATAACTATATTTTCCCTATATGAACTGTGTTTTTTTAGTATAACTGCCAACATAGTATTTTTATTATATCTATAGCCTATCTAGCATATAAATAAGAGGCAATTTTACAATATTTGTGTTATTATTGTTATTAATTAAATATGGAGTATTTTTGTTTTTTATGTAAAAAGAAATCCTCTACTATGATTATTATATTCAATCACTTGAAGTTGGAAAATTATATGAATAATTCAAAGTTTCTGCAACTGAAATGTATTGCCAATGAAAGTTGTTCATTAACGTTCACTACTTATTCAGGTTTAAAGAAACATGCACTAAAGTGTATACATTCTGTTACCTTTAAGAACAATTCAGAGACATTTTCAAATGATAAAAACTGTTTCTTGGATTGAGTATTTTACTCATTATCGTCCTGAATTGTTTGTTATTTCACCTGAATATAAAACTCAACCCATAACATAAATAATTTTTTTCAAATAAAACGTATTTTAGCGTATAAAAATGTATTTATATTTATATGTAAAAAATATAGTAATACAGTTTTGTGAATTTCATAATGCATTTCAAATCACAGATGATGTAAGTGACGATAGCGTACTGTTATTGCCATTGCATGCGTATGATAATCATACTTCATTATGATTCATCTTTTTCAAGAAAAACTAATGGACTATATATTGTAACAAAACATTATTTTTAAATATTTGTAATTTGGAGAAAAAATGTTTAAAATATATACAACATTGCTTACATTGTAGTTTTGAATTGAAGTCGTTCCTTTCAGCAATGCAATCTTCTACCCCTACTGGATTCCATCCATAATTGGATAAGACACAAGAAATACAAAAACTGATAAACTTTATATGAATATGTTATAAACTTCTGCTATAATTCAAAGTATCAACTTTAAACAATCTCTTTGTACGAAGTCTTTATACGGTACCGTATAGAATTTATAAACTAATAGAATTAATTAAAAGTATACATCTTTCTCATAAAATTTATACCGGAAAACTATTCCTCGTTTTTATACCATAGCAAATTCATTCTATACAAGCTTGTTATAACTTTTATAATTAACACTTGTATTCGTTTTATGCAGAAAGTGTAAGGATTTATATGTATACTTTGATTTATCGAAATAATACTAATATTTTTAACCGTGCAGTATCCCTCTCCCCTCAAGAATTATGTTTGTCTAAATTAAATATTTCGGATTTTCTTATTTTTTTTTTAATTTAACCTCTATTATTTTTACAAAAACTTCGTTAACATAACTCTTTTTTATAAGATCTTTAAACTGTAGACTTGCCTTTTTAATTTGACTTATTACACTCTACGTACTATCAGTAGCCCTATATGAGTTAATTGCTCGTAACCTATTCTCAAACCTATTTTCAAACCTATTCTCAATGATAATTTGTTCCCTTTAAACGTCATTTAAAAAAATATCGTCTAATTTCGGTATGACCTGAATAGGTTATGTGTTCATAACTGTTTAACCGCTACAATTAGCACATAGGTTGAAATAGGTCGAATGAAGAGTCTACAGTTTAAAGTATTTTTTTTAAAAAAAAGTTATGTAAATGTAAATTATTGCAAAAATAATTGAAAAAAAAGGTAAAAAATCCGAAATTTTTATTTTAGATAACCATAATTCTTCAAGGGATAGGGTGCGCGGGTAATTGTGTAGTCGTTTGAAAGGCCATGAAGTTCTACATACAATGAGCTCTTAACTGTGACCGTACAACCCGCAGTTCTTAATTTACAGGGTGTCTTGTGAAAAACTATTTTTTTTCTTAATCACCCTGTAACGCCTAATGGGTGGTATTGCCCCCTCTCCCCATCCTGCCATTAAATTTCAGTATAATAAAGACGAAAAACTTCCAGTTTAAAGTTTTATTTGAGTTATCCGAGTGCCATACGGCAACAAGGGGAGTAATCACCAAATTTGAAAATTGGAATGAGAAATCTTGCTACCATATAATCCACAATTGCTTTTGTTAAAAACTATGTATATGGGGAATTAGGTGACCTCTATCATCAAACTTCTGTGGTAGGCGATCAGAGATAACCACACTGATGAGACCTCTCCGATCGCTGGGTCGAAAAGTTCGATATTTTTTCTGTATCTCAATGTATTTTGTAAATTCATTGGGGAAAAAACATTTGTTTTTTTTTCCAATGAATTTCAGTCCAATAAAGACGAAAAATTTCCAGCATTTAAGTTTTTATTAGCCTTGGTGAGTATTATCACCTCTTACTCTATTGACCTGCTAGGAGGAAACAGCCTGTATATATAAAACCCCGATATCTTTATTTTTGCCACGCCATTACCAAAGTTTACGTATTTTCTCTAGTTATGTGTAGTTTATACCACGATAATACGCACACATTAGATGCGAAGTTCTACTAACTTTTCGTGTTTTTTTAAGATTCCAATGGTAGCGCCCCCTTAATTTAAAATTCTCCCGAGGATCTCAGGATCGCTCTGGATCTGTTCCAGATGGAGCTCAGCAGACGCCGGAGCAGAGTAATATGCAACTGTGGCAAGCATATTCTACATACAGCTTAGACAGTTGAAAATCACCTTCATGAGTTATATAACAAACAAGATATGAGATGTTTAGGAAAGAACTAGCACATTTCCTTTAAATAGCTGCAATTCCTAAGGGGGCCCCTAGTAGTGTATGCGGGACAACTTTTAAAAAGTACAGTTTGGAAGTTATATTGCAATGACTATACCCAAAGGTTTACATTCTGTGTTTTCATCGCAAAGACCGAAAAATACTTCCAAGAGTAAATTGACCTCATTCCTATAGTTATATGTATATGTAATAAGTTTAGCTTCTAATGCTTTATAATTGTTGCTTTTGGATATATGATGAACGCAATAAATTGCACACACTAAAGCAGATAGTTCTCCATCAAAAGAAACAATTTGCTTTCTGGAAAAATTCGAAAAGCTTAGAAAGTTTCGCTTTTACACAAGTTCCGAGAAATACTTAAGCTTCAGAAAAAAATTAAATGAAATCTTTTAAAATCTTTCAGTGCTTGGAAATGATGGCTTAAAACAATTTCCACAAATTTCCTTGGTGGAAAATACTGCAATTATTTCACACATACATACATACAAATATTCAGGTTTTTTTATCGGATGACTTAGTCGAGTATTAAGAGCTATGTAAGAGTTTGGAAAACCGAAGAAAACTGAAATTCACACGAGATGTTGTTATTGTACACCCTTCAGAAGGATAGATACAAGAAAACCAGCAAGCTACTGATGCACCGCACTTAAACTGCATCACTATTTGGCACACTCAACTTCAGGGACTTGCACTTAAACTTTTATACGTGGTACGTAACTGATGAAAGAATCTCCGTTTTCCTTAAAGATAACAACAATATCACTAACAAGACAGTCTAGAGGTTCACTTGACCTAATGGCAAATAGAAGCAAACTAGGAAACTCTCAAGTAGGAGAAATTGAACCTCGCTCATAGGGGGAATAACATGCACAGTTCTTTGTAACGAGATTACAGAGTAGTCGTCTTTGGCAAAAGCGAAAAGTTTCGACCGAATACTACTTATAATGTGGAATTTTGCGATATGGTCGTTAGTTGTGTGCACATTTTTCTAAGACGGGAGTACCGAATTCACGCTTGGTAGACCACAATAATATATTCACTCTGAGGAAATATAAAAATCTCCAGGTTTGTAGAAACGCTTAATAGGTTTCATATAGGTATGCAAAACTTTTGAATGAATCGATTTCAGTTTGGTTGCTATACAGTTTCCTTAGAGGATTTCTTTTGGATTTGAAGTTATGCAGTGCATGCATGCGCTATGAAAATTACAAAGAAAGTTTTATTCAATAAGCTTGAAGAATAATCTGCCCTTATTAAGGTAATGCACAAATAAAAGAATATAAAAAGCACGAAGGACGTAATCTATGATGTTATGTCGTTTATAACTAAAGAAAAAAAATTGATAAAGCATGTGGAATATTCGTCGACCTTAAAAAGGCTTTTGATACCGTTAACCACGAAATTCTAATAGTAGGAAAACTTGCTGAAATTAGTATTGGCGGCACTGATCTTACCTAGGAAATTGGATCCAATATATTAAAATAGGTTAAACTATGAATAATCCGCAGTTAATTTTATATGGTGTGCCACAGCGAAAATTGTTGGGTCTTATACTTTTTCATTAATAGCTTAATAAAAATAGAACACAATAGAAATAAGAGCTATCATTTATTGTAGCCTTTGTTGACTTCACGATAATTCAGTTCAAAGGTACCAGCTGGTCACTCATAACCGCATTAGCAGCCACTAAATTACTAAAGATAGATTACTGGTTACAGAAAAAAAAAATTGTGGTCAACACAGAGAAAATCTAAGTTATTATGTTTGGGAAGCAAGGATGACTCTCATTCTAGGACAATGAATAACATTTAGAGAAAGTGAACCAGGTTAAGAGCTTAGGACTTATTTTAGAGAATGAGCAAAGACGAGCAGGCATATGTATATGAGTAATTTGTTTGATAATCTTAAGAAAACACTATCTACTTCTTTATAATACAATCAGTAATCTAGTAAGGTATCTTAATATGGAGTTTTTTTTCTTATACTGCAATTGCTTCGCCACTATATGCAAAAATTATTATAGCTCGTTTAAAAAAGATTTAGTATTTTTCGACGATATTAGATTTTAACTCGCTTAAAATTATGAATATTTGAATGCGTAAATTTAGATAAACATATAAAAAACTCATAAAAAATTATGAAACCAGAAGAAATATATTTTAATATTTTAATAATATTATATTTTAAACTCCTTCTTGAGCAAAACTCATTCTGATTTGAAGTAAATGCTCCACCCCGAGACGTTTTACCGTCTGGAGTTTTTGAAATGCTCCAACAAATTCTAATTCAAATGAGGGCTCAAGGAGATTTAAAGAGACCTAGTAGGCAATAAGTGGACGCGTATTGACGCAAGTTATTTTTTAAATAAATCCTAAATCCTTTAAACTAAAAATTTATTGAAAAACTGAATTTTTGTGTATTTCTAACTCGTATTTTTGCTTAATTTCTGGAGCTAAAAGTATATTACTCTTTGGAAAAGCTCCGCTCCAGAGTTTTACGTTCAATTGACAAAATGTTTTGTTTTGGAAAAAATACGTTTTTTTAAGATTTTCCTGCTCCTATATGGATCAGATCTCAGTACATCACTATTTTTGGCGCTATATTTCAAGCTCTAGCCAGGACCTTAGTGCTTTACATCTATGTTAATGGCTTGAATCTAGAATATCGCAATAAATTGTACAATAAATGAATTGCTTCCCTTCTTCTTAAGCGCACGAACCGCTACTATTTATAATACAGAAAAAATAATATTTATTTTATTTATCAATTGATAAAAATTCCTTGACTTACAAACTGTTCCCGATTTATCCAAGAAATACATTTTTAAGAATTTTATGTGATTTTTTTAGGATTATCTCCGATCTATGTCAAATTGAAAATTAAAGGACTGCTTTAAGACATCTTTTATTCAAAAATGGTTCATAGACACATAGAATTACAAAATTAGATTTTAAATAACAAATATTAGAAACATCCATACATATGAAATTTTGCACTAAAAGTTTTTACAACAAAGTTAAAATGTGACAAAATTATTAGAGAAACTGATTACTACATGACAGGATATGATGTAATACAAGCTGAGTGTGTGTGGTGTTGATGTGGGTGTTTCATATGTTTGGTGATATTCATTAGGGATGCTCTCTTTGTCTAGCTTAATATTAATTAGGTTGTGCTTATTTATATAAATGTGGAAGGCTTCCTTGGTTTCTCTTTTTGATCTGTTTTTTTTTTTTTTTCATTGGCAATAATCATCGCATCATCAAATTTGATTTTATGCCCTGTTTCAATGTGTTGCCAGTGGTGTGTGTGGGATTTTGTTTTTGTTGGTTCAATATATTTTGTATGTTAAGCCTAGTATGGAGTTCAGCCTAGTATCGAGTTCGGGCAAAGTAAAATTTAACGCGGTCTCCAAATTTTTCACATTAAAATCGCTGGTAAAATTTGACGTCTGTTATTTTGGAGATAACCAAGTGACAAATATCCAAATTGCCAGTTTTTCACGGAGCAAACCTGCTAGCTATAATTACGTACATTTTTCCCCTTTTATTGGAGCCGGTTTCAACCCCTTTTTTTGCGGGTGAGGGAACAGAGTTCGTTTTTAAGGTGTTTTGATAATTTTAGAATACCAACTTATAGACTGCAGAATAGTCTTAAATTTAAAAGGTTTAAAAAATGTTCAATGAATCGCCCTAAGTCGTAAAAAAGAAGTGAGTTTCAGATCAGGAAACAGATTACACCTTAGTATTAGATATCTAGATAAGTAAGCCAATAAATAAGTCAATGAATGAATGGATTGAATAATGAATAAAACATTTTAATCTTTCAATCAATTAAAAAACAATCCGAAATGTGTAATAGAAATTAAATCCTTCAATTAATAAAAAAGAAAAACAAACTGAAAATTGTCATAGAAACAGGCAACAGGCTACGCGCATTAAAATGTTCAGTAAAATGAGTGGAGACATGCAAAGTGCCATCTACCTTAAAATAGCGAAATATTCACTTTTTACCAGTGAACTCCGTACTAAACTAGCAAAATCATCAGTAAAATTTTTGCTTGTGATTTTACCAGCACTGAAATTTATATGAAAATGTCACATTTTACTCGAAAGCCTAGTATCGAGTTCGAGTAAAATGTGACATTTCCATACAAATTTTAGCGCTGGTCAAATAGCAGGCAAAAATTTTACTGATGATTTTACTAGTGCAGTACGGAATTCACTGGTAAAAAGTGAATATTTCTCTATTTTAAGGTAGATGGCACTTTGCATGTCTCCACTCATTTTACTGAACATTTTAATGCGCGTAGCCTGTTGCCTGTTTCTATGACAATTTTCAGTTTGTTTTTCTTTTTTATTAATTGAAGGATTTAATTAAATTTATTTTACTGAACATTTTAATGCGCGTAGCATTAAAAAATTGGTAAAATTATGACATTTCCTGTTTCTATGACAATTTCCAGATTGTTTTTTTGAACTTATTGAAGAATTTAATTTTTATTGAAAATTTTCAGACTTTTTCTTAATTTATTGAAGGATTTAAGTTCTTTTAACAATTTTTAGATTAATTAAGTCAATTTTCAATTGTAAGTTGTAGAAACATTTATCTAAATTTTATAAATAATTTGAAGTTTTTCAGTAATAAAATATTTAGACATCTGTCACTTTTTTTTCGCCAAATTAACATACGTCCAAATTTTACCAGCGATTTTAATGTGAAAAATTTGGAGACCGCGTTAAATTTTACTTTGCCCGAACTCGATACTAGGCTTTATGATAGGCGGGTTTTTAATGTTTTAGATGTTCTGCCGATGCATGCTGTCATAATTGCTATTGTCACAATTTACTTTATAAACAACGCAATTTTTTGCAGTAGTTTTTATTTTGTCCTTTGTTTTATTGTAAATGTTGTTAGGTCTATTAATGAGCTTAAAAGTTATATTTATTCGATTGTCTACTATTTATATGTGTCGCCTTATTTCATTTGCTACTGGATGTATGTAAGGGGTTGAATTATTGACCTTACTATGGGAATCTTCAAATTCTAAATTGGCTGGTTGAAAATTGCTGTTGGTGGACGTGGGAATTTTTTTTTTTACTTATAGCTCTTTTTATAAATTTGATTATTATATATGATGAATTCTGTCGATTATGGGTTTGGTTTTGTGTGAAATTATATATTACTTAAGCTTCGAACCCTGTGTGCAGAAACTTCCGCAGTGTTTATTTTCATTGCTTTTGGATGGTTAGACTGATAATTAATCATGCGATTGGAAATGCAGGGTTTGCAGTACTAATCGGTGATGATTGTTTGTTGTTCAGTCGTAATGAGGAGCATGTCGAGAAAGGGTAGGCTCTTGTTGCTGTTTTCCATCTCAAGCGTGAATTGTTAAGAAACTTCAGGAATTTGGCCCAATGCCTAACATTGAAAAATGTAGGTTAATGTAAGAAGAAGTAAAATTGCTAGGACACCTCATCACTACTCGAGGTGTCAAGCCATCTCCCGAACAAATGGAGGTGATAACAAATTTCAAGCTTCCGGAAACACTCAAGAATTACGAATGTTTTTAGGCGTCGATTTTTGGCACACGCTGCAGAGGCTCCCTTTACTTACTCTTAGTTAAGTTAACTACCCAGTCCTATTCCTAATAAATTCATTGTTATCAAGAAAATGCTATTGAATTCTTGTATCTTTTTTTAATTTTATCTTTTCACTTAATCAGTACTTCATTAGGTCCAAAAAAGAAGGCGCAAGGTGAGGCATTTTGTCCGACAAGGCAAAGTGTTCCTTTGTGTCAGTTAAAAATAAATCGACACAATCTGCTCCACTGACTTTTCTGACAATTCTGTCTGCCGAATTATCCCCTGTGTAGACACATCCGATTCCGCCATTCGAACAGCAGTCCAAACGAAAGGTGAACGACAACTGGCTTCATCAGATAAGCTAAAGGATTCATTAAAAGACTATTTAGGAGTCAACTCAAAATCATTACAGGAATCCTATCCGGACACTGCAAACTAAACAAACGCATGCATCGGATAGGTTTATCAACTACTTTTATATGTAGTTTAATATGTCTCGAAGAGAATGCAACATACGAGGCCATTCTACCATGCACATTGTAGGCCTTTGGCTTCTTAAAGCCTGTGAGCAAATCTCACCTAAAAATAATATTACTCTTCCTAGGAAAAGTGGGATTGTTGAAGGAACTGTAAAGAAAGCAAAAGCCACTCGCCCCGCTTAATCCTAATATTTAGAGTTACAATATGACGCTGTCGCGAGTCGCGGACGCTGTCGCTATACCTGTCGAAAGCTAAAATGTATGAGAGTACTCAAGCGCAGGTACAGCGTGTCGCTAATTGTGTTGCTGACGCTGGTCGCGTTGCTTAAAGTTGAAAATATTTCAACTTGAGACGCCCAACACCTTGACAGATGCAGTTGAGGCAATTAGTTTTTGCAGAACATTAAAATTGTTAGTGAAAATTGTAAGTTTTAAGTAATGCCACAGTATTCAATAACTAGTTAATTTATTTATTTACGATTTAATGATTTTTTTTAATAATGGAACGAAAATTCAACACATGTTAGAACGGTATCATTGGAACAGCATAAGCAACAGGAACTGCATCCGTGTCAGCATCAGCAACATCATACCTGACCGCTTCTCGCGACAGCGTCACATTGTAACTCAGGTGTAAATCTAAATGACATGCCCACCATAAACTAACTTCATTCCATATTTGGCTGGCTTATATTGAATGTATTATTTAACTTTGACCTATTGGCTGTCAGTTTTTGCGTGCTAGTCTAGGGTTGCCATAAAAGATATCATTTTTCCTTATATACCTATTTGGATACTAGCGGGGAGGTCGTCGACTTAGGGACCTGAAATTCTGTACATCTATGAAAAGGGATTTCAAGAATGGACTAAATTGGGTAACCTCTTTTTTGTGTTGCTATAGAAAACTTTTCTTTTAGGCTTTATTTCACTTAAGGTACATAGAGCAATTATAAATTCTTCTTTTGTTCCTTTTTATATTTATTAATATAAATGTTGGAGGAAAAAATTTGACGAATGAAGCAAATAAGAAAAGAGTTTCATAACTTACTATTCTGTAAGCACAATTTTGAGAATTAACAAAAATTGTTCTGAAAGGTTAACTAAACTTATTCCTTCATGCTGATTAATGCTTATTGGAAGTGTTCAACGTGTAACGTATTGCCTCTTTCGGGTATTGTGGAAAAAATATCCAATTTAGTTAGTGAATTAAATTCCTTAAAAAACGAAGTTATAAATTGTACATCGTTTATTGTGAAATCAAACACTGTGGCTGGCTTGGCTGCTGAAGGCGGTCAATCTGCTGAATCTGTTCGTTCATCCAGAACAAAGACGAGCGGTAACAACGTTGCAGCAAAAAATCCTATTATTCCTGGTTCATCATTACCTGTTTCAACTGATAATGCTGAAACCAATCAATCTTCAGAAATTTTTGGCTCATCAAAACATAAGACAAGCGCTTGTAATGCCACTGCGTTGAGTTTGAGAGCTGATGTACCATCTCGTCGTAGTCAAGTGGTTTCTATGGAAAAAGAAAATGATTGGATTACGGTGCAAAAGAAAAAAAGGCGTAAAGTCATTCTTGTTGGTAACGCGAATCCCACAAATGAACTCTCAGTTGTGTCCAAATTAAAATGGTTTCATCTTTCCCGACTGCATCCAGATACATCTGAAAAGCAATTATTGGACTTTGAGTCATCTAAAGCAAAAATTCCATCCGATGATATGTCTTGTAAACAACTGCTTTAATCTGATGCTGATAAAACCAAGCTCAGGTTCATTACTTTTAAATTGGGAGTACCAGAAAATTTCACGTCGCAAATTTTTGTTCATGATTTTTGGCCTACCGGAGTAATCATTCGCCAATTTTCCAACAACCAAAAAAACTTTCATCGAACGGTTGCAATACCACTACTAACATAAATGATGACATCAATATTATTCAACGCAAATGCTCTGTAAATGACCTATGTGATGCTGCAAGTAATGTTTTTCCATTTTCTGTTTATTACCAAAACGTTAGAGGCTTACGCACGAAGACATTATTGTTCTAACCGAGATATGGCTGCATTGTGAAATCCCTACACAAGAATTTGTTACTAGTCGGTACATTACGTACAGAAAAGATCGTTGCTCTCTATCATCGGGTCATTGAAGAGGAGGAGATGTGTTAATAGCTGTAAGATCAACAGATTTTAGTGAGGAAATTCAACTTCCAAATAATAGTGGAATTATTGAGCAAGTAGCTGTGTCCCTTTCTGATTTAGTATCCAATAATTCATTTTACATTTGTTTTAGTTACATTCCGCCAGCATCTGATTACAATATCTATAATTCACATATGGACAACATTCGTGTTCTATCTGAAATGCTAGCTCTTCATGACAATCTATGCGTTTTAGGTGGTTTTAATCTGTCTGATATCATGTGCTCGATTACGGGTGATGAAGATTCGTTAATTCCATCAAATGTTACGTCCGACATAGAATGTTTAGTGATTGATACAGTAACAATAAGTAGCCTGAACCTTGTTCAAATTAATGATATATGTAATCTTCTTGGTAAATTTTTAGACTTAATTTTTTTTAAGTGACAACAGCTCGGCTATATTAGTTGAATCAAGTTTTCCATTAGCGAAATGTGATATCCACCATAAAGCTTTGATTATGTATATAAAAATTTATAATTTCGACAAAATAATTAGTAACAATTCTGTAGTAGAGTATAACTATATTAAAGCTGATTTCGTGGCTGTAAATTGTCGTGTCCCCAGTAAAACACTCGCGTAATCCACATAAAAAAAACTTTATTCAATAAAACTACTTCGAATAATATCTAATATAACTTCTGATTCACACTTATAGCTCTTAACTCCTAATCGCCAAAAACACAACTGAGTAACCTGATCCACTCACAAGTCGGGTCACCTGTTAAAATCATTACAGGCGGAAGCGACTCTGACCCAGTGACCAGTGCAATACCTTGCAATTAATCGCAAAGCATTACATCAGTCACTGCCGTCAGCTGGAGACCCCAATACTGTTAGTAAACAAACAGTAAGCCCAGCTGAGCATTTCACTATGCGAAGTGAATTACTTAACCCTGGCTTAATGCTTAATTACAACAGCAGTGGATGCGACAGTTTTTTAATAAACAATTCGCAATCGCCAAGCATTTAACCGTGCGAAGTAAAATGCTTAGATACTGCAAACTGCTTAATTAGTCGTACACCTGCTGCTAGTTAAGTCATGATGTCACAACCACACCGAATTGAATATTGGGCCACGACATTCCTCCCCCCTGTGAAAGACTAATTCCCAGGGGGAATTAGATCAGGGTGCTCGGTTTAGTTTCAACTACATTGTACATTTTATCGTATATATACAATAATTGTTTTTTTTTTTTTTTTAACATCTTCTACGTTTTATCTTAGCAATATCTACTTCTCTTGATTCAGTTCTAATTTAACAACATGTATTTTTATTTTTTTTTTCTCGTGATCTCATTTACTTCTTCAAACAATCTTTTTGTTCAATTACAATTTAATTATATTCTTAACCCTAATTTTGATATTTCTAAAAATAGTATTACCATAATAACAAATAAAAACTGTACAATTATTTCTAGGATTAGGTTTACTTATACAAAATTTGATTCTAGATTTCTTTAACTACATATATTTGTTTTATCTAATCATATTACCGTATTACCATAATAACAAATAAAAACTGTACAATTATTTCTAGGATTAGGTTTACTTATACAAAATTTGATTCTAGATTTCTTTAACTACATATATTTGTTTTATCTAATCATATTACATAACTACACTATTTACTTTCGTTTAAACATTTTTATACCTAATTCCAAATTTTTTTTTCAAATGAACAAATGTTTTTTTTTTCTAGCAATTCTTACACTTAACTTGAATACAATATTTATATTGGTTTAATTACTCAGAGTGATTCCATCTATCTAAAGGTTGCCACTGTCCTATCCAATATAACACTTAGTGTAACAAAAATATCTAACCCTACAACCGTTGTTACTACGCTAGCTGTACCAGCTGTTTTCCGACTATCGTAGGCAGGTTTTCTGTGGGCAATGTTGCTGTAGTAGGCACGATTACTTGGAGGCCATCGTTCGTTTCCTTGTCTTCGGTAGGCTGTCCTGTTGTTACAGTGGGTTTTATTGAACTCCGGGTGATGGGCAATATCGACAATCTGCTTGATCTAGCCGGTACTGGTTTTTGCTTCCGACATCTCCTGCGGATCAGAACTCCTGCTACTAACATAAAACTGGCAATACTTAACAGCCCAGTTATTGAGGTGGCGGCTAGATAGATGGTGTGGGGCTGACTTTGTTGTCGATGTATTTCCTCTCGTGTGATGTCCTCATTTATTTTTTGTATCTCGGCTGTATGATCTCTCCAGGCTTGGTTGGCATTGTCGGCAGCTAACAGCCGTACCTTACGATTTTGATCGCCATCAGCCATAGGCTTTGTAGATCTATTTCTGGTGCTCACGCTATCCCATGATGGTAATTCCGAAAATGAGGGTTGCCAAAGAGTAATATTTCGCTGAGCATGGTCCTCTGATGTGATCAAAAGGTCGCCGATCTGAAGGTGGCAGTGCTCCTCGATTGATAATACTCCGGTAGAACATAGTTCTCCAATCGCTGTAGGTGTATCGCGGCAGTTTACCTCTAGTTTCGTCTTGTCGGCCATCACGAACAACCAGTGATTTCGGGTAATCATGCGGACTAGACTATTCCATTTTGGGAGAATTTTTTCCTTGCATGCCAGCGGGTTGACGTTGAAACTTCGAAAAAGGTTGAGTACACAGCTATCACCAATGGCTGTGACGATTGGTCCCAAATGTGGGCACAGGAAACGCAAATGATTTTCGAGGGTTGTCAGTTGTTGGCATTTCTCATATTGCTGATAGTCTAGCAGGACATACTGGCGATCGTGATTATTTGCTGCTAGAAATTCGGCTCCCAACTCATATACATGGTAGCCGTCTTCATCAACTACTGCGGGAATGGTGTATACTTTGTGCAGTTCAAAAGCCACTTTCTCCGGTTGAGGAATGTCTATTTTGACCATAATGTGCTGCGGACCCTGCATTGCGCTCACCTTAGCAATTTGAGTCAACAATTGGAAGTCCAGAAATTCCTCTGCTACATCCAGTTGTTTTGTAGCGTTCGTCATAATTTCTGTTAGCTGCCGGGCGTGAATAATCATGGGGTGAAGTTTTCCCATGCTCAGTGCGACTAACATGTTCGCATAACCTTCTTGGACATCGCTGAGTTCTCGTACTTGGAGGGTCATTAGTGTCAGTATTTCATTTATCTCTACTCTCCGTGTTAACGTTGTTATCTCCAGGTCTTGACTTTTGCTGCGCGGCGGTGATGGCATTGATTTTATTCCAAAGTTCCTCTCGCTCTGCTGCTGCCTGAACGCGCGACGCATTGAATAGATTAAACGTCGATGTCATCACTGTTGTTTGCTCTTGAAGCAAGGTGAAGGTGCGGTTTTCTTTTCCATCTAGATCCCTCAAAGCCGAGTAGATATTTTCCGAATCTGCGTGATCCATGGTTCCGAAAAGTGTTTTTGACAGGGACCCTATACCATCAAAGAAAGATCGTTTCCTTCGAAGAGTCGGTTCCGCATGGGTGTGGTGCTTCAACTCATCATCCTGTCTCCTAATCTTCGCCATCCAACTTCCTATTTCCTTAGTGGCTAGCTCACATCTGTTCCCGAGTTCTCTCTCTCTGTGGTTGATTTTTGTGCAGAGCTGTATAACCAGCTTGCTGCAATTGTTTGCGAACTCCAGCTCGACCGCCAAGTCCGGCATTTCTACTTTGGATAGAATAGTCCAATGCCTAGTGTAAAAGTTTGCTTTTCCTACGTGCTCGAACAATACTCCGGACTGCATTATGGGCTTTATATTGTAGCCAGCCTGCCCAGCGTATGACAAACTGATGAACATCAACAAGATTATGGCGACTGCTTCCATATTCAGCTTCTTAACTTCTCCAAACTAACTATATGACAACCTTCTTAATTTTATCCTACCTAGTATACAAAAATAAAAGAAACCACTCTGTATATAATTTATTTAGTACGATTTTTATTATTATTTAGTAAAATAAAATAAATCACGGTACAGATTTGGTTTATTCTACTATCTATCCACTTCCTCCTTCTCTCTCTCTCTCACTCTCTCTACCACCTTTCCTCCTTTTTTTTTTTTTTTCTTAACTTTTCTTTTTATTTACCAATTTTTTCAATGAGTATGTTTTCTTTTTTCTTTTTTCTCTCGCTACTTTAATTCTTATTCTTTACTTTAATATTATTATTTTTTTTTTCTTACTCTCTTTACTTTAGTTTCTTTTTAATTCTCTCTTTTTTTTCTTACCCTTTTTGTTTTTACTTCTCTCTGTTTTTTATTATTTTTTTTTTTTATTTTACTTTAATAATTATTTTTGTTACGAAAACTTCTCTTAAATTTCTTATTCTCTTTTTTTTTTCATAAATCTCAATTTTTTACTCGTTTTTTACGTTTTTATCTATAAATTTACCTTACTGATTGGTTCCAAGTCCAACGGAATAGATACAGGGTCTCGTTTATACCTCCTTCCATATTCTTTCACACCACAGACTCATCAAACTCAGCTCATCAAATTTCTTCTGAAATTAGAGGGAATTTGTTGGAACTTTCTTCGGTTAAGTCCCCCAAATCCTGGGTCATAACCGTTACTTACCATGTACATACCGTTGGGGTTTGAAGTAAAATTTTTGCTCTCGGTTCTATTTCGAATCGGTGCTACCGTATCTGTTTTATAAATATATTTTGGTAACTTTAACTTACCCCTACGTGGCATCCTCTGAGATCGCCGTTGTTGCAAATGGAAGTTGTAATTACCCTTATGGTCCCATCTAGGTCGTCTGGAAAGCTTACGTGGTTGCGCTTGTCCATGCATAGAATTTGGGTCTTTGACAAAATAGGCTTCTGCATTAGCAATTCTCACGAATTCACGTAAATTCTTCCGACTATTTCCGCTGTGTACGTTATACCTGTGTTCTTTGCTCAACCGTACGCTAAATTCCTCGATTATAGGCTGCACTATAGGTACTCTTTTGTCTGCATGTCGCGAAATTTTGTCGACATTAAGTGTCGGTCATAAACGCCTGATGCCATGTTTTCTGTCGTGCTGATATTCTCCTTCTCAATCCTGGCCGGAAATGGATTTCCTTGACTGCTATTTAACCAAGCTGTGGGTCCGACTTGTGCACAAGCTGCGAAATTTTCACAAGAATCACTTTCTCCCATGCCTTTGCTGGCGTCTTGTATCCACAGCTTCATATTTATGCAGTCGATAATAGTTCTGCTACCGAGAAAATCTATTCCGAGTATACCGTAGGCTGGAATTGAGTCCGTGTCACTAATGGCGTTAAATTTGCAGGCATGCTGGCTGTTATCTATCTGCAACTTTGCCTCACAAGTGCCAATGGAGCTCCTAGCGGATCCGAACAGTGCTCCAATTCTAATTTTGCGATGTGTCTGTATGGGTGTATTTCTCTTTATGCTATTAACTTTAATTACACTGCAACTGGAACCGGTATCTATCAAAAGTCTTAAATTACCTTCTACTCCTATATCCGATGGAACTGCGATGATAAACTTGTTTTGGGAATTCAATTTTTCACTGGCCTTTTCTGCTAAATATTTTTTCAGGCAGTTCGTCGTATAGTGGTCGCATGTTCGACAAAATTGGCAGTAAAGCCCCTCCCCTGCTGGATGGAATCTACCACTAATGTCTTTTTTAATATCTGCGACTCTGACGTGATGTGTTCGGCAATTGGGTGCTTCGTGTCCATATTGCCGGCATTCTATACAGAAGTGTAGTTTGTGGCACTCTCTTGCGAAGTGTCCCTGCTGCCCGCACTTGAAGCAATGGCTGGGTCTATGTCCATATGCACTTCTAGGAAATCTTCTGAAAGGTTTTTGGTGAGGTGTAGCTACATCTCCGTCAAAGTCGTCGCTTCTCCATCCTTCTTGTGAAAACCCTTGATTGCTTGGTACCCTGAGTTGAAGTCTTATCGCGTCCTTTTCGTAAAATTCAGCTTCTGCTCGCACCGCCTTTAATGAGTCAAACTTTTGTCCTGTTAGGTGAGTCCGAATAGCCTGATTCCATACTCCAGCTTTTAATGTGGCTATCGCATCCGCTTCCAACTCGGCTAGTAATCCCCCATCTTTACCTGGGTACTTTGCAGAAACAGCGCTTTTAATCTGATCCAACAGTTCCTTCATTTTGTCCGCAAACTCTCGGATCCCTTCTCCTGGCCTTTGTCGACATGCTAACAACTCTGTCCGTAGCTCGCTGAACGATATCCGTGGCATATAAGCGGCTTTGATTGACTTTTGTAATGCTTCCAAGTCCTTTGGCTCATCAGAGCTTATCAGGTAGTAAGCATCGTCTGTCAGTCGATATTTCACACAGTTCATAAAGATGCGTTGCTCTGCGGTTTCCAGCCGGGCGTATAGATCTTTACAACAACTCAGAAAACGATGTACTTCCTTCGCTAGTTTTGGAGACCTTTCTCCAGAAAACGTCGGCACGTATCTAGAAACTTTGTCCATGATTTTTTCATATATGTCAGTCATTTTTTTTAGCGTTCAATCCCAATTTCTGCTGTACTTTCTTCTCACAACTTTGCTCAAAACTTCGACATCAACAAACCTCAGCGAAAACTTATGCCTTTTGTGTCATTAATACTCACTAGATTAACAATTTAAACACTAACGTTAGAGCAGACTTGACTTTTTGCGGCAAACACGAACCCGAGACTTCAGCAGATATCAATCCCGAAACTCATGATCTCTGTTTGAAATGTTAACGACTCAGACGAATGTAGCATATACTCTACTGATGCTACAGTAAACGCGAAGCAACCAAAAAGGCGTGAGACTCAACTTTTAAGGAGAATAAAAGAAAACAATGTTATGCTTACAAAAATCACCACTTCTTAACAACTACTTTTACTCTATTTAACATAAAAGAAAAATTTACCGATTCACTTACGTTTACCAATTCATTCACAAGCACAAAAGCTACATAACTTATACTACACTTCTCTTTTATAATAAAAACATGAAGGCCAACGACGAAAACACAAAACATTTATTTCCCCATATTAAACGAAAAATATTGAAAATCGCCGCAAATAAAAGAAAAACCAACATCGATGAATTAACTACTTAACCTTAAATTTTCAGCCTAGAACAAATAGAAATGAGATAAAAACTTTTATACGCCCGTAAAGGTTTACCCTGAACCTATCCAAAAACACATACCATAATCATGAAATCGATATCACACTTAGATAGGTTTCAAAAAATAACACTCAATACTTAATTTAACACTTCTTAAATTAGCCTGAAAAGTGAAATTTATTTATTGTACTCTCTAAAAAAAAATCCATTTATAAATAAACAAATTCCAATCTTCTGAAAGAAATTTAAAAAAAAAAAATTTAACAATGGGAAAAATAACCACAGTAAGAAATTCTCAAATTTCTTATCCAAGTTTACCGGCTGCGCCAAATTGTCGTGTCCCCAGTAAAACACTCGCGTAATCCACATAAAAAAAACTTTATTCAATAAAACTACTTCGAATAATATCTAATATAACTTCTGATTCACACTTATAGCTCTTAACTCCTAATCGCCAAAAACACAACTGAGTAACCTGATCCACTCACAAGTCGGGTCACCTGTTAAAATCATTACAGGCGGAAGCGACTCTGACCCAGTGACCAGTGCAATACCTTGCAATTAATCGCAAAGCATTACATCAGTCACTGCCGTCAGCTGGAGACCCCAATACTGTTAGTAAACAAACAGTAAGCCCAGCTGAGCATTTCACTATGCGAAGTGAATTACTTAACCCTGGCTTAATGCTTAATTACAACAGCAGTGGATGCGACAGTTTTTTAATAAACAATTCGCAATCGCCAAGCATTTAACCGTGCGAAGTAAAATGCTTAGATACTGCAAACTGCTTAATTAGTCGTACACCTGCTGCTAGTTAAGTCATGATGTCACAACCACACCGAATTGAATATTGGGCCACGACAAAATGAATATTTAAATATTTTTAACTGGCTTGATATCTTTTGTGATTCTTCTGTAGAGGAAGCATACAGTAAATTTTTAAATATAATTCAAAAGGGTGTACATAGATATGTTCCTCTTAGATATAGATATAAATCTTCACACCCAGCATGGTTTAATAAAAAAGTCAAAAATAAATCACATTAACAATTTAGGTTGTCTGGTGATCGGGTTTATTTTGAAAAGTTCAAAGATTAAGTAAGGAATTTGCTTTTTTAAATAGATTTGTTTACAATCAATATCTTTGGTCAATGGAATCTAATATTAAAAAGAACAGCCGGGCATTTTGGTCATACATTAATGATAGAAAAAAGTCATCATCCTTTCCAAATGTAATGGAATATGATGGTATTACAGCTTACAATATCCAAAGTACGTGTAATCTGTTTGCAGACTACTTCGAATCTGTGTATATCAATAATGCAGATATAAATAACATTATTCTCCCGGATTCTCTTTATTCCCAACTAAACCTAGGCTCAATATGCTTAGAGGAGGATGACTTGAATAAGGCTATTTTGGAAATGAAGCTAGATTATAACCATGGCTCAGATCTTATTTAAGCCATTTTAATTAAATCATGCATGAAAGCTCTAGTGCCTGGTCTAACTTATTTGTTCAATTAATCTTTAAATACTGGAGTATTTACAGACTCATGGAAAACCTCAATTATTAAGCCCATTTTAAAAAGTGGTGCTAAACACAAGATTGGAAATTATAGACCTGTAACTCATATGAATATCATTCCAAAGTTATTGGATAGCATTATAGCTAGAAAAATTACCTTTTTATGCAAGGAACTTGTTTGTGCAGAGCAGCATGGTTTTCAAAAAGGAAAATCTACAATAACAAATCTGTCATTGTTTTCTAATTTTTGCATTAATTCCATTGAGGAAGGGTGTCAGGTGGACTGTATCTACACAGGCTTTTCTAAAGCCTTTGATCGGGTCTGCATTCAGACCTTAATAATGAAACTAAGTGCCTTAGGTATTCACTCAAATTTTCTGAAGTGGATAGTATCTTACTTGTCGATTCGTAAGCAAATAGTAAAAATTGAAAACACTTTATCTAGAGTGATCAACGCATCCTCGGGTGTTCCACAAGGAAGTCACTATGGTCCAATTGTCTTTATTCTATTTGTGAACGATGTAACGTTGAATTTTTCATTTGCTCGTTGCCTTATATATGCGGATGATTTGAAATTATTCTTGAAAGTTTCGGGTATAAGCTCTTGTGCCCAACTAGAAAACGATATTGATAAGCTAATAATTTGGTGCTCCACAAACAACATAAATTTTAATTCAGCTAAGTGCAAAGTTATGTCTTTTTCTAGGTCTGCTAACCCCATTCTCTTCAATTACTCAATTAATACTGTCAGTTTAGTTCGAGTCCATGAAATTACTAATTTGGGAGTAATTTTTGATAGCAAATTAACATTTATCAGACTCATTGAATATACTTACTTGCCATAAAGCCTTTATGTTAATGGGTTTTATTAAAAGAAATTCGAAAGAATTTAAGGACACAAGCACACTTAAACTCTTATTACAAGTTTTGTTAGACCCGTTTTAGAGTATACATGTGTAATTTGGTCTCCTTATTATAAAAGCCATATTAATAGGCTTGAATCAGTTCAAATAGCATTTACTCGCTTTGTATGATATAAGATTAATATCTGGGGTATTAATATACCTAATTATGAGTCAAGACGTTTATTGTTAAGTTTGTCTAAACTTTGCTACAGGCGTGACGTTCGATGTGCTTTATTTATTATAGATATTCTTTCTTCATCTATAAATTGTCCCAACCTTCTCTTACTGTTGAACATATATGCCACACCAAGGTCCTTCAGATCACGTGATTTACTTTATACTTCCTCTCATAGAACTAACTATGGTTCAAATGAATGCATTAATAAATGTGTACGAATTTTTAATATATTTAACAAATATGTAGATTTTTCATTGCCTCGTCAAGAATTCAAAGTATCATTATTTATGATTGAAAATAGTATAGATCATTCCTAACTTATATTAAGCTTAATTAAATTTAAATCTGTATATCTAAGTCAACCTTACTAGTCTGTTGTATATTATTCCGTAGACTGCAATGAAATAAATAAATAAATAAATTAACCATTAAGCACAGACCGATGGTCTCACCGCCCAAGCCGTTCTTATGTTGTCGGTATTTATGATAGAGACGATACGCTACCGTCACACGCATCCGTCTACCTTCGAGTTAAGGCCAAAGCACAGGACGACACAACAAAGTCGCCGTAAATTGGTTGCTGTCAAAGATTCGAATATATGGAAGTCCCATTTACTTAACACATTGAGATCGACGCGATAAGTTGCCAACAAAAAGTTTGGCAAAATCTCTAAATTAGTCGCCAACATAATTGACATTTCTGTGTGGACAGTGAATAATTGACATTCATGTTATGTGGATTTTCATATTTTTATGAAACATAGTAAATTAAAAGGTAAAAGCAAATAAACCAGTTATTAAAACCTTGTATAAAATGAATGCCATTTATTAGTTTGACAAATTATGGGTTTTGAGGAGGAATTAATAGAGAAAATTACGGACAAAGTTCAGTTGTGCAATAAACGTCATCCCATGTATAGAAATCTCTTCTTACTCTTCTTTTTAGTTTTTTTCTTTTTGCATCATACATTTGCGCAAGAAGTTTTTATTTTTCTATTTTCTTTCATTATTCTGACTTTTTTTCGTTACGTATATTGTTTTTGTTTATCTAATCCAAGAACTTTATTATATATGAATTTTTAAGAAATTAGTTCAATTAAATTTTATGATTCAAAAAAGTAAATAAAAATGCTAAAATAATAATTGGTTTTAGTTATTTTACCATCGTTTTGATGTAACAAAATTAATATATTAAAGTACGTGCAAATTTTAAGCAACTAGAGTCTATAATTATTCTATTATTTTGCGGGGTCTGTCAGAACAAGCGTCTATACTTATGGGAAGAAAGAATACGTCTGTTCTTAAAGGTTAAAACTCTTCACAACGCAGGCCCCTCTTGATTCTGTTACACCCGATATGGCTGTCTAGTTTTTGAATCACAGAAAAATGAATAACAGAAATATGAATAAAGCTGTTCGTAATGTATAATTGCATTATATTTCAATTATAACATTTTTGCATTACTGGTTAAGGTGCATTGGCGATTAATATGCAAAGCTCTTTCCTTGTTACTGTTTCGACGTAGAGCAATAAACTTATAAAATAAATTCTATTATAGAAACTTACAACTAAAGACAAACAACTGGAAGTACCGTACGTCGAATTTAAAAGTTCTCAAGAGGAATAGTTTTCAGATTTCCCGGCCTTTTAAAGCTCCCTCTCGGTTGCATTCAAATTACAACAAAATGTTCTAGAAATATATGCGAAAAACAACTTCAAAATCAATACTTGAATAGATCGGTGACCATACGAAATTTAATACGGGCTAGGGTATCATAAGAATTGGTCTTAGACCAATTCTAGCTTTTTTACTTGTTTTTTTTTTTATTCCTTTACGTTACATAAATAATGGATTAGTTTATAAAGCTATTACCACATCCTCAAGCTGATTTTTGAACTATGTTTAAATCTAATTTTTATTTCACTCATATTTTTATGCGATTTTAATTTTATTCATTTTGTAAATCTGGTAACCCTACAGTTTTTGTTTTTAACTCGTTGTCTCAGTCGCACTACAATAATGTATAGCCAAGTTCTTTTCCCCCATTCATGCAAAAGACAAAAGTATATGAGATTACCTCTTTCACTCTAAAAAACACGGAAAATTTCCAATTTTGTTCGCCTCTGTCTCTACTTATATTTATTTATACTTTGGTAATACGCACAGCTGAAGCACAATACACGCAATGCAACGCAAATTTTTTCTAAGCCCCAATTTACTCTGTACAATTCCAAATTATAAATAAAGCGGAGGCTAGAGCTAAAAATCATAGCGTTTTTAGCAATCTTCCGAAACGTTTCCGGGCATTTCGAACCAACTATATAAATTATTGCAATCTCAATAGTTTATTACCAAAAGATGGATCAGCAGCAGTGACACTGAAAAAGTCCATATTATTCAAAATTTTTATTTTTTCATCCTGTTTTACACCGGAAGGTTGTTTGAATTCCGGCAAAAATTTACATAGGCAGCAGTGAGGCTTCTTAAATTATTTGTATATTTTGATTAACAGAAAAATAGTAGAGGGAAATCTTTACAGATTAATCTGCGACAATTTTGTTGGATTCCACATTTGTTTTTATTTACTTTTGAAATATAAGTAAGATTTAGAAATTTGTGAAAAATAAAGGTTTGACAGATTAAAAATAGAGTTCTCAGTTGGCACCTGCTCTTCATTTTGCTTAGACCTGTATAGGCCTAAACAGTTAAATTCACTTTTTTTATCTAATACTTCGATCTCGATGAAATTGAGACGTAAATTATACGTATGTACTCACCAAAAGCCACACGACAGTGACAAATTGACTACAGAGTATCTCTCCGTGATTATACATACAAATATATAATACCTACTTCTTTAGAAATTCAATTTGTAAGGAAGTTTGTCGCTAAAGTTTTCGTCGTTCATATACCAAATTTTATGACTTGAGTAGATGGATTCAAACTCAATATTAATTAGGAGACGCTTTTAGCACGGAATTACGCCGCTGAATTAATTATTAATGGTATTCAAGGTCTAAGCGCATCAGCAATGTTTAAGCCAGTTTAATCCTTTTAGCCACTTTCCATCTAAGGCAATTAGGATTACCCATAATTTCTGCGATAATTGGAACAACCGACAGCATTAAAATTGTCAAGTTGTTAAAAGTTACCACTACTACAGCTACGATATATAAGCACATATTATGTATTTATATAACCAAATATTATTTTATTATATTTGATCATATGCTTCCAACAATTTTTACGAAATAATGAGCCGTAAGTTGTGGATTATCGTACCCGCATACATATTTCAATATAATACTTAATAACACATGTTACATACGTGCATGTACTTATTTATAATAATATTTATTTGACTGACAAGAGAAAAAATATGCATAATTCAACAACTGAGCTCAGAGGTAATCTAAAGCTCCAAGGCGAATTAAAAGCAACCACACAGCCATAAGAGTGTAAGAGAAATTTTGTTAACGGATCCAGAAAAAAAAAATGATTCACACAAGGAGTAAACATGAATGAGATTTGGATATGTGTTCACCTGGGTAAGTAGAGACCTACTTTATCTAAGGATAAAGTTTTCTGGAAAATACTTCGCCAAGAGATTGTGAAATACTACAAGAGCCTTTTTCTCTGCAAGCAGACGAAAATGTTAAGTGGATTGCGGGAAAACTTATATAAACAAGTTAGAAATTATTTGCGTGAGCCTTAGTATCTTTACTGTTAACTAAGAGATATTCTTAGTTTTAGTATATTACTGTTAGGGGATGTTATGTGCTCTCAAGCAAAATAAGTCTGCAGGGGGTGAAAGTCTTCTCGTACAGAATAATAAATGTAGACTTTTGTGAACTTTAGTTTTTGTTGTACGATAAAAGAGCAGAAAGGATGGGAACTAATGCAAGTCCTAGAACAAATAGAAGAAGTACTTAATAGACATTAATTACAGTAAGCTTTCTAGTGTGTTAAGAATTCAATCTTAGACCTTGAAGATCTAAGACACAGTTAGTCTTAAAACCTTCACAAATTGGTACTTTTTCTTGCAATTGAAAGCCCTTTGGTTTTACTTTACATACCCACTAATACCCTATGGAGACCTCTCAATGTGAGTACCTCGATATCCACTGAAAGTAGGTCACTTATGATGAAATATGAAAGACATGTCAAATCAAAATTAGTGTTCTAGTAGCATAGATGGCAGTAAAAGAGTTTCCCTAAAGCAGTTCCCCAAAACACAATTTCAATGTCAATGTTGACGTAATATCAGACGTTTCCATTCATCTATATGCTGACGACATGCAAATCTATCTAAACAGAATAATTGGCTGCAAAATAACCGCGATTTGAGTCCCAACAAGTCAAATTTCTTAGCGGGTTATAGAAATGAAATTGAACTTAATGTTGTCCCTCCAATATTATCAACAACGCCGTACCATCATATGTTGACTCAGTTAAAGCCCTTGGCTTTTAACATACCTGTTTCTCAACATGCTCATTTGGATGCTCTCTGGATGCATACCTAACTCAACACAGATTAAAATTTCTTCACCGATTAATAAATAACCAACAGCCCGTCTACCTGTTTGAAAAGCATAGCTTCCTGCAATCGGCTAGACATACGAATCTCCTAATCCCTCGTTGTAGTTTACAATATGGCCAGCACTCTTACTTTATCCAATGTGATCGTAAATGGAATCTGTTGGCACATCATATTCAGTGCACAAGAAGCAGTAGAACTTTTGTAAGACTTATTAAACCATAAACCCTTGCATAAATCGGATTGTTGTCGTATGTTTGAATGTTGCTCTACTAAATCTAAGCTTATCTAATTATATTTTTTTTTTCACTGAATTTTATGTTTTTGTTCTAAATGTTTCATAGTTCACATATAGAACATATTTCTCTTTCGTTTTCTTTTTTCTCAGTTAAATGCAATTTTAGTTTTATTATTATTTTTAGTAATTTTCCTATTGAGGCCAGCACGCTTTGTACAGCTTAAGATTGTAATATGACCTTTGTACGGTAAATAAAAACATTGTTCTTGTTATTGTAAAAAATTTCCCTAATGAGCATTTTTCCTAAAGAGCAATTTCCCTAAATTGTAAATTTAGGGAGTGATTACGCTCGAAAGAAATAGTCAGTCTTGACTGATATAACTTACTAAGTCAACAAGTTATAACCGAAAGTTTTCTAGAATCCGGAGTATATCATTAGAAGGCAGACTGTATAATACCATAGATGGCACAAGAACTTGATGTCGCATGGCATACTAGAGCAGAGTATACAGATTGTGAAATGGGTAGTGTATTCTGGAATGGACCATAACATATTTTAGAGCGTCCGGAAAACAAATGTTTTTATAACAGCAGTTTTGTATAAATTTGATCGACTTCCTCAACACTTCATATACGAACAAATATGAATCACTCGACGTATACATAATTTCAAATGTTGTGGTTAATTCCGGAAATATAAATATATAAATTTTGTATACTCTTTCGGTACTGTATCCGACATCTAGTTCTTGTTCCATCTATGGTAATACCTACCAGGGACAGATGTGAGGTTTTGATATTGATGTATTGTTATTGCACTTATGTTAATTACAATATAAAATTTCAGAGACACACTTAACACAATTTACGATACTGAGAAATTAATTAGAGAATTGACATATGATGTATCACTTAATTTGTCATTTGACTTAAGAAAATTCCGCGCACGTACAAAATGCGCGCAAATATTGTGAAAATATTTGTCGCTATGGAAAATAAAAATGGAATAGACACTTCAACTTGACAAGTGTGGAATATTCAATGTCAGAAAAAGTTGCAGCCAACATTGCAGTATAAAATTCGATTCTAAAAGGTTCGTGTATTAAATGATTATGGTTTATAACTAGGCGCATATTGCAATAAACTCATATACCGCGTACATTTATCGCAATTTTAATATTGAATTCCAATTTATAACATACTGAATGTACATCGTGCGTATACCGAGCTGTTTCTCAATATATAGAGAAAGACTTGCGGTTCAGCACAAACGGCAATATTGAAATTGCAAATACGTCTCCAGTCTAAAAACCTAGGCATGACGGTTTATGTGTGTGATTTAGGTTTTTGTCGAGTTTTTCTATGTAAATCTATCATATTTATTCAGACCATTCCTATAAAGCGTTGCCATTGATTCGAAATATTTATACAGTTGCAGGAATTTCAAACAATTAAGCAAAGTCGTAGCGAATATGTATCTAATAAAACATTACTAAAAAAAAAATCGAAATACATATACGTCTAAAGGGCGGTATGCTAGTGCCAAGGAATTTAGTCCAGGAATTTTTCCATGTACTTCTTGACGAAAAATTTACGTTAGGTCAAGAAAGTTTTGAAAATTGTGTGTATTTCAAAATAAATAAGGCAATATTCATTTAATTTAATTTTATATTATTTATAATAAAGATATAGATAATTCCCAATTGTATATAATTTGACCATTGCGGAATAACCTATTTTGGAAGTATTTGTTTTATTTTGCAAAACATACATGAAAATTGCGAAACTAATTATAAGTGCATTAAGTTTATTCGAAAATCGCTACTCCTTCCATCAATTTTTTTAATTATTTCACCAACGTCAAAATTACTTACAGAAATAGGTGTGTCGGTACTTATTTCCCCAAGGAATTATGACGTAAATGGATTTGAAGCTTTTTGTCAATCGAGAACTAGAGTCTTCCTATTCGATTTTTTTTTCTCTAGCATACTGCTTCAAGAAATCGACACAAAAAAAAATTCCTTTAGCATTCCATGACCTTTTATTATATGCCCATACAAAGCACACAAGCATACCGGCTTTTCGGATAGTCCACCAAATGAAAAAGTTACCCGTATGTATGCATGTAATGGATGCGATCAAGGTGTGTCATTATTTGGTTGTAGATGCCACTATTAATAAAGTTTAAAAGATCAACCTTTTGTATCCTAGATGAGATGAAATCATAGGGTATAAGTACTAAGTTTGTCATTTCGTTTGCAATGCACTGAAATAATGCTAGTAAAGCTAAATGGATTGGTTTGATGGATTGATTTTAGCATGTCCTTCTGTCCGTTCGTCTGCCTGTTCGTCTGTCCATCTGTCTAACCGTCCACGATAACTCGAGAACATGCTCACTTGCAGCGAGTCTACAAAAGCTTTTTGATATGTCTTAACAGTAACACTATCTGCCAAAAGTCCAGTGTGGACCACGTGGACGATACCGGTTTTTTCATCAATGCAGTTCTGGCAAGCCATATACATACGTTAAAAGTAGAGCGAATTTTCTATGAATAGAAAAATTGCAAATGGCAAATTTGAAACTGATCAAAGGCGATATTGTTAAGCTAATAAATTTTTATCGGAAACGTGAATGCCTTTGGAACTTGAACGGCAAGTGCTACGAACGTCTTGATCTGAAAGTAAGAACCGTAACGAGTTGGCAACGTGTAACGACTTGAAAAAAGGAACGACAAACAAACTACCTTAACAGAATTTGCCCACTTTGAAAATTAATCCAATATCATGGTGACATTTCTGATCGCCATCTTGCCAGCAGAAAAAGTCTGTGTAGACCTGGTGTTAGAACGCTGAAGTCTTGCATACAGGCCTTTTTAAAAAAGAAACATAAATTTGAATTCGAAAATGGTACCAATCGGGCAATTCCTTCGTAGGGTTGCTATTAAAAAAATCTCATTTTTCACTATATATTTCGATACTGCTCATGTATTTCGGATGAAAATACAATATTCAATTTCATTTCCAACATTTCCAATATTTCATATAGAAATAAAAAATAATATGTCGAAAAGGGGCGGTGTTTTTATTTTGTTTAGTTAAAATTTTTTCAATCCCTTATTTATATTTTGTAAACTGGTCAATTTATTGAGCGCACTAGATATCCGAAATTTATTATTACTAGTTTCGTAACATAATAAAACATGAAAACCATCAAAAGACAAAAATTAAGGGGCAACCAACATAATATAATGTAATGAATCAACCTGTTTTATGAGGCAGCTTGGTCGTTTTGTGGACATTGAATAAATAACCAATAAGGAAGGAGCATATTGAGTGAAAACGTAAGCCCCTTGTTGACAGTAATTTTAAACGAATCACGTTAAATTTAGAGCTTAACAGCATTAATTTCGCAAAACATTGAACTCAATTAAACTATAAACTTCAAGATTCCGAAACAACAAAATTTCAAAAATATACAATATTTATTAAAATCATTATATTTTACAGAGTTTCATTGAACTACCGGAACTCTGAAATCGTTACTTCCAAAAATGTTAAATTAAGTTCAATCAAGCTCAATCCGACTGTCAGTGAGTGGCTTATTCACGTACACTGTATTCGCTCTATATCCCGCTTCCTTGTTATTATCTAATTATTTATTCAATTATTGTGAAATACGTAGAAAAGTTTTTTGTATATTTTAAAATATTTGACAGGCAGGCGTTACTTAAAAAAGTTATGCCTATTTGATTTTTTCCGGAAAGAAGTTTAGTGTGCTCTTCTATTATTCATTTAAAAAAAATTATTTGTTTGCTCCTTATAGAGCTGTTGCATTCACACGAAAATGTCATGTTTTCGGAGATTTGATTTTGAAATCTTCAAGTCGTTTACATTGACGTGAAATTTATTTCATTTGAAGTTTGATATAAGGACTAAAAATGAAGTGAAAAATCTGAGTACCTATATAGTATCGGAAACAAAATTATCATTAACTATACTCAAGCGACTAGAGTAAGTGATTTAAATTCTACACAGTAATTCACACTCTTGTTTGAAATGCTGTGGGATGAACTAAAAAAATAAAAGAAGA
This sequence comes from Dioctria rufipes, assembly GCA_963924295.1. NCBI lineage: Eukaryota > Metazoa > Arthropoda > Insecta > Diptera > Asilidae > Dioctria > Dioctria rufipes. The sequence continues at coordinate 312,727,779 of OZ002740.1, read as the reverse complement.
CATCACAAAAACTTAAGATTAACTTGACATAGGGTGAAAGTACCAATAGTAGGCTAGAAATGCAATCCTAGAGCTTTCAAGTAGCCGTAAGATGACTATCCCAAACCTGTTGTTATGAAAACACTTTGTACTGAGCAATGAAGAATTTAACATATGTTTATCATAACAGTACTACTAATATACACCCACATTTTTAATAAAAAATATTAGTTTCAAAAAGTACACTATTTCCCTATAGTCGGAAAAAAATGTCCTAACTCCGGGCATTATCTTACCTAATGTCCGCTAACAAAAAAGAAATCAGTTTTAAATGAAGTCCAGACTGTTATTTTATTACAAATATATTAGAATTCCCAGCAACTTATTGCGTTTAAGAAAAACAAACAACAAATGTGAGATCTAGTGTCGGACGTGGGAGGGAGTGCCGGTTTATAATGGACAACTCAGTTTTAAAAGTTCAAAATATAAAATTTTTATTCAAAATAAATGCTTATAACTATTTCACAAAATTCAATTCAAAGAAAATTCAAAAATTTAAACTAATCTACAAACTACTATACAATTCAAAAAATAAAACAAACTAAAATTTGAAATTAAAATTCAGGTGAATCCTGTTCCGCGTTCTGATTAATTATTCTTTCTGAAAAAAAGAGAGAATACCAGAATTAGTTATCTGTCATCAGAATGAGAAAAAAGAAAATGCTGATGCTGCTAGTGCGTGAGGGCACAAGAGCAGCAAATGGTTCTACGGAAAAACTAATTCAGATTAATCTCTGAATATAGATTTATTGTACCCAAGGTGGTAATAATATGTTCCTTTAAAGTAATAGCCTTTTTATGGTGCGTGAGGGCACAAGGGTAGTATAGTATTGTAGATGGTAAAAGAGTCAGAGTAGTCTCTGACAGTATCCTGTGCTTGCGCAGAAGTGTAGCAATATGCTACTATAAAGAAGAAGCGCAGACTAGTCACTGCAGCAGAATTATTCTTCTGCTTAGGTGTGGGCAGGAGTATTGCAGATTAATCTCTGTGCAGAATTAATCTTTGCGCAGAATTAATCTACTGCTTAGGTGTGAGCATGAGTATTGGAAATGACAGGATTTTCAGATTAATCTCTGAAATATAGAATTAATCTTCTATAATGAGGTTGGGAATAATATTCTTGTCACTCGGATTAGTCTCCGAATCAGACGAGCTCTGAACCAAGAATGATTTTCTGCTGCGGCTCGGCAGCTTTATATAGCTGCCGCATCCAATTATTAGTTCTCGCCTCTCGGTGTTGCCGTAGCGACTTTTGTTAAATTTTATGACTGAGGCGAAATCAAATGATTTCACGTAATGTCACGATGTGACATTACGAAATGTAAATATATAAGAGGGATATACACTTCAGGTAAGTTGATGATATTTTTATAAAATTTTGTTATAAATTAATAATTTAAAAAATAAAAAATAAAAAAAATAAAATACTGAATAACAAAACGCCTTTTTATTATAATTAATTAGGTATGATATCAATAGTTCCATCTCCTAGAAGCACCTACCTATGTACCATATATTTGGAAATTGTCTGAGAACGCGTCCACGTAGAGAGCTCAAGTTTTGTACACGGCGTTTTCATAGAAAATGCAAGTACATGTCAAAAGATGGAACAAATCATGTAACCCCGTCTTGGTGTTGCCATACAAAAGTGTATACAGCAAATGTCAAATGATACAGTTTGAAAAAAAGTGGAAACCGAAAATGGGAGCGTTTGGACAAATTTTCGTAAATTCCAACGTGATTTCATTGAAATTACGCAAAAATGAGATGATTTCGATTAAGTTTCTTATACTTTAAATTACTTGATTTCCACGGTGATTTCGTCGAAATCATGTTGAAATAGAGAAACTACGTGATTTCGATGTAGTGAAAACGCCCTATAAGTCTGCAGCTCAAGAATTGAGTGGAAAAAACTCTCTATGCAAACGAAAAATCTTTGAAAAAAGAAATTTCATTGCAAAAAGGTGGCGTTTCATATAAGCCGGAACCGTACATTCGTCAGTACGACTTGGTTCCTGCCTGCCGTATATTATGACCCACTATAAGGAATATTCTTCCGACAGCCAAGGGCGCATTTTAGTGAAATAATTAGCAATTGCTAAACAGTAACCTCGTATGGTACTATTCTGCAACTGTCGGTTATTTCGCTGGTTAGCTCAACAGCTGGCTGCGATGAGCGCTTAGTGGAGCAATCGACGATTACGATAACAATTAACCTCGCATGATAATTATTATGTAAAGCGATTGTTTACTACTGAGCGACTCAGGTGCTGCAACCGGTAGAACAATCGACAAGGTTGTTGTCGTTTGTTTACATCCGCATTGCAAGTAAAAGTTTACTTCCGAATATCGGACATAAGTGACCAATTACTGGTCTGGCGAGTGCCGTTAAGTGATCAGTCGCGTTGTAACTTTAAGGTGTCAAGTTACCGTTCAGTTCGGGTTAGCTTTGTGTTAATTATGTCTTAAGTTAGGTCAGTGTCGAGTAAAATAAAGATTTATATGGGAGTAACTCGAGTGCTGTCATTTTCAAGCAGTTTCATTAGAATTAATCGTTGGATTATCGTTCGATTGCTTTTGGGACACGACAAAGTAAACAGCAAAACCGACCTCATATATAAACTTCTGCACAGGGCTAATCTTGCTAGGCATTGAAGTAAATATACGTTGTATTTAGCCTCATATAATTCACACTTAAAAATTATTTTAAGTTTCTATATGAGGTCAGCTTGGCTGTTTGCTTTGGCGTATACGGCAGACAGGAACCAAGCCGCACTGACGATTATACGGTTACTGCTTATATGAAACGCGCTCTTTTTGCAATGAAATTTCTTTTTGCAAAGATTTTTCGTTTGCATGAAGAGTGTTTTCTACTACAGCTTCATTTATATCCAGTTTAATTGGTTTTATACTAGGAATTTTTCTGTTCATTCAATACAGCTCCATTTTTGCCTCGTTTAATTGGTTTTATTCCATCAATTCGGTTGATGCTTTTCGATGGTAGAGTGAGAAGTTTATTTTCAAGCCATTGCTAATGTTACTTTGCTCACATGCGTGCATATATGAATGAATATGTGAGAGATATGAAGTGATATTTGAAAAATGAAGTAAAGGTTTTACAGTAATTGATATCAAGTTTTAAAAAATATTTTTATCTTAATTAAGATAATTTTTTTTTTGTTTGGTTTTGCGTATTTAGAAATTTATAGCAATTATATACCATAAAGATGTACCAATTTGAGTATGCCAATTTATCTGAAAGCGGAAGTGAGGATAGTGATGCAGAATTGGAGTGGGAAGGATCTGTTATGAATCAAAATGAGTTGAAATAAACCTTAGTTAAACTATTTGCAAGCAAAAAAAAAAAAAATAGTTTTTCTACACAAATTAGTATGAAGATTATGCATTAAGAGTAAAAATGTTCGCATGAGTACATGAAATCATTTAATATTTTATGTAAACAATTAAATTGAATGGAAAATTTGCTTGAAATTTTGGGAAACCAATTCCCATTGATAAAAGAGTAATTTTTGCTGAATATATATTAATATTGTCCGGCGAATATAGACGTATCGGAAATGATGCCGTATTCATGCGATTTATTGATATAATCAATTCAATTATATTTGTTTCCTATTATTCGTATCACAAACCTATTGTAACTTTTATAAAAAATACACGTAAAGAATCAGCACTATCAATAGTTGAATGTGATGATGAATAACCAAGATTACTTTTATATTATATTTCTTTTATAAAGTAATTGTTGTAATAATGTGTTTTTGTAAAAAAATAGTTAAAATTGCTTTTATTTGCTGCTTGTCTTTTGTTACTCTGATGTGGGAGAACAGGTCGTGAGAAACTTTTCCTTTTCATACAGCAAAGCTGTAGTGGTGTTGGTTGAAGACATGTCGTAGGATCGGTTTTCTTGCAATCAACGAAACTGTGTGGTCATGCTGCTTGCACTTTCAGGTACCAAATATATTTGTGGCGAGTAAAACCCAAAGTTAACATAACGACAAGTTAGGAAGCAGGCGAGATTTCCGAATGTTTATACCCAAGAGATGAAATCTATAGGGTATACTAAGTTTGTCATTCCGTTTGTAATACCTCGAAATAATGATGGTAGAGCAAAATGGATTGGGTACCCACGCATAATATTAAAAGTTATTTTGATTTTTGCATATCCATCCGTCTGTCTGTCCGTCCGTCTGTGCGCATGATAACTCGAGAACGCGTACACTTAGAGAGCTGAAATTTTTTACACGGACTTTAAAAAAAAAGTAAAATTAAGTTCGAAAATGAGACAAATCGGGCAACTCCTTCGTGGGGTTGTCATACAAAAATTTCGTTTTCCACTATATATTTGGACACTGACTGAGAATGCGTTGACATAGAGAACAAGTCGTGAGAAACAGGTTTTGGTTTTTTTTTCCTTTTCATACAGCAAAGCTGTAGTGGTGTTAGTAGAAGGCAAGTCGTAGGATCGGTTTTCTTGCAATAAACGAAACTGTGTGGTCATGCTGTTTGCACTTTCGTGACTTCAGGTACCAAATATATTTTTGGCGAGCAAAACTAAACCCTGAAATATTTTAGAAATACAGCACAGGACCATTTTTCTTGTGGTATAGAGGCATTTGTTCACTTAAGAATTAATTTCGATTAATTATTTATATTCTATGAGAAATTTTTAATATATTCTCATCCACTTCACTTCCAATGAACACATTATACATATATGCTAGGAAATTTTCGCGAATAAATTCGCACTTTTTGACGTTTAAATCGAACTTTTCAACGGAGCTCATGCGAGCACATATGCACACTTTCAACTTCACCCATTATTCAAAAATAAATTTTCCTTACTATAATTACAAGTATAGATATAAAGATATATTTGCAAAACACTATTTTAAAAGAAATGGAAAAAATAGATATTTATGGAGTAAATGTACCTGGACTTACTATATATTGGATGTTCGGCATTTCGTTTTACAGAAATACTAATGAATCCCTAACCGTCTTCCACCACATCAGACCCCAGTCAAAAATATTTTAATTCTGTTTTATCCGAATGTGGAAAATGCCTTTGGATATCTGAAGTGAAGAATTACACAAAAAAGGAAAAGGAATAGGTAGCAACATTGATAATGTCCATCTATAAGAAAACTTTGAAGCGTTTTGCAAAAAAATTTTAATTATAGGAAATGAACAAATCAATCGCAACTGTAACTAAAAGAAGAAGAAAAAACAAAGTAGACAACAACCACAAATTATTAATATAGTTAATGGTATTCCAATGCAGGAAACGTTCGAGATGCAATTGCCGAATATTTACGCAATTAAAATAATTCGGATAATTATCCAGTAGTACTAATATTATTTATTTATTATGAATTAACAAACTATAGCGGCTTGAAAATATTTGAATTATCAATAAAATTTTCTAATAATTTTCTTTATTTTCTTTCTAAACCACCATTTTATTTTTTTCAATTTCTTAACACTTTTCAATTATTTTTATACACTAGATGAAATCTATAGGATTAGATTTTCATTCCGTTTGTAACGCACAAAAAAATACAATAGAGTAAAATGGATTGGGCACCCATAAATTAAAAGTTATTTTAATTTTTACATGTCCGTCCGTCTGTCCGTCCATCCTCATGATAACTCGAGAACGCGTTTACTGAGAGAGCTGAAATCTTGCATACGGCCTTTTCTCACTATATATATATATCGACACTGCTTTAGAACGCGTCTACGTTGAGCACTGAAATTTTGTATACGTTTTTTTCATCGAAACAGTAAATATAATTTCAAAATTGCGCTAAATCGGGCAACCCATTCTTGGTGTTCCCATATAAAAATTTAGGTTTTTTAAGTATACTGTGAAAACGATCAATCCTAGAGGTTTTTATTATACTAGATAGTTTTTCAGAATATGAAACCGTATGAAATTGGTTGTATCCATTTTTACTGTCTGACGAACCGTTGTAAAAATATATGCGAAAAACAACTTCAAAGATCAAACTTGCATAGATAGGTAACAATCCCAAATTGCATACATCTAAAGTATCATAAGAATTGGTCATTTTTTTTTTTTTTTATTAAACCAAGCTCAGGGGATACCCTAAGTTTCAAAGCACAGCACGGCAGGAAGGAGATTGGGAATGGAATAGGGGATATAAGGAGAGTGGCGGAGGGTCAATGTATGTCGCCCTGAAACTTCCGCAGATTGTATGCCGGAGGAAAAACAGAAGATGGTAATCTGTTCCACATTCGCACTGTTCGGGATAAAAGGGCATCTCGGAATTTTACTGTACGGCCGAAAGTAATTTGAAGGGTTAAAGGATATGCGCGTTTTGCAGTGCGAGAATTGCGTGTAGGAATCATTCTAGAAGGGATTAGACTAGACATTTCATCAGAACATTGACCATGCATATAGCGATAAAGGAGCGAAAGGCATCCAACATTGTGGCGGTGCTCGAGTGAGTCGATATAACAAGTTATTGCAAATCGCCAATGAGCTTGAAGGCTCTCTTTTGGACAATATCCAATGAAGCTAAGGCTGTGCGACCAGCCCCGGCCCATATATGGGAGTTGTATTCCATTCTAGGTCTAATGTAGGACTTGTAGAGGAGCGCTAGATTTGACGGGCTGAAATATTTCTTACACCTTTTCAGAAATCCAAGACATTTCGATGCTTCTTTGGCAACAGAGAAGATGTGATCTGTCCAGTTTAACTTACTGCAAATATTAATGCCAAGAATGTTTAGTGACGGTGAATGAAAAATTAATGCTCCATCAAAAGAAACTGGTGTGGTTAAGTTATGATCTTGTTTTAATGAGATGAGACAGCTTTGTGTCTTAGATGCATTGAATTCGACGCAAGAGTGTCAAAGGAGTAATCGAAATTAAGAGTACTGTCATCTGCGAAACTATGGATGGGATTGAAAGTAAGGGTAAGCAGATCATTAACGAAAATTAAAAAGAGAGATCGAAAGATAACACAGCTTTGAGGCACACCGGCATTTATGGGATGCGGTTCAGATGTAACGCCATCTAATACAACACGTATTTGACGAATAGATTGGAAACTTTCAAACCATAATAGAAGAGGAGGAGAAAGACCAAGTGCTTTAAGTTTGGCTAAGAGAACTGGATGCCAGACTCTATCAAAGGCCTTTGAAATATCCCGGGCAACGATTTTAGACTAACCAAAATTGTGAAGACTACGGTTCCAACGTTCCGTAAGAAAGGTCAGCAAGTCTCCATATGAGCGTCCAGCTCGCAAGCCATATTGGCGATCGTTGATGAGATGATTAGTTTCTAGATACTTCATTAATTTTGAGTTAATTATAGATACCAAAACCTTTGAAAAAATCGAAGTGATCGCATTTGGTCGATAAGTTGAAGGATCGCTACCCTCTCCTTTTTTGGGAATAGGCTGAACGTGAGCTAGTTTCCAAGCAGTTGGGAATTTTCCTGTCGAATAAGACAAGTAGAATAGTTTGCGCAGAGGTTTACCCAAGGATCAGGCACAGCTGTTAATTAACAGGGGCGAAAAACCATCAGAACCTGCAGCTTTAGAGACGTTGATCCCCTTAAGGACCCTGAATACATCCCTCGTACGGACGTGTATTAGCTCTTGTACACATTCACATGGGCGATGCAAAACAGGTGTTTGTGCAGTGGGTCGAAGGCAAGAATTTGAAGCGAATCTAGCAGCTAAAATATTAGCCTTATTCAAGGAGTCAACAATCACTTCACAATTATTAAGTAGTGAAGGTACAGAGGAACTGGTGATGTTGTTCCTGATCGTTGTGGGATATGGCACCAAAAACAGTATTCCAATATACCAAGGCCCATTGTAAGCCAATTTACACGATTAAATTAATTCCAGAGTTCCGATACTTGTAGGATGATTAGAAAAAGAATAAAGACACGCGATGCAGTTGCAGTGGCGCTGGCGGCTTCGTCAAACCCAGAAACCCTTGCAACCTTTGCGGCTTGCCAAGGTTCTTTGTCTAATATCCTGGTCAAATAGAAATTTCTCTCTCTGGATAGTGGACTTGCAGGTGTTCCGTGCAGTCGTGTAGACTTGTTTCATTTCCGGATATGGATGCAATTGATAAGCATGAAAAGCGGACTCGTTCGCTTTTAAAGCTTGGATGCACTTATCGTTAAACTATGAGCGATCATGCTGTTGTTGCGATCTGCTCCAAGAGTGCGGAATATATTCACGCATGCCAAGATTTAGTATGTTACTAAATTCCAATGTGCGTTCATCAACATCCCTCGAAGCAAAACAGACCGACCAATCAATTTCTCTAAGATACTTATTGAGACTTTCCCAATCAACATTCTTATAGTGCCAAAGAAGCCTACTTGTAGGCGGAAAACTTGGGCGGCACAGGTTTGAGGTAAATTGAGCCGTGATTAAACAATGGTCTGAATTTCCGAGAGGGGAACCGACTGATGTGGAATATTTTTCCGGATGAGATGTTAGAAACAAGTCGAGTAAATTAGCCTTATCTCCAGCTGTATCAGGAATTCGCGTTGGTGCATCCATTAGCTGTTGTAAATTAAATGATTCACAGAAGGTTTCAACGAAACAGCCCGCAGGACTTGTGGTAGAAGAATGTCTGACCCATGGTATATTATGAACATTGAAATCGCCTGCCAGAACGATTTCGGAAGAGGGGGAGACAGAAAGAAAATGATCAATATTGTTGGAGATATTGTCAATTACGGATACCGTGTCATCATCAGACATATTTGGGCTGCGATAAAGGAAACAGAAATAAATGATGTGCTTGTGTAGTTTGAACTTAATCCAAATATAGTTAAACTCTGAATTGGCAGAAGGAAGATCTTGAAGGATAGTAAAGTCCACATCATTTCGAATATATACTGCGATCCCTCTATGCTGAGAAAAAAGAGGCACGAAGCTGTAACCAGGGACGTGATACTGATTAATATCAGCACCAGAAACGACCTTGGTTTCACTTAGCGCAAGAATTGCCAGATTTTTTGAGTTAAGGTGACAGTACACCGAAAGCCGATTTGCTCTTAATCCTCGAATGTTGAAGAAATCTAAAATGAAATTCTGCATGCTGTAGGCAAAAACAAAAAAGCAAAAAAAAAAAGCGACACACAACAACACAAATATTTGGATCGATCTTCCTTGAAATTATTTTAATTAATCTTCGTTGGAATTTTTGCTTTCCTTTTAGAACCCCTACTTGGTACAACTTTCGTCTCTGACGGAGGGATGACATGCTTTATTGTTAATATCTAATAGCGATTTATTTGCAGTTCCATGCTAAATCCAGCTACTTACCAATGGGTGGTTATCAAGTATCAAGAAAATCAAGTAACCGCCTTGCTCACATTGTCATAGAGCCAATAAAACTAACGTCCAGTCTGCAAGCAACTGTAGATCCATAGGATACCCAACCAGAATCGGCAGTCAAATTGTCATAGAGACAATAAGACCAACTTCCAGTCAACGAGCAACCGCAACTCCATAGGGTATCATCTAAGCAACACAGATAGTCATATTGTCATTGGGACAATAGGCCTCACCATCTCACAGCTGGTTCAATTCCTAGGTGTTTATCTAGTAGGTTCCGGACTGTAGTACGACGGCCTTAGAACCGGTGAACATAGTCAAGCTCATACGACGCAGCGCCGATCAACCACTCAACCTTGCAGAAGCACTGCTTCCTAACTGTTCTGAAAGAAGGCAGCTGCAAGAGGAGTTAGTGATGCCCAGTTTTGCCGAGGCAGTGTACAAGAAAGAAAGAGGGTGTATATATGCTTCGTGCTGAAAGAACACAAGTAATCTGATTACTGATGATTCTATGTGTTCAAATTGAAGCCTGCACGTCATCATGAACTAAAAGCCATACCCATTGGATAGCCGGCATTGCTAAATTGGTACCAAGGGTTTGAGGAGTCCTGGGTAGTTCTATTTTAGTAGTATTATTCACCTCAATATGGAGAAAAGCCCCTTGATGGGAGCATCGTGATGGTTGCAGTACCCCATATGGGGGCATCAGAGATAGAATATCTGAGTCTACTCTACATCACTTAGTCCAATGTCAAGCATGCATTGATATAACTGGTAAACATGAGAGGAGGATAAACTCTGTCTCATGTCAAATTGTCGCTCTTATCTGGTATATAGGCCGGACAGGGCTAGAACCAAATGAAAGGTAGTTCTTCAGAAATTTGAAACAGGGCACAAGTTTTCGGTGCATTTGGGAAACATCTGTTCAGGTGAAGGGACATCTTTTTGGAAAAGTAAGCTTCTAGAACACCCGTTATATTACATTTTTTTTATACGTGAACTAAAACAGGTATGTATAATAAACAGAAATACATGGACCAAACAAGGAACACAACATTGTAAAAATATTCAATATAATTGCAGTCTTCAATTTACCATATTGTGGAATTATAGTAGCACTTAGTCAATATTTTTCTTTTTTTTCTATTCTGTTCCATTCAAGTACAAGAAACACCAAACCTGCCACTATTTTGTGAACCATTGACATTCTTTGAGGTTTATTGATAGCAATTAGTGTTGAAAAGGTAGATTAGCACGAAGCAGTACTATATACGATTGTTGCGCCTAATTCAAATAGTTCATATATATCTCTGAAGGATTCTCTTTGTCGGTATAGGACTTCTAATATATTTTCGCTCTGATCTCCTCGACCATTCAATTCATTCAGGTATCTTTTCACATTAGTAGCCTCTTCTTTGGAATGAATTTTAATACCGGAAAAATAATTGCAAATACGGAAACTGACAGTACCTCGGTGCGTGTTTTTTAATTTTCTCTGCTCATAAGCAGTAGGTTGAGAATTGTCTGTTGACTCGTATTTTGTACGGGTCTCGAAAGAGTTAAAGACTCATTACCCCTTTCCACTTTTTAGACTTAAACTTTGTCCAACTCATTAAGACTCACAAATCTTCAAATCTTCAGTTCATCTCAGATCCTGCTTTGAATAACCTCAATTTCTTCCTGGACATATTTCATTATGGATGTGACATCTTTCAATTCCATGCTTCGACCCTGTAAAGGCTGTAAAGCCGCATCGGCCGGTTGCAGAACACATAATATTTTTTTCTACTTACTATATTTGCCAATAGAATTTCCATGTTTAACATAACGCCTTTGATGTCAATACTTTTTGCAATATCAGCACCATTAACCCATTAAAATCGAAAGTGATCCAGTAGGTGAAGAGATCTTAAATTTTGTGTGGTGTATGTTTGGAGGCCCATAAAGTTTTAAAAAAACTGCTTGTTGATTTCTTCCATCCGTTTGGGTTTGGGTGCCCGTAGCGTATACGCTACACTAGGTTATTCTCAGCACTAATTTGTCCAAATAAAATAAACAAAAATAGAGGAAGACTAGCTATTTATTAAAAAAAATGAATGTAACGAAAAATTAATAACTTAAATACAGTATTCTTACTATAAAAAAACAATAATATTACAAGTAAAAAACAATAAAAGTATTCCAGATAAAAAAAACATTCAAGGTAAACAGACATAAAAAAGTTACGCAGGCAAAACCTTATTTTTTATCTGCGAACACGAAATGGTACTTCTCGAAGCAGGGCACACATATCCCAACATCGCATTTGACACACTCAGTAATACATAGAGTTTTACAACCGTAGCCAGCTCATTGTCGTCGTTTTTTGTAGGCTGTTATTCCAACAAAATGGCCAATACAATCACATATGGCTTCATCTTCTAATTTTCGAATGGGCCGTCGATAGCCAGAAGGTGGTCGAGGTTCAGTGAATGAGCGACAAAATTTGTTTGCGATGCTTCTCCGAAATTTTAACTGAGTGTACTTGTGGCCTGCTTTACGACTAAGTATCCACGAATTTTGGACAGAAACATCCACCAACCATGTAAAAATTGGAAAATACAATTTTTTTCCTCGAGCACCTATTCTGTATGCAGCAACATTTTGATCCATACGGTCAACACCTCCCAGATATAGATTGTATTGCTGTATAGACATTGGACGTCAAATCTGAATTCGTTTATGTTCGGCTCTGTAATATCTCGAAACGGAGCTGACTGGCATTGAACCAAACAACGTGGATGCTACTGTAACTACTGCATTGTTAACCCATCTTGTAACTCGAATGTCCGAACTTTGTATTCGTATGCTGTGTATTGTACCGCATGGTTGGTGTTTTGTAATGTAGCGGTAATTGAACACTACAGCTATATTACTGCATTTTAGGTAGGTTAGTGTAGCGGTATGTTAAAATGACAAGATATGTGAGCTTGTGTTTACTGTTACTTTATTAACCAAAAATTACTTATTTTACGTTAGTCTGAATTCTGTTGTAATTTTTTCACTTTAAATGTACTTAATTAATTTAATTAATTATCTGTAGGCATGTATTCTTGAGGTGTCGTAACGTGACATGTGCTCAATTTTATACCTCAGATTTTCACCAATTTCACTTTTATTATATTTAATTTCACTGTCTCTTACTTACTATAATTCACGTGTAGCTTAATATTAACTAATCTACGTTGTTTTTTTTCACATGAACGCTGAAGTCTTGCATACAGGCCTTTTTAAAAAAGAAACATAAATTTGAATTCGAAAATGGTACCAATCGGGCAATTCCTTCGTAGGGTTGCTATTAAAAAAATCTCATTTTTCACTATATATTTCGATACTGCTCATGTATTTCGGATGAAAATACAATATTCAATTTCATTTCCAACATTTCCAATATTTCATATAGAAATAAAAAATAATATGTCGAAAAGGGGCGGTGTTCTTATTTTGTTTAGTTAAAATTTTTTCAATCCCTTATTTATATTTTGTAAACTGGTCAATTTATTGAGCGCACTAGATATCCGAAATTTATTATTACTAGTTTCGTAACATGATAAAACATGAAAACCATCAAAAGACAAAAATTAAGGGGCAACCAACATAATATAATGTAATGAATCAACCTGTTTTATGAGGCAGCTTGGTCGTTTTGTGGACATTGAATAAATAACCAATAAGGAAGGAGCATATTGAGTGAAAACGTAAGCCCCTTGTTGACAGTAATTTTAAACGAATCACGTTAAATTTAGAGCTTAACAGCATTAATTTCGCAAAACATTGAACTCAATTAAACTATAAACTTCAAGATTCCGAAACAACAAAATTTCAAAAATATACAATATTTATTAAAATCATTATATTTTACAGAGTTTCATTGAACTACCGGAACTCTGAAATCGTTACTTCCAAAAATGTTAAATTAAGTTCAATCAAGCTCAATCCGACTGTCAGTGAGTGGCTTATTCACGTACACTGTATTCGCTCTATATCCCGCTTCCTTGTTATTATCTAATTATTTATTCAATTATTGTGAAATACGTAGAAAAGTTTTTTGTATATTTTAAAATATTTGACAGGCAGGCGTTACTTAAAAAAGTTATGCCTATTTGATTTTTTCCGGAAAGAAGTTTAGTGTGCTCTTCTATTATTCATTTAAAAAAAATTATTTGTTTGCTCCTTATAGAGCTGTTGCATTCACACGAAAATGTCATGTTTTCGGAGATTTGATTTTGAAATCTTCAAGTCGTTTACATTGACGTGAAATTTATTTCATTTGAAGTTTGATATAAGGACTAAAAATGAAGTGAAAAATCTGAGTACCTATATAGTATCGGAAACAAAATTATCATTAACTATACTCAAGCGACTAGAGTAAGTGATTTAAATTCTACACAGTAATTCACACTCTTGTTTGAAATGCTGTGGGATGAACTAAAAAAATAAAAGAAGACATCACAAAAACTTAAGATTAACTTGACATAGGGTGAAAGTACCAATAGTAGGCTAGAAATGCAATCCTAGAGCTTTCAAGTAGCCGTAAGATGACTATCCCAAACCTGTTGTTATGAAAACACTTTGTACTGAGCAATGAAGAATTTAACATATGTTTATCATAACAGTACTACTAATATACACCCACATTTTTAATAAAAAATATTAGTTTCAAAAAGTACACTATTTCCCTATAGTCGGAAAAAAATGTCCTAACTCCGGGCATTATCTTACCTAATGTCCGCTAACAAAAAAGAAATCAGTTTTAAATGAAGTCCAGACTGTTATTTTATTACAAATATATTAGAATTCCCAGCAACTTATTGCGTTTAAGAAAAACAAACAACAAATGTGAGATCTAGTGTCGGACGTGGGAGGGAGTGCCGGTTTATAATGGACAACTCAGTTTTAAAAGTTCAAAATATAAAATTTTTATTCAAAATAAATGCTTATAACTATTTCACAAAATTCAATTCAAAGAAAATTCAAAAATTTAAACTAATCTACAAACTACTATACAATTCAAAAAATAAAACAAACTAAAATTTGAAATTAAAATTCAGGTGAATCCTGTTCCGCGTTCTGATTAATTATTCTTTCTGAAAAAAAGAGAGAATACCAGAATTAGTTATCTGTCATCAGAATGAGAAAAAAGAAAATGCTGATGCTGCTAGTGCGTGAGGGCACAAGAGCAGCAAATGGTTCTACGGAAAAACTAATTCAGATTAATCTCTGAATATAGATTTATTGTACCCAAGGTGGTAATAATATGTTCCTTTAAAGTAATAGCCTTTTTATGGTGCGTGAGGGCACAAGGGTAGTATAGTATTGTAGATGGTAAAAGAGTCAGAGTAGTCTCTGACAGTATCCTGTGCTTGCGCAGAAGTGTAGCAATATGCTACTATAAAGAAGAAGCGCAGACTAGTCACTGCAGCAGAATTATTCTTCTGCTTAGGTGTGGGCAGGAGTATTGCAGATTAATCTCTGTGCAGAATTAATCTTTGCGCAGAATTAATCTACTGCTTAGGTGTGAGCATGAGTATTGGAAATGACAGGATTTTCAGATTAATCTCTGAAATATAGAATTAATCTTCTATAATGAGGTTGGGAATAATATTCTTGTCACTCGGATTAGTCTCCGAATCAGACGAGCTCTGAACCAAGAATGATTTTCTGCTGCGGCTCGGCAGCTTTATATAGCTGCCGCATCCAATTATTAGTTCTCGCCTCTCGGTGTTGCCGTAGCGACTTTTGTTAAATTTTATGACTGAGGCGAAATCAAATGATTTCACGTAATGTCACGATGTGACATTACGAAATGTAAATATATAAGAGGGATATACACTTCAGGTAAGTTGATGATATTTTTATAAAATTTTGTTATAAATTAATAATTTAAAAAATAAAAAATAAAAAAAATAAAATACTGAATAACAAAACGCCTTTTTATTATAATTAATTAGGTATGATATCAATAGTTCCATCTCCTAGAAGCACCTACCTATGTACCATATATTTGGAAATTGTCTGAGAACGCGTCCACGTAGAGAGCTCAAGTTTTGTACACGGCGTTTTCATAGAAAATGCAAGTACATGTCAAAAGATGGAACAAATCATGTAACCCCGTCTTGGTGTTGCCATACAAAAGTGTATACAGCAAATGTCAAATGATACAGTTTGAAAAAAAGTGGAAACCGAAAATGGGAGCGTTTGGACAAATTTTCGTAAATTCCAACGTGATTTCATTGAAATTACGCAAAAATGAGATGATTTCGATTAAGTTTCTTATACTTTAAATTACTTGATTTCCACGGTGATTTCGTCGAAATCATGTTGAAATAGAGAAACTACGTGATTTCGATGTAGTGAAAACGCCCTATAAGTCTGCAGCTCAAGAATTGAGTGGAAAAAACTCTCTATGCAAACGAAAAATCTTTGAAAAAAGAAATTTCATTGCAAAAAGGTGGCGTTTCATATAAGCCGGAACCGTACATTCGTCAGTACGACTTGGTTCCTGCCTGCCGTATATTATGACCCACTATAAGGAATATTCTTCCGACAGCCAAGGGCGCATTTTAGTGAAATAATTAGCAATTGCTAAACAGTAACCTCGTATGGTACTATTCTGCAACTGTCGGTTATTTCGCTGGTTAGCTCAACAGCTGGCTGCGATGAGCGCTTAGTGGAGCAATCGACGATTACGATAACAATTAACCTCGCATGATAATTATTATGTAAAGCGATTGTTTACTACTGAGCGACTCAGGTGCTGCAACCGGTAGAACAATCGACAAGGTTGTTGTCGTTTGTTTACATCCGCATTGCAAGTAAAAGTTTACTTCCGAATATCGGACATAAGTGACCAATTACTGGTCTGGCGAGTGCCGTTAAGTGATCAGTCGCGTTGTAACTTTAAGGTGTCAAGTTACCGTTCAGTTCGGGTTAGCTTTGTGTTAATTATGTCTTAAGTTAGGTCAGTGTCGAGTAAAATAAAGATTTATATGGGAGTAACTCGAGTGCTGTCATTTTCAAGCAGTTTCATTAGAATTAATCGTTGGATTATCGTTCGATTGCTTTTGGGACACGACAAAGTAAACAGCAAAACCGACCTCATATATAAACTTCTGCACAGGGCTAATCTTGCTAGGCATTGAAGTAAATATACGTTGTATTTAGCCTCATATAATTCACACTTAAAAATTATTTTAAGTTTCTATATGAGGTCAGCTTGGCTGTTTGCTTTGGCGTATACGGCAGACAGGAACCAAGCCGCACTGACGATTATACGGTTACTGCTTATATGAAACGCGCTCTTTTTGCAATGAAATTTCTTTTTGCAAAGATTTTTCGTTTGCATGAAGAGTGTTTTCTACTACAGCTTCATTTATATCCAGTTTAATTGGTTTTATACTAGGAATTTTTCTGTTCATTCAATACAGCTCCATTTTTGCCTCGTTTAATTGGTTTTATTCCATCAATTCGGTTGATGCTTTTCGATGGTAGAGTGAGAAGTTTATTTTCAAGCCATTGCTAATGTTACTTTGCTCACATGCGTGCATATATGAATGAATATGTGAGAGATATGAAGTGATATTTGAAAAATGAAGTAAAGGTTTTACAGTAATTGATATCAAGTTTTAAAAAATATTTTTATCTTAATTAAGATAATTTTTTTTTTGTTTGGTTTTGCGTATTTAGAAATTTATAGCAATTATATACCATAAAGATGTACCAATTTGAGTATGCCAATTTATCTGAAAGCGGAAGTGAGGATAGTGATGCAGAATTGGAGTGGGAAGGATCTGTTATGAATCAAAATGAGTTGAAATAAACCTTAGTTAAACTATTTGCAAGCAAAAAAAAAAAAAATAGTTTTTCTACACAAATTAGTATGAAGATTATGCATTAAGAGTAAAAATGTTCGCATGAGTACATGAAATCATTTAATATTTTATGTAAACAATTAAATTGAATGGAAAATTTGCTTGAAATTTTGGGAAACCAATTCCCATTGATAAAAGAGTAATTTTTGCTGAATATATATTAATATTGTCCGGCGAATATAGACGTATCGGAAATGATGCCGTATTCATGCGATTTATTGATATAATCAATTCAATTATATTTGTTTCCTATTATTCGTATCACAAACCTATTGTAACTTTTATAAAAAATACACGTAAAGAATCAGCACTATCAATAGTTGAATGTGATGATGAATAACCAAGATTACTTTTATATTATATTTCTTTTATAAAGTAATTGTTGTAATAATGTGTTTTTGTAAAAAAATAGTTAAAATTGCTTTTATTTGCTGCTTGTCTTTTGTTACTCTGATGTGGGAGAACAGGTCGTGAGAAACTTTTCCTTTTCATACAGCAAAGCTGTAGTGGTGTTGGTTGAAGACATGTCGTAGGATCGGTTTTCTTGCAATCAACGAAACTGTGTGGTCATGCTGCTTGCACTTTCAGGTACCAAATATATTTGTGGCGAGTAAAACCCAAAGTTAACATAACGACAAGTTAGGAAGCAGGCGAGATTTCCGAATGTTTATACCCAAGAGATGAAATCTATAGGGTATACTAAGTTTGTCATTCCGTTTGTAATACCTCGAAATAATGATGGTAGAGCAAAATGGATTGGGTACCCACGCATAATATTAAAAGTTATTTTGATTTTTGCATATCCATCCGTCTGTCTGTCCGTCCGTCTGTGCGCATGATAACTCGAGAACGCGTACACTTAGAGAGCTGAAATTTTTTACACGGACTTTAAAAAAAAAGTAAAATTAAGTTCGAAAATGAGACAAATCGGGCAACTCCTTCGTGGGGTTGTCATACAAAAATTTCGTTTTCCACTATATATTTGGACACTGACTGAGAATGCGTTGACATAGAGAACAAGTCGTGAGAAACAGGTTTTGGTTTTTTTTTCCTTTTCATACAGCAAAGCTGTAGTGGTGTTAGTAGAAGGCAAGTCGTAGGATCGGTTTTCTTGCAATAAACGAAACTGTGTGGTCATGCTGTTTGCACTTTCGTGACTTCAGGTACCAAATATATTTTTGGCGAGCAAAACTAAACCCTGAAATATTTTAGAAATACAGCACAGGACCATTTTTCTTGTGGTATAGAGGCATTTGTTCACTTAAGAATTAATTTCGATTAATTATTTATATTCTATGAGAAATTTTTAATATATTCTCATCCACTTCACTTCCAATGAACACATTATACATATATGCTAGGAAATTTTCGCGAATAAATTCGCACTTTTTGACGTTTAAATCGAACTTTTCAACGGAGCTCATGCGAGCACATATGCACACTTTCAACTTCACCCATTATTCAAAAATAAATTTTCCTTACTATAATTACAAGTATAGATATAAAGATATATTTGCAAAACACTATTTTAAAAGAAATGGAAAAAATAGATATTTATGGAGTAAATGTACCTGGACTTACTATATATTGGATGTTCGGCATTTCGTTTTACAGAAATACTAATGAATCCCTAACCGTCTTCCACCACATCAGACCCCAGTCAAAAATATTTTAATTCTGTTTTATCCGAATGTGGAAAATGCCTTTGGATATCTGAAGTGAAGAATTACACAAAAAAGGAAAAGGAATAGGTAGCAACATTGATAATGTCCATCTATAAGAAAACTTTGAAGCGTTTTGCAAAAAAATTTTAATTATAGGAAATGAACAAATCAATCGCAACTGTAACTAAAAGAAGAAGAAAAAACAAAGTAGACAACAACCACAAATTATTAATATAGTTAATGGTATTCCAATGCAGGAAACGTTCGAGATGCAATTGCCGAATATTTACGCAATTAAAATAATTCGGATAATTATCCAGTAGTACTAATATTATTTATTTATTATGAATTAACAAACTATAGCGGCTTGAAAATATTTGAATTATCAATAAAATTTTCTAATAATTTTCTTTATTTTCTTTCTAAACCACCATTTTATTTTTTTCAATTTCTTAACACTTTTCAATTATTTTTATACACTAGATGAAATCTATAGGATTAGATTTTCATTCCGTTTGTAACGCACAAAAAAATACAATAGAGTAAAATGGATTGGGCACCCATAAATTAAAAGTTATTTTAATTTTTACATGTCCGTCCGTCTGTCCGTCCATCCTCATGATAACTCGAGAACGCGTTTACTGAGAGAGCTGAAATCTTGCATACGGCCTTTTCTCACTATATATATATATCGACACTGCTTTAGAACGCGTCTACGTTGAGCACTGAAATTTTGTATACGTTTTTTTCATCGAAACAGTAAATATAATTTCAAAATTGCGCTAAATCGGGCAACCCATTCTTGGTGTTCCCATATAAAAATTTAGGTTTTTTAAGTATACTGTGAAAACGATCAATCCTAGAGGTTTTTATTATACTAGATAGTTTTTCAGAATATGAAACCGTATGAAATTGGTTGTATCCATTTTTACTGTCTGACGAACCGTTGTAAAAATATATGCGAAAAACAACTTCAAAGATCAAACTTGCATAGATAGGTAACAATCCCAAATTGCATACATCTAAAGTATCATAAGAATTGGTCATTTTTTTTTTTTTTTATTAAACCAAGCTCAGGGGATACCCTAAGTTTCAAAGCACAGCACGGCAGGAAGGAGATTGGGAATGGAATAGGGGATATAAGGAGAGTGGCGGAGGGTCAATGTATGTCGCCCTGAAACTTCCGCAGATTGTATGCCGGAGGAAAAACAGAAGATGGTAATCTGTTCCACATTCGCACTGTTCGGGATAAAAGGGCATCTCGGAATTTTACTGTACGGCCGAAAGTAATTTGAAGGGTTAAAGGATATGCGCGTTTTGCAGTGCGAGAATTGCGTGTAGGAATCATTCTAGAAGGGATTAGACTAGACATTTCATCAGAACATTGACCATGCATATAGCGATAAAGGAGCGAAAGGCATCCAACATTGTGGCGGTGCTCGAGTGAGTCGATATAACAAGTTATTGCAAATCGCCAATGAGCTTGAAGGCTCTCTTTTGGACAATATCCAATGAAGCTAAGGCTGTGCGACCAGCCCCGGCCCATATATGGGAGTTGTATTCCATTCTAGGTCTAATGTAGGACTTGTAGAGGAGCGCTAGATTTGACGGGCTGAAATATTTCTTACACCTTTTCAGAAATCCAAGACATTTCGATGCTTCTTTGGCAACAGAGAAGATGTGATCTGTCCAGTTTAACTTACTGCAAATATTAATGCCAAGAATGTTTAGTGACGGTGAATGAAAAATTAATGCTCCATCAAAAGAAACTGGTGTGGTTAAGTTATGATCTTGTTTTAATGAGATGAGACAGCTTTGTGTCTTAGATGCATTGAATTCGACGCAAGAGTGTCAAAGGAGTAATCGAAATTAAGAGTACTGTCATCTGCGAAACTATGGATGGGATTGAAAGTAAGGGTAAGCAGATCATTAACGAAAATTAAAAAGAGAGATCGAAAGATAACACAGCTTTGAGGCACACCGGCATTTATGGGATGCGGTTCAGATGTAACGCCATCTAATACAACACGTATTTGACGAATAGATTGGAAACTTTCAAACCATAATAGAAGAGGAGGAGAAAGACCAAGTGCTTTAAGTTTGGCTAAGAGAACTGGATGCCAGACTCTATCAAAGGCCTTTGAAATATCCCGGGCAACGATTTTAGACTAACCAAAATTGTGAAGACTACGGTTCCAACGTTCCGTAAGAAAGGTCAGCAAGTCTCCATATGAGCGTCCAGCTCGCAAGCCATATTGGCGATCGTTGATGAGATGATTAGTTTCTAGATACTTCATTAATTTTGAGTTAATTATAGATACCAAAACCTTTGAAAAAATCGAAGTGATCGCATTTGGTCGATAAGTTGAAGGATCGCTACCCTCTCCTTTTTTGGGAATAGGCTGAACGTGAGCTAGTTTCCAAGCAGTTGGGAATTTTCCTGTCGAATAAGACAAGTAGAATAGTTTGCGCAGAGGTTTACCCAAGGATCAGGCACAGCTGTTAATTAACAGGGGCGAAAAACCATCAGAACCTGCAGCTTTAGAGACGTTGATCCCCTTAAGGACCCTGAATACATCCCTCGTACGGACGTGTATTAGCTCTTGTACACATTCACATGGGCGATGCAAAACAGGTGTTTGTGCAGTGGGTCGAAGGCAAGAATTTGAAGCGAATCTAGCAGCTAAAATATTAGCCTTATTCAAGGAGTCAACAATCACTTCACAATTATTAAGTAGTGAAGGTACAGAGGAACTGGTGATGTTGTTCCTGATCGTTGTGGGATATGGCACCAAAAACAGTATTCCAATATACCAAGGCCCATTGTAAGCCAATTTACACGATTAAATTAATTCCAGAGTTCCGATACTTGTAGGATGATTAGAAAAAGAATAAAGACACGCGATGCAGTTGCAGTGGCGCTGGCGGCTTCGTCAAACCCAGAAACCCTTGCAACCTTTGCGGCTTGCCAAGGTTCTTTGTCTAATATCCTGGTCAAATAGAAATTTCTCTCTCTGGATAGTGGACTTGCAGGTGTTCCGTGCAGTCGTGTAGACTTGTTTCATTTCCGGATATGGATGCAATTGATAAGCATGAAAAGCGGACTCGTTCGCTTTTAAAGCTTGGATGCACTTATCGTTAAACTATGAGCGATCATGCTGTTGTTGCGATCTGCTCCAAGAGTGCGGAATATATTCACGCATGCCAAGATTTAGTATGTTACTAAATTCCAATGTGCGTTCATCAACATCCCTCGAAGCAAAACAGACCGACCAATCAATTTCTCTAAGATACTTATTGAGACTTTCCCAATCAACATTCTTATAGTGCCAAAGAAGCCTACTTGTAGGCGGAAAACTTGGGCGGCACAGGTTTGAGGTAAATTGAGCCGTGATTAAACAATGGTCTGAATTTCCGAGAGGGGAACCGACTGATGTGGAATATTTTTCCGGATGAGATGTTAGAAACAAGTCGAGTAAATTAGCCTTATCTCCAGCTGTATCAGGAATTCGCGTTGGTGCATCCATTAGCTGTTGTAAATTAAATGATTCACAGAAGGTTTCAACGAAACAGCCCGCAGGACTTGTGGTAGAAGAATGTCTGACCCATGGTATATTATGAACATTGAAATCGCCTGCCAGAACGATTTCGGAAGAGGGGGAGACAGAAAGAAAATGATCAATATTGTTGGAGATATTGTCAATTACGGATACCGTGTCATCATCAGACATATTTGGGCTGCGATAAAGGAAACAGAAATAAATGATGTGCTTGTGTAGTTTGAACTTAATCCAAATATAGTTAAACTCTGAATTGGCAGAAGGAAGATCTTGAAGGATAGTAAAGTCCACATCATTTCGAATATATACTGCGATCCCTCTATGCTGAGAAAAAAGAGGCACGAAGCTGTAACCAGGGACGTGATACTGATTAATATCAGCACCAGAAACGACCTTGGTTTCACTTAGCGCAAGAATTGCCAGATTTTTTGAGTTAAGGTGACAGTACACCGAAAGCCGATTTGCTCTTAATCCTCGAATGTTGAAGAAATCTAAAATGAAATTCTGCATGCTGTAGGCAAAAACAAAAAAGCAAAAAAAAAAGCGACACACAACAACACAAATATTTGGATCGATCTTCCTTGAAATTATTTTAATTAATCTTCGTTGGAATTTTTGCTTTCCTTTTAGAACCCCTACTTGGTACAACTTTCGTCTCTGACGGAGGGATGACATGCTTTATTGTTAATATCTAATAGCGATTTATTTGCAGTTCCATGCTAAATCCAGCTACTTACCAATGGGTGGTTATCAAGTATCAAGAAAATCAAGTAACCGCCTTGCTCACATTGTCATAGAGCCAATAAAACTAACGTCCAGTCTGCAAGCAACTGTAGATCCATAGGATACCCAACCAGAATCGGCAGTCAAATTGTCATAGAGACAATAAGACCAACTTCCAGTCAACGAGCAACCGCAACTCCATAGGGTATCATCTAAGCAACACAGATAGTCATATTGTCATTGGGACAATAGGCCTCACCATCTCACAGCTGGTTCAATTCCTAGGTGTTTATCTAGTAGGTTCCGGACTGTAGTACGACGGCCTTAGAACCGGTGAACATAGTCAAGCTCATACGACGCAGCGCCGATCAACCACTCAACCTTGCAGAAGCACTGCTTCCTAACTGTTCTGAAAGAAGGCAGCTGCAAGAGGAGTTAGTGATGCCCAGTTTTGCCGAGGCAGTGTACAAGAAAGAAAGAGGGTGTATATATGCTTCGTGCTGAAAGAACACAAGTAATCTGATTACTGATGATTCTATGTGTTCAAATTGAAGCCTGCACGTCATCATGAACTAAAAGCCATACCCATTGGATAGCCGGCATTGCTAAATTGGTACCAAGGGTTTGAGGAGTCCTGGGTAGTTCTATTTTAGTAGTATTATTCACCTCAATATGGAGAAAAGCCCCTTGATGGGAGCATCGTGATGGTTGCAGTACCCCATATGGGGGCATCAGAGATAGAATATCTGAGTCTACTCTACATCACTTAGTCCAATGTCAAGCATGCATTGATATAACTGGTAAACATGAGAGGAGGATAAACTCTGTCTCATGTCAAATTGTCGCTCTTATCTGGTATATAGGCCGGACAGGGCTAGAACCAAATGAAAGGTAGTTCTTCAGAAATTTGAAACAGGGCACAAGTTTTCGGTGCATTTGGGAAACATCTGTTCAGGTGAAGGGACATCTTTTTGGAAAAGTAAGCTTCTAGAACACCCGTTATATTACATTTTTTTTATACGTGAACTAAAACAGGTATGTATAATAAACAGAAATACATGGACCAAACAAGGAACACAACATTGTAAAAATATTCAATATAATTGCAGTCTTCAATTTACCATATTGTGGAATTATCGTAGCACTTAGTCAATATTTTTCTTTTTTTTCTATTCTGTTCCATTCAAGTACAAGAAACACCAAACCTGCCACTATTTTGTGAACCATTGACATTCTTTGAGGTTTATTGATAGCAATTAGTGTTGAAAAGGTAGATTAGCACGAAGCAGTACTATATACGATTGTTGCGCCTAATTCAAATAGTTCATATATATCTCTGAAGGATTCTCTTTGTCGGTATAGGACTTCTAATATATTTTCGCTCTGATCTCCTCGACCATTCAATTCATTCAGGTATCTTTTCACATTAGTAGCCTCTTCTTTGGAATGAATTTTAATACCGGAAAAATAATTGCAAATACGGAAACTGACAGTACCTCGGTGCGTGTTTTTTAATTTTCTCTGCTCATAAGCAGTAGGTTGAGAATTGTCTGTTGACTCGTATTTTGTACGGGTCTCGAAAGAGTTAAAGACTCATTACCCCTTTCCACTTTTTAGACTTAAACTTTGTCCAACTCATTAAGACTCACAAATCTTCAAATCTTCAGTTCATCTCAGATCCTGCTTTGAATAACCTCAATTTCTTCCTGGACATATTTCATTATGGATGTGACATCTTTCAATTCCATGCTTCGACCCTGTAAAGGCTGTAAAGCCGCATCGGCCGGTTGCAGAACACATAATATTTTTTTCTACTTACTATATTTGCCAATAGAATTTCCATGTTTAACATAACGCCTTTGATGTCAATACTTTTTGCAATATCAGCACCATTAACCCATTAAAATCGAAAGTGATCCAGTAGGTGAAGAGATCTTAAATTTTGTGTGGTGTATGTTTGGAGGCCCATAAAGTTTTAAAAAAACTGCTTGTTGATTTCTTCCATCCGTTTGGGTTTGGGTGCCCGTAGCGTATACGCTACACTAGGTTATTCTCAGCACTAATTTGTCCAAATAAAATAAACAAAAATAGAGGAAGACTAGCTATTTATTAAAAAAAATGAATGTAACGAAAAATTAATAACTTAAATACAGTATTCTTACTATAAAAAAACAATAATATTACAAGTAAAAAACAATAAAAGTATTCCAGATAAAAAAAACATTCAAGGTAAACAGACATAAAAAAGTTACGCAGGCAAAACCTTATTTTTTATCTGCGAACACGAAATGGTACTTCTCGAAGCAGGGCACACATATCCCAACATCGCATTTGACACACTCAGTAATACATAGAGTTTTACAACCGTAGCCAGCTCATTGTCGTCGTTTTTTGTAGGCTGTTATTCCAACAAAATGGCCAATACAATCACATATGGCTTCATCTTCTAATTTTCGAATGGGCCGTCGATAGCCAGAAGGTGGTCGAGGTTCAGTGAATGAGCGACAAAATTTGTTTGCGATGCTTCTCCGAAATTTTAACTGAGTGTACTTGTGGCCTGCTTTACGACTAAGTATCCACGAATTTTGGACAGAAACATCCACCAACCATGTAAAAATTGGAAAATACAATTTTTTTCCTCGAGCACCTATTCTGTATGCAGCAACATTTTGATCCATACGGTCAACACCTCCCAGATATAGATTGTATTGCTGTATAGACATTGGACGTCAAATCTGAATTCGTTTATGTTCGGCTCTGTAATATCTCGAAACGGAGCTGACTGGCATTGAACCAAACAACGTGGATGCTACTGTAACTACTGCATTGTTAACCCATCTTGTAACTCGAATGTCCGAACTTTGTATTCGTATGCTGTGTATTGTACCGCATGGTTGGTGTTTTGTAATGTAGCGGTAATTGAACACTACAGCTATATTACTGCATTTTAGGTAGGTTAGTGTAGCGGTATGTTAAAATGACAAGATATGTGAGCTTGTGTTTACTGTTACTTTATTAACCAAAAATTACTTATTTTACGTTAGTCTGAATTCTGTTGTAATTTTTTCACTTTAAATGTACTTAATTAATTTAATTAATTATCTGTAGGCATGTATTCTTGAGGTGTCGTAACGTGACATGTGCTCAATTTTATACCTCAGATTTTCACCAATTTCACTTTTATTATATTTAATTTCACTGTCTCTTACTTACTATAATTCACGTGTAGCTTAATATTAACTAATCTACGTTGTTTTTTTTCACATGAAGCATTAATTATGCGTGGCTTGCATGAAGTCAATGCTATGTGAAAAAACTAAATTAAAATGTCCACCACCAAATGTTTTAAGAATATATAAAACAAATACTTATCCTAAAACGTTCACCACCAAATTCAAGTCACACCAACTTATTAATTTGCTATTACAATCTTTATAGCATGTGAATGCTGTACCTTGCTTGGCACGTTGATTTATGCTATACGATTGTCTTGAAAATTATTAATTTTTTCACTTTGGATTTTTTAAGAAACACTGGATCTATGCGAAGTTGCATGTACGATCGCTGTCAAACTAATGAGAGTTTAGTTAGGGAGCACCTCCTTTTTATAATGTCCGAGCCGCCATTTTCGGACAAGTTCCACATGAAAAAATGCAAATTTCATATATTTTTTGCACATTATAAGTCCATGCTGTAATGTCAAAATATTCCAAATTATGTGAATTAATTTATTTTTAATTATCCATAATTTTTCCTAATTCATTTATTGAAATATTTCAATTTTTCTAAAACTTATCAATATGGCCGCTCCCTATCATACTATGTCAATTTCCGGTGTGGAACATAAATTCTCTCACGAATTTTCTTCTGTCTCGTTTCCACATCGTTCTCTTTCCCACTCATTATGGGAATTGGAATTACCTTTTTATTGTAAATATTTCCTTACCTGGGCAATTTCGCGTTTTTTAATTATTGCCAACAGGTAGAGCGCGGCCAACTTCATAAAAGTGATTATTTACTTCGTCGCGGTGACAGTTGGTTTCGCGGATTTTAAGTAGTGAAGTTCCGTGTTTTGTGTTAGGTTTTCCTCATCAACAACTGGATTAATTATTAAGGTAAGTTTATAATAACATTCTTTTAAGTATTTAGTAATATTTTGCAGCATAAATGATGCATAATAATTGTACAATATGTGAAATATTGTTCGTGTTAACAGTGCTTGTGACATGTCAACAATAAAAGAAAATGTTAAATTTTGTGCATATTCATGTATGGACATGCTGCGAGTTTATGCATTTTGCATATATAAACATCTCTGCACATTTAGCAAATGTTTATTATGCAGGGTGCATGAATTTCGCTTAAATATCACTATGTTTATGTTTACATAACGTTGTTGTTGTACTGCCAAGAAATTCGATTTCTTGGCAGTATAGCACTGCATTCGCAATTTTGTAATTTCATTAAATAAATTTAATTAATTAAGTTAATTATAACTAATTGATGCATTTCTTTTTCTTTCAGTCAATTCCTAAAGTTACAGGCTGTATTTGGATATGGGGCACTGGAAGGAACAAATAGGGACATAAAAAATACTTTTTAAAAATGCATACTAATGTTTTATTTTCGTTTCAGCTGTGTTCAACATACTCCCCCCCGTTGAACAGTTTGTTCAACCAAAGCCTTCTTTATCTTACGTATACCTCGCTTGTGGTAGTGATGAAAGATTAATTCTCCGTCCTTGGTGACCTTTAATTTGACTTGGTATTTGTCGGGTAGGTTAATGAATTTTTCGCGGTTCCTCCGCTGCTGTATTGCCCGAACATTAATACGCTGCAAGACATATCGAGGCAGATATATATCTACGCCTTCTCGCGTTCGAAATTTTTGAAAGCTATTGTTCATCCTCATTTCGAACTCGTTTATGGTTGTGGTCAGCAGAAGTCTGGATAAATGAGATATCCGACTGCCATTAACCACCACTGTCTGATCCGGGTGTGGATCCGTAAAGGGAGTCGGGCCTACAAACGGTAAGTTTGTGGCCGTAGTTGATTCCTTAGCTGCTGCGCTCGTGGATGGCTCTCCTCTCGTTCTGGAAACTTCTTCTGTAGCTCCTCCAACTTCTTCTCGACCTCCTGAAGCCAATTCGTGGGCCAACTCCGGCCTGGGTCTGCCAAAGACATCACATCCCGGGTCACGCAACATCCTCCGCTCCGGGCTTCCTGGTGGGCTAAAGTAAATGTCTTCCAGAATGTATAATGTATCATCCTGTTCGTAGGTGAATGACATCTGAAATGGCAACCAATTAGTATGGCGTAACTTGAATAGAACACAACCCTCAGCCAACAGTAGTACACAAAAAGGACAGACACATGACAACACTAAGAACAGGTAGTTAATCTATAGCTAATGGTAGCGGACTAATTTTTGCAATTGGTCGTAGAAAACTACCGTTTCGCGTTTTGACCTTGACTACCCGAACCAGATCATCTGTCCCTGGATGCACTTGTTCGATTATGTCCATTAACCAACTTGTGGGTGGCATCTGATCGTGTTTTACAAGTACCACGTCCCCTACTTGAATATTTGGTTGTCTTGTATACCATTTGGGTCGATTTTGCAATTGGTTCAAGTAATCCCTTGACCATTTATCCCAAAACTGTTTATATAATAGTTGTATGTACTTCCACCGTTTGGAAGGTAGTATTGCTTCATGCGTATAGTCTGGCTCTGGAATGGCATTAAGTGCTTGGCCTATTAAAAAATGTCCGGGTGTGAGGATAAGTAAATCCTCTGGATCATTTCTCACGTAGCATAGCGGTCTAGAATTTAGACATGCCTCAACCTGAGCCAGGACTGTAGAGTATTCTTCGAATGTGCATCTGGAGTGTTGTAATGTTCGGCGTAAATGGTACTTTATTGCCTTTACTCCAGCTTCCCATATCCCTCCAAAGTGTGGAGAGGCTGGAGGATTAAAATGCCAATTGATTTGCTTGGAGGCAAGATATTGTGCTGCTACTGGAGTTGCACCTTTAATTGCTGCTTGCAAATCCTTGTCTAAAATCGCTTTTCCTCCAATGAAGTTGGTGCCACAATCTGAGTATATGTCACTACACAATCCTCTTCGTGCTACAAATCGTTTTAATGCAGCGAGGAATGCTTCAGATGTGAGATCTGATACCAACTCCAGATGTACCGCCTTTGTGGCCATACAAATGAAGATGCAAAAGTATGCTTTCAGCAATTTTGCATTTCGTAGGTTTGATGCTTTTATTATTACAGGTCCCGCATAATCAATTCCTACGTTAAGGAACGGTCTCGTTATATTCACTCGAGACGTTGGTAGATTTCCCATTAATTGGGTTCTTGTTGTAGTGCGATGTTTAAAACAGATAATGCACTTATGTATTCGACTAGTAATTCGGCGTCGAGCATCCAAGATCCAAAATCTATCTCGACTAGTGCTGAGAACTAGTGATGGACCGCCATGCAGAGTATCCACATGCAGTTTGTCAATTAGTATTAGTGTAACGTGATGATCACGTGGTAAGATGATTGGGTGCTTCCTATTATATGGCAATGTTGCATTCAGAAGTCTACCACCTAATCGTATTAGACCGTTGTTGTCCAGAAATGGATTGAGCTTGATTAATTTGCTATGTTGTGGCAATGGTTTCTTGCCCAACATATTCTTATACTCTTCTGCGAACGCAGTTTGTTGTACGAGTTTTAATATTGTTACTTCAGCATTATTCCATTCCTGCACAGTGAAAGCTTGAACGAGTTTCGATTGCGGATGCCGACAATTGTGTATGAAACGTTGAATGTTTGCTACAATTCGCACAAGGCGAGTATACGACGAATATCGTAAAAGAAGATTGTTTTCTAATTTCGCTAAAAAACTTACTGTAGGAAGTTCTTTAGCTTCTAAATTTGTTTGTTCCGAAATGTCCTTAAATTTCGGCCAGTTGTCCTGTTCTTCAGCTAACCATGATGGTCCATGCCACCATAAATGATTACTGGTTAAATCTGCTGCAGGAATACCTCTGGAGGCTAAATCTGCCGGATTGTGTTTTGTGGATATGTGACGCCACTGTTCGAAGCGTACAACGTCTTGTATTTCGACGACGCGGTTTGCTACGTAGATTTTCCATCGTGCTGGATGTTCCTTGATCCATTGCAAGACAATTGTTGAGTCTGTCCAGGCGAAGATTGGCACATGATGTAGGCGCATATCTTCAAGTGTAGCCTGAAGCAGTCGTGCAAGTAATAGAGCTCCATTAAGCTCTAATCTAGGAATTGTTGTTGGCTTAATTGGAGCTACCCTAGTTTTTGCAGTAAGCAAATTGGTATGAATTAAGCCGTTCTGATCGTCTACCCGTAAATAAACGGCAGCTGCAAAAGCCTTTGTAAACGCATCACAAAATCCATGTAATTGGATGCTTGCCTCAGATGAATAGTTAATCCATCTAGGGATTTGTATGTTTTCTATGCATTTTAAGTTACGTTTAAACTTATTCCATTGTTGTTCTATTATCTCCGATACCTTGTTGTCCCATGCACATCCTGTGATCCATAGTGCTTGCATGAGCACCTTGGCTGTGATTAGCACTGGTGCCAGCCAGCCTAAAGGATCGTACAGTGATGCGATGTCAGACAGAATGGTTCGTTTAGTTACCTTGGCATGAACTGTCCATGGTTTGGTTATAATGGAAAAACTATCCAGTTTAGGATGCCAGCGAATTCCTAGTGTTTTTACAGATTCCTGGTCTGTGATTGTTAGTGTTTCTGTAAATTCACGTTGCTCTGCAGGAAGATGGCTTAACAACTCTGAACTGTTGCTTGTCCATTTCCTGAGATTGAATCCTCCAGATTTCATCATACCTATTAGCTGATTTAATAAGCATTTGGCGTCATTAAGATTGTCAGCTCCAGTCAGGAGATCATCCACATAAAAATCTGTGGTTGTAACCGTAGAAGCTAAAGGCCATCTTTGCTGTTCATCATTTGCTAACTGTTGTAGCGTTTGAATAGCTAAGTATGGCGCTGACGCCGTTCCAAATGTCACCGTGTTCAGCTGAAAATCCTGAATCTCCTTAGTTTTAGGATGTCTCCAAATGATTCGCTGAAATGTTCGGTGATCGGGATGCATGGTGATCATGCGATACATCTTTTCAATGTCTGCGTTCATAGCGATTTTATATTTGCGCCAGTTGAGCAACGTGGCGAACAGCTTAGGTTGCAGAACTGGGCCCTTTAGTAGATACTCATTAAGGGACTTGCCATTCGACGTCTTAGCTGAGGCATCGAATACTACTCTCACCCTTGTTGTCGTGCTTTCCTTCACAACGGCATGATGAGGTATATAATAATGGGGCTGATTGATATTGGGCGGAGGTATTTCCTCCATATGACCCAACAAGAGATATTCGTCCAAACATCTCTCATATTCAACTTTCAAGTCTGGATTTCTGGCTAATTGTCGTTGAATTCCTTGAAAGCGTTTGATTGCTTGTATTCTCGATTGCCCCAGAGTAGGGTTCTCGTCGTTTACAAAAGGTAACTTAACTTGATAAGTTCCATTCTGCAGACGCTGGTGATTGAGTTGATAACTCTGTAGACATTCCTTGTCTTCTTTTTTGAGAATGGGGTTTGTGGGAAATTCTTCTGTTTCCCAGAACTTCTTGAGTTGAAGAGCCACATCATCAGTTGTGATTGTAAATGATGACGTTTTGTGCTCTGCATCATCTATGCTAGACCCTAGCAAAATCCAACCAAATATTGTGTTGACTGCTGTAGGAGTCGTATTTGTTCCTTGCCGAATACCGGTTCGCAATATTTGAGCATAAACTCTTGCTCCTAATAATGCATCTATCCTTCCCGGTTTCCAGAATGTGGGATCTGCGAGTTGCAGTTTCTTTAGCTTCGCGCATTCCTTTTTAGACACTATTCTAGAAGGCAGAGGATCTGTAATGTTCTTAAGTATTAGAAAGTTTTCTTCTAATACTGCTGTAGATCTCGTTGTTCGAGGCCGAAGAGAGAGTATTGTTTGGTGCCTTGAGATGGCTGTATGGCTAGTGTTTAAGCCTGTGATGGAGACTGCAATTGGGCTTTGTACTGCTCCTAATTTCCTGCAAGCTTCCTCAGTGATGAAAGATGATTGCGAGCCACTATCTATCAGACATCGTAGAATATAAGGTTTTCCGCTTTTTGTCTGTGCTACTACTAATGCAGTTGCTAGTAGAGCATTGTGACTTTCTCGGGTTACGAAGTTATGACTAGTGTTTAAGCCATCAGTATTGTTGACTGCTTGTAACCGGGAAAAACTTTCCTGTGAGGAGCTAGATTGATTAGCTTGACTTGAGCTCAATCTAACTTATTGTGTTCTTCATGAAGGGTGCTATGATGTCTCTTATTGCATTTCAGACATCTAAATTTGCTAGTGCAATTATTTAAGTGGTGAATTCCTAAGCAATTTGAGCACCGACCTGATGCCTTCAATATCTGATATTTGGATGGTATGTCCATCGCTAGATACTTCGGACACTTTTGGAGGTAATGCCTGGCATTGCATGCTGCGCATTTAAATTCATTTGTAACGTGATATGACTTTGTCACATCTGGTGTGGTGTTTGGTTTGTGATGTGGTGTGGACTTAACTAGACTATCTGCTAACGATTCTAAAATTCTTAAACGTGTATTTAAGAACTGCTTAAATGACTTAAATGTTGGGAGTTCTTGTGTGCCTCCCTGCTCTTCTTCCCACATTTTGAGGGTAATGAAAGGTAATTTTTGTACTAACAGATGTATTAGAAGTACATCCCATGATGTCGTATCAACTTCTAAACTTTGTAATTGTTGGATACATTCGTCTGTTGTATCAATTATTGACTTGAGTCCTTTAGCAGACTCTGCATTTAGTTTGGCTTGGTTTACCAAAACCTTTAATTGATGATTAACTAAAATTCTCTTGTTCTCATATCTAGCCTTTAACTTGTTCCATGCTGGCATGTAATCTTCATTTGTTACTGGGGTGTGCCGCAACAATTTCTCAGCATCACCCACTAAACAAGATTTCAGATGATGCAGCTTTTGAACTGGTGTTAGCTTTGTATTGTCATGAACAAGAGAAATGAATAGATCATGAAATGATCGCCATAAATCGTAGTTGCCGTTATACTTGGGCAACTGAATGCGCGGAAGGAATGATTCCTGTTGAACAACAGTTGTCGAATGAATAGGTACTTGTCCCGAGCTTGATGCTTCAGAAGTTGGGACGAATTTCCGCAATCCTTCTACTAATTCTCCCATATATTCGGAATATTTTAACTCTGTTGAGCTATGATTATCTTGGGCTAAATACTCATGTTGCTTTTCATCAGAACTTTCTAATAAAGCCTGATTTATTGCCATATCTGTATCGCTATATATTTCCCATAGTTTCTTCAAATCTGTAATTTTGGTTTCATAAAAGCCTTGTGTTCGTTTAACAAGGTTCGTTTTCTTTCCATTTTCGATTAACTTTTCAATTCTTGCACGCAATATGCTTTCCGTAAGGATTAGTTTATCTACTGAATCCATGTTGATTGATATTTTACGATTAGTTAATTAACCGTGTGGGTTAAATGATGAAGATAATTGAAAAAAAAGCAATTTAATGCCACGTGGGATAAATGTAAATTTAGTCGAAGAACGTAAATTGATACCGTGTATGACAAATTGACGTGAAAAAATATTTATCTAAATTTTCGTTACTAATTTTAGTTAATTTAATTATTCAGCTATTTATTAAGAGTTACTGACATGTAAGTTCAGCAATTAACTATGTAACACGATTTACTGACATGTAAGTTCAGTAATTATAACAGAAATTTCGAAAATATTCGAGCTGCCTCGTCTGGGCACCCTGAAGTTTTACGTCTAAGCACGTTTATAAATTAATTTCTGTATTTTTTAATAAGAACTGCCACGTCTAAGCACAGTTATTAATTTGAAAACTTCTTAAAAACTGCCACGTTTCAGCACAATAACAGTAAGAATTGCTTGACTAATTTAATCGTAACTGAATTATTGTCAATCGCAACAGTAAACAGGCACACATTCCTGGATGGAACCACCAAAAAATGTTTTGTAATGTAGCGGTAATTGAACACTACAGCTATATTACTGCATTTTAGGTAGGTTAGTGTAGCGGTATGTTAAAATGACAAGATATGTGAGCTTGTGTTTACTGTTACTTTATTAACCAAAAATTACTTATTTTACGTTAGTCTGAATTCTGTTGTAATTTTTTCAGATTTTCACCAATTTCACTTTTATTATATTTAATTTCACTGTCTCTTACTTACTATAATTCACGTGTAGCTTAATATTAACTAATCTACGTTGTTTTTTTTCACATGAAGCATTAATTATGCGTGGCTTGCATGAAGTCAATGCTATGTGAAAAAACTAAATTAAAATGTCCACCACCAAATGTTTTAAGAATATATAAAACAAATACTTATCCTAAAACGTTCACCACCAAATTCAAGTCACACCAACTTATTAATTTGCTATTACAATCTTTATAGCATGTGAATGCTGTACCTTGCTTGGCACGTTGATTTATGCTATACGATTGTCTTGAAAATTATTAATTTTTTCACTTTGGATTTTTTAAGAAACACTGGATCTATGCGAAGTTGCATGTACGATCGCTGTCAAACTAATGAGAGTTTAGTTAGGGAGCACCTCCTTTTTATAATGTCCGAGCCGCCATTTTCGGACAAGTTCCACATGAAAAAATGCAAATTTCATATATTTTTTGCACATTATAAGTCCATGCTGTAATGTCAAAATATTCCAAATTATGTGAATTAATTTATTTTTAATTATCCATAATTTTTCCTAATTCATTTATTGAAATATTTCAATTTTTCTAAAACTTATCAATATGGCCGCTCCCTATCATACTATGTTAATTTCCGGTGTGGAACATAAATTCTCTCACGAATTTTCTTCTGTCTCGTTTCCACATCGTTCTCTTTCCCACTCATTATGGGAATTGGAATTACCTTTTTATTGTAAATATTTCCTTACCTGGGCAATTTCGCGTTTTTTAATTATTGCCAACAGGTAGAGCGCGGCCAACTTCATAAAAGTGATTATTTACTTCGTCGCGGTGACAGTTGGTTTCGCGGATTTTAAGTAGTGAAGTTCCGTGTTTTGTGTTAGGTTTTCCTCATCAACAACTGGATTAATTATTAAGGTAAGTTTATAATAACATTCTTTTAAGTATTTAGTAATATTTTGCAGCATAAATGATGCATAATAATTGTACAATATGTGAAATATTGTTCGTGTTAACAGTGCTTGTGACATGTCAACAATAAAAGAAAATGTTAAATTTTGTGCATATTCATGTATGGACATGCTGCGAGTTTATGCATTTTGCATATATAAACATCTCTGCACATTTAGCAAATGTTTATTATGCAGGGTGCATGAATTTCGCTTAAATATCACTATGTTTATGTTTACATAACGTTGTTGTTGTACTGCCAAGAAATTCGATTTCTTGGCAGTATAGCACTGCATTCGCAATTTTGTAATTTCATTAAATAAATTTAATTAATTAAGTTAATTATAACTAATTGATGCATTTCTTTTTCTTTCAGTCAATTCCTAAAGTTACAGGCTGTATTTGGATATGGGGCACTGGAAGGAACAAATAGGGACGTAAAAAATACTTTTTAAAAATGCATACTAATGTTTTATTTTCGTTTCAGCTGTGTTCAACAGTTGGTTTTTTATAACATCTTTGGATGGTAAAGCACATAACTTCGGCACAAAATTTGCCCTTATAGTACCTGAGAAGAAGATTAAGAAAGGTAAAAAACGATAAAATAGATATAATTTTCTACCTGTGCCATTATAACCACGTTCAAGTAGACCACTTAACACACGAGGTGTTGTAAAAAGGTTGTCAAAATAAAAACAAAATGGAAGTGGTTTTATTGCTTCGTCAAATTCATCAAGCATTGAAAAGAGCCATGCTGCAGGTTTACCATATTTTTCGACGTGGTCTGGTTTTGCCATAGGGTTATTTCCCTGGTACATTTCAAAATTTAACTTAACGTTGTATTCAGGCACTACATTTTGTAACCAAATCGCAGTGTTTTGCCACGAATAAACTACTTACACCCGTGGCGTCCATAGTACTCGATCATTGCCTCGTCGTAAGACAAATTCTGTTCCGGTCGAAAGTTTCGAGAAAATCATAGTTTTAATGCATCTGTAAATGGTCTTAGCTTCCAACTCTTGTCCGTTGTATATTCCCTAGCATTGTCGATGAAATGAATGAACTGAAAAATAGTGAAAAACTGGTCACGTCTCTTAGCATTACTAACAAGTCTATTTTGCAGATCA
This sequence comes from Dioctria rufipes, assembly GCA_963924295.1. Taxonomy (NCBI): domain Eukaryota; kingdom Metazoa; phylum Arthropoda; class Insecta; order Diptera; family Asilidae; genus Dioctria; species Dioctria rufipes. The sequence goes on along the minus strand of OZ002740.1, from coordinate 312,691,114 downwards.
CGTTCAATTGACCAGTAGTGTCTTTTATTCGGTGTGTAATTATAACCAGTCACGATCATAATACCTATAAAAAGGTGTATTAGTCTATATATAAAAAAAGGCATATGTAATTTTGATCTATTACCTATAAATACTTTCATTTCTTTGCGTGAGATATTTGGGTTTGGTTCAACGCAGAAAACTGCACAAATATTACTCTGTTCACATAACAAGTCAAGCAATTCATCATCAAAAAATAAGGAGAATATTTCGAATGGCTCTAGATCAGCCAAGTCTGAATAATCGGATGCCGGGAATAATCCTTTCGAACCGGAATTAGTATCAGGAATCCATTTCATTGTATCAGTAGTTGCTTTAGATTTTTTTCTTTTTTGAGATTGTTTAGCTGGCTGTGCGGATGCTCGTTTAGCTCGTATTTTTCGTGGACGCGGTGGTGTTTTTTCTATTGGTCTTGATATACTTGGTTCTGATGAACGGCATGGTGTTTTTTTCGAATAGCCTTGATGTGCTCAGTTGTGGTAAGAGAAGTGACTCAGTGCCTTCTTACAAATGAATTTCCTGATCGGAAATATCAAATAATGAAGGTGTTGCTGCTACTGAATTAATCAAGTCTACTTCCAAATTAGCAAAAGAGTTTTCTAAAATAGCAGTCGCTTTTGTTGGGCTCCATATAGCTTCTAATTCATCATCTGGTATTGGTGTCTCAACTCGTACGCCTCTCACAATCATCTCACAAGGTTCTTCCAGTTGTTTCTTTGGTAAATTAATAAATGTACCTCCACCTTCCTCATCACAAGAATCTTCTGCCGACTGATAACCAGATGCCGATGGTGGCTCAATATACACTGCCTCAACAACGTCTGCGTCATCATCATCACCATCCAACCACGAATCTATCCCCTGTTGCATCTCCTTGGCCATCAAATATTTTCTATTTTGAACAATCCGTCAAGAAAAAACAATCGAAATGGAGAAAAGCGGTTGAAATTCCATTAAAAACGATCAAAAGAAGAGAATAAGGCAAATCGCCCAGTGAAGCTTATACGCTCATAAAAAAAAAAAATAACTTGAACTGAGAATGGCCGAGTGAAGCGTATACGCTTCACAGAACTTCCGAGCGTCAAGAACCAGGCAAGATTCACCACAGCAAAAAAAAAAATATTTTTTGTAATTATTACATAATTATATTTTAATTATTACATTTTTTGTATTATTACACGTTTTTTTGTTTCTTTTAAACGAATAACAAAGTAAATTTACTTACACAAGACGGGTCGTCATTTTGCCCTTTTTCATACACAGAGAAAATTACTTGAAACCAATGTAGGTCCTCACACTTCGGAATATGGAGCGGGAATTACGTGGCGGTTATTTTTAGTGTATATTGTACCTCTATCTTCGTTATAAAACTTCTGGAGCGCCACTTCATTATTGTAGAATTTATTTCACCAACTTTTGTACACAATGGAAAATTGTGCATATACGCTGCAGTAGGAATTAATGGGTTAAATTTTCCATTTTTCATGTTGTCTGGAGTCTTCAAAATCAGAGAATAATTTTTATATACTTACGATCCAATGTCAATGACAAATGTCCTGACCAAAACTGTTTAAGTTGTCGACTAATCGTCTTACCTTCATATATGGCAGGAAGAGGTGAAAGGTTAGCTACGCAAACATGGCCGAGTAGTGGCTGACTGGTCAGTGCTGCCGATCAATTTTTGAGGTAGGGTATTGCCATTCTAAGGTAGGGCATTGCACCTCTATGCACTCCCCTAGCTACGACCATGTATTGAGGGAGTCTGTTTCATGGCTTGGAAAGTATTCCTCGAGGGTCTTGAACATACAATTTTAAGCTTCTCTAAGTACGTACTATCACCTCCCACTATATAGACCACCATGGAAGAAATACCTTGTATAGCGATCGTACTAGAGAATAGACACGAGACAAGGGCTCATCAATTTTAAAGCAGGATGTAAAAAAATTTACGTCAACGCAATCTGAATATCTTTTTTTCCAAAATTTAATTTAAGCAAACAAAACAAGAAAGTCAATTTGTTTTCCACAGGTAAATACTCTTCATTAATTAGGGCAGATATTAATTATCTGCCAATTTCAAACCAAAAACAAAAATTTTATAATTTTTAAAATGTTTCATGGAAGAGAGACTGAAAATTGGGGCACCTACCACCGCTGTAAAAAGTCATGCTTGGTTAGACTGTTCAAAGTTGAAATCTTTAATTAAAAATGTTCCAGTGCCATAACTTACATTGAAAATGGGAAGTTGTAAAATTGGGGCTGCAGTGCGGTAAGAACATAGGAACCACTTTGTTTTAATAAAAGAAAAGTTGTGCTTTAATTTAAGGAACGCAGTGGAAAAGCACGTTCAGAGGAGTAACTGTTTGTGAGTAAAATGAATGGCAAGAGTTTTAAATATATCTTGTATGCAGTATTCCATAGAAGATACTTATTTTCATTATGTGAACAATTATAAAGCCTTAATTTCCAAGTAGTAATTTTAAATGAAATTAGTTTTAATATGAAAGTAAAAATATTTTAATATGACGAGATAGAAGGTAAATAAAAATAAATAAAATATTATAAGCCGAGTTCTTTTGTGCGAGTTAGCTAGAGTGAGAAAAAATGCGTACAAAAGAACAATACAAGAAAGAAAATCATTTCTAGCTGTTTCCAATAGCAACCAGCTATAAATACCACTGATAACAGTGAACTGAGCGATTTGCTATTTCATGTGGCAGAAATATAGTGTTTCTGTATATCAGGGCTTGAGCACCTTTTAAAACGTTTACTACATAAAACCATTTAAAACTCAATCAATCAGATGAAATTTTTCACTCGAAAATCGAAATTAATTAAAAAAAAATATCCTTCTTGTGTTCAAGTTATATTTTAATCTCTTATAAGCACTCATAAGAAATTAAACTCATTCCGACTTTAATTTTCAATAGGATAGTTTTACCTGTAGACAAGGTATTTCCATTAAAATTTTGACACATTGCAGTTCATAGCCTGTGAAGTAATTCTGTGACTAATTTATATACATTTATATAGGAAAGACAGAGTGTATTGTGTTCTCTGTACCGTGCTTTGTTAGACATTCTCACGATAATTCGTCACTAATAGCGGAACGTGGTTCGCAATGGGCATACCTTGTATTCTATATACCTTGGATAAACATTATCTTTACATTATTCTTCCAGCGGTGATTGTATTTGCAGTCGACATGAAAACATAAAATGATAACTCTGCCATTGGGCGAAAGAGAAAACTGTAAAGGGTTTTCCAATAAGAGGTGTTATTTGAAATATTGAAATAAAAATGCCATTTTTTGAAATAAATGATCGGATCTTTATTTCATTATAAAGAGGAAGGTATGCCGTTAAGAATAGAAAATAACATCAGCCAAATGACCACCACGACCACGCCTACAGGACCATATCCTTTTCATGAAATTCTCCAAAACCTAATCGAAATGTGGCGGCCCTATGTCCTCGATAGCCTCACGAATTCCATATTTGAGGTCTTGAATCGACGCTGGGCTGTTGGCGTAGACCTTCTCTTTCACGTGGCCCCAAAGGAAGAAGTCACAAGGTGTTAAGACACAAGATCTCGGTGGCCAATTGTGATCACCTCTTCGAGAGATAACACGGTCCGGAAACTTTTCCCGTAAAAGATCAATGGTTTCGTTGTTTGTATTGCACGTAGCGCCGTCTTGTTGAAAGTAAACGTTGTCCAGATCAATACCATCCAATTCCGGCCATAAAAAATCATTAATCATCTGTCGATAGCGCAATCCATTCACCGTAACTGTTGCTCTAGCCTCATTTTCGAAAAAGTAAGGTCCAATGACCCCGCGGGACCATAAACCGCACCAAACAGTCACATGTTGAGGATAGAGAGGCTTTTCAACAATAACTCTTGGGTTTTCCGAGCCCCAGATGCGAGAATTTTGCTTGTTGACGAAGCCATCGAGGTGGAAATGGGCCTCACCACTCAAGATGAGTTTTCGATGGAATTCCGGATCATTTTCATGCATTTCAAGGACCCAATCAGCAAAGACTCGACGTTGTTGATGATCGGCCGGCTTGAGTTCTTGTGTTAACTGAACTTTATAAGCCTTAAGACCCAAATCTTTATACAAAATACGGTGTAATGACGTTTGTGGAATGCCTAATTCCAAAGAACGACGAGGAATGGACAAACCTGGGTTTTCTTCAAAACTTTCGGCTACAGCTCGAATTTTTCTACCAATTTCTGTATTACGGTCCGACAAGGTGCTTCACGACGACCCAAAAATGTTCGAGTTTTACGAATCGTCTCTGCCACATTTTCACCATTTTTATAGTGAATTTTAATAATTTCAATGCGTTGTTGAATCATGTATCGTTCCACTTTTATTAATGGCGTAGTTTCTGATTGTCAAATGTCAAAAAATGACAGCTCCAAAAGTGACATCTACCGAAATAGCGGGCTAATTAAAATAACACCTCTTATTGGAAGACCCTTTACAACATAGGCCATTCTTTCCTATAGGAAAATGACAGACTTTCAGTCAATCTTTACAGGTTTGTGATAAATGCTTGAGGGCAGAGAATTTTCTTGTGTTAATAAACTTTTGAATCCATTTTCTCTGGATGTACTTAAAAATAGGCAAAAAAATTCCTGCTAATTTTGTTTATTGTTTATTTTGTTTCTTTTACAGATTATAAAGTAACGTAAGCGATGCAATCATATACTTAATATTGGCTCAAAAACCTATGATTTAAAAAAAATCACCCTTCTTAGTTATGTGTATAAAGGATCACTAGATTAAAAAAAAATTACCCTTCTTAGTTATTTGTATACAGGATCACTACATTATTTATGAGCCTCCCGGCTCCTATCGTTCCAAAAAAAAGTTTAATTAGTGAATGTGGAAGCCGCCAATTGATTGAAAGAAATGGACACCACTTCCACTGCAAACAGATGAGTAGTAGAACGACCAAGAATATAATAAGTACTAAGATGAATTGATGGATTGGGGCCATGATACAAAGATTAACAAGGTATGGCCGGAAAATCTGTCAATTGATTGCTTGCCTCATTTGGCGACAAATGTCAGAAATTTGTTTGTCTCAATTTGAATTGTCCTTTCACAGTGAAAAAATTTTCTATTTTTAAATTTCTTTGCTTTCTCACTAGCACATAATTACTTCTCCCGAAGTGATTTAAACGAAGAAACTAATATTTTGTTAAATATTTTAATATATTCAAAACGTATTTCAGTCAATAAAATACGAAAAACTCAAAACAAATTCGCTGAAAATGATAGCAGGCACCTCATGACGTAGCAACACAAAAAATTCCTCTCGAATCGGCCATACCTTGCTATCTTTGTATCATGGATTTTGGGCTATGAATAAGATTGAAGTAGTCACAATCTAAAGCTAAGGTACTAATCGCTTTTTAGAATTAAAAGTTAATAGAAGAAGAAGATTAAAATTAATTATTGCACAGTTCATAAGAAAGACGATATCTGAGTAATATACCAATTTCTGAAAATTTATCATGTCTAACATGAGAATAGTGAATTCCTTTCTGAACTCGGAATCGGACATCTACCAGACCTGGGCTGATCCCGACGCCATTCCAGTTCTGAGCTGTTAAATTTGTAAATGGCAATTCTGGTCTGTGTTCGGTGTGACTCATGATTCTGTGCTGCGGTGAGTTTAGAAAGGACCAACTACATGTTACGCCTACGAACTATGGACAACAATAATTTTGAAAAAATTTTACGTAAACACAAACTATATAATAATATCAAGTCAAAAAGCAATATTGATTTGTAATTGATATTTTTATATGTTATAGAAGTTGTTGTATTTTATCAGGCTCATATTTGGAGGAAAAGTCGGCTGTAGTGCTAGCACCTGCATAAAACAAAACAATTGGTAAGAAAACTTTTGCAACATTTATTATATTTAATATTGCTATTTAATTTCTTTAATTTCTGTATGGATGGTCCAAGCCGGTGACTTTTTGACCTATACGCCAAATAGATGACACCAATTGCTAAATAAAAAAAAAAAAGGCAATGTCGGATCACTTAATCCAAAAAATTAATATAGACCTACATTGCCTGTTTTGGCAACCAATTATGTAACCGATATAAAACAACAAATAGAAATAGAGAGGGCCAAATGGATAATAATAATAAAAGCGGCAGTGGAATTCGAAGAGGAGACTAGAAAAATTGTAGCTGTTTTTAATCTAATGCATGTGAAATAATTCTCCCGACACTTATGTATTTATTAGTGTCGGCAGATAACAGGTAAATATGATAAAACGTTTGTTCTTTTTTGCTTTCTTATATAATTGTAAATTTACAAGAAAGCAATTTTTTCTGTTTTCATTTGGTAAAATATAATCTTACCATCATGTCTGGGATACCCTGTGAAAGTGTAAAGAAAAAATCATAATCGAATGGTACGAGAAACCAATATGACAAATGTGATTTTACCTGAGAATTTGGTATGTCAAATAAGGTAAACATCAATGGAATATTGAAAATCCTCGTCAAACATTTAAAATATTAAAAATTCTTTAACCCTTATGTCAATACCCGGGTACCCTTCGGCACGGACTTACTTGTATCATAAAATGCTTTCAGATCCTCGTTATTTGAATGAAGTGATGTTGTTTCATATATGTTCTGAAGTTGAAATATTCAAAACAAATAACAAACTAAGGAGCTGAAGTCGAATACCCACTTAATCAATACCCAGGGTACCCGAGTACCCGTATATTAGAACTTAATACGCCTACAGAATTGCATAGTAATAAATACTAAAATAATCTTTATGAAAAGAAAATAATATTCTATATTGAAATTAAATGTAGACATTTGACTTTTAATAACGTTTATTATAAATTATACATACAAATTATTATACATATGAGGATATTTCCTCATATGGAGATTATTGTTGAAAACATTCGTTACATTTTGTTATGGCTTTCGAATGTTCATCACAGACAGGTTTAGTACAAATTACACATGCCTGTCGCGTCTTTGTCCGCTTTTTGTTGACATCCTGGTTACAGATATAACATGATTCCAGAGATGGGCGTTTTTGCATTACCACTAAAATGGCAGCAACACTAAATTTTAATGATAGTTAAAATATAGGTTGCACTATCACTAAATGATTAGTGGTAGTGCCATTTTTTTATCACTATCACTAAACGAATAGTGGTAATGCATAGTCTATTGCATTATCACAAAACGATTAGTGGTAGTGCAGAGTCTATTGCATTATCCCTAAACGATTAGTGGTAGTGCAGAGTATATTGCATTATCACTAAACGATTAGTGGTAGTGCAAATACTTTTCACTATCAATGAGTGATAATGAATTCGTGCATTGGTAGTGCAAACATGTTTCACTAGCACTGAACTAGCAACGAGCGAACATACAGAATAAAAAACCTTCCGTTCAGTTTTCTGTTTTGCGGAGATGGAGATGATTCATTAACAATTAACACTAATTTTGATCGAACGAGCTACGCGTAGTGCTGCATATGCGTACCATTAAATTGTCGTTCAGTGCTAGTGAAAGATGTTTGCACTACCAATGCACGAATTCATTATCACTCATTGATAGTGAAAAGTATTTGCACTACCACTAATCGTTTAGTGATAGTGATAAAAAATGTTCACTACCACTAACCATTTAGTGATAGTGCAACCTGGCTTATAACTATCACAGAGGCCTCTAGTGCTAATGAAATAATTAATGCACTGAAAATTTAATGCACTACGCCCATCTCTGCATGATTCGACGACAAGTCTTAGGGCAGTGGAATCTGTCTGTTGAGTGGACTCGGTTGATCTACCTCTGTTCTCTGTTTGCGGCATTTATTGGCTTTCCATATATATGCTTTCGATCGCAATCTTAGTGGTGAAGTTCCTCATGACCTGAATATTTCGAGATCGATCTTCAATCGTTGGCATACACAATTCTTCACTCAATTGCCGTATAAATAATCGGCGCTCGTTTATTTTTTTTAATGTTTTATTATTATCATAATAAATTATATAACTCGCAAGACTGGCGACGTCCAAATTTTTCCAAGTCAATTGCTTTTTTGCAGGATTTTTCTCGTTGTATGTTTTATAAACAGTATTTGCCTTCTTGTTGGTATGACGAACAATTATATCGACCATTACAGCAGTGAAAACTCTTTTAAATGTTTCACTGATCGACAAAGTCTCTGTACTTCAATGTGGTCCAGACCTTGTATATATATATATATTTTGAGCAGAAGTTTGATGATAAATTGATGGTGTTTTAGACCAAGCGGTTTTATCTTTGGCTGCAAAGATTGTCGGCAGTGATGGCTCATTACTAGCTTTAGCGATTTCAGTCGGTTCATTATCATCCTCATCTGACTCAGCTTTAGTCTCACAACCTTCCACTAAACATATAAATTATTATTACATTTTCAACTGTTTTGAATATAAAGTCATAATAATGGGAAGAAATAGTAGTATTTACCAAATTCTTCACGGTCCGATACTTCTGAACATTCGCTTCTGGGTATGAAATCCTCATCGTATTGTTAATAAATTCCTTGAAGGTGTAGGAGTTTGGTAGTGTCACGAACTTTTTCCAGTGTGGTGTTAATGAATGCTGACAGGACGTAAGCCGGTGTGTCTCGTGTGGTAACAATTGGTCGGATTGGGTGATTTGATTTATATGCTTTTATTGTTCCATATATTCGTGATAGTGTAAGTTTTGCGAAGTCAGGTTTAGTTATGTATTTCTTAGTGTATAGTTCCGATGTTATTGCATTATTCCCATGAATGAGTCGTTTAATTAGGTCCGTATTATTATGATGGTGGATGACTTCATATGTGTTTGTATCACTTAGATGTTCACTCATTTTTTTTGTCATATTGCTGTCTTTCTACAACGATTGTCACTATTAATGATTAGTACATTCCTATTGTCTCGCAGAAAATTGCGCGTTTTTTTTAAGGCCTTATTAATTCGCCGATCTTGAAGATTAAAATGCGGAGGCTTCTTGATTTGTTTTGTCAAAGTACGTGTTAAGCTGTTCCTCGTGTTAACTTTCCAGTTTTCATCATCGTTGGAATCTATGATATCTTCAACATCTGCCGTAATGTTGATAATTTGTTTCGCATCTGCCTTTAATCTTGCGGCAAATTGTGGTCCTAGTCCCAATATGAAGAGCATGTCAGGAGAAATCATATGTTGTGCCAGATTCATACATCTGTTTGTATTCATCGTGGAATTTCTGTTGTTAATATACACATTATTGTCTCTTATACATTTGTCGTTCAATTTATTTTCGGTGAAGTGTATTATGCTATTATTGTTGTGAGTTCATATAAAGCGTGCAGATGTTGCGCGGGAGCAGTGTTGGGCGTAATCAACTACATTTGTAATCAGATTAATAATCATGATTAAATCAATCATGATTACACATCAATCATAATTACCCATCAATCATTAATCATGATTACTTCGAGTAATCTTAGGAAAATGTAACCGTAATCATGATTAAATGATTACATTTTTTGTTTTGATTACAAATGTAACTTTTCAAGAGATTTTAAAACTTAGTTCTAAGAAAACCAAACAATCTGTGATCGTAAGAATTTTTATTGTAGAAAACTCCAAGATACTGTTGAATTATGTATTAATTGAAGTCAGTGTAAAGAATGTAAGTGCTTCTATTGATAGAGACTCATACATATCTGAACATCAGCTTGAATTCGAGGATCTTGATTATATGCAAAAAAAGACAGCGAAAATGATTAGATTTCTGGAGCGTATAAGAAAGTCGTTGAGCATGGAAAATGCAATAATGCCTTTTAACGCTTTAATTTTTCTACACTTTTCATAATACTCCACATTGTTACATGCTAGTTCGAGTGAATTAAAGGGTTGTAGAATAAGGTAATGCGAGCTATTCTGAAATGCAGCATATATACACCAGTCAGAAGCATGCTCGAAGCGCTGCAATGGTTAAATATTACTGACATGACAGCAAGAGTGAGGATGAAAGATTAGATTTATTAACTACTACCCAACAAAACGGTACAGTATTGTTTTTGATATAATAGAGAAGTATCTGACTCTAACAAAGAAACCGTAAATGAAATTTTCTCTTTCTTAATTTCTAGTAATACCGTTTAACAATCCTCAGATATCAGATATTCAATTACCATCCTACTATAGATATGTATGTGCTTACAAACATTAGTTTATATGTCACTACCGACTTCGGGATAGAAATACAACAAAGTTTGCTTTCTTTTAACTACAATTTTAAACCTTTTCAAATTTATAATCAAAAAATGTAATCATGTAATCATGATTACGGTTACGATTGATTAATCATTAATCCCCATAAATGATTACTTTTCTGATTAATATTATCAATTTGTAATCATGATTACAGATTTGTAATCGTAATCATTAATCATCAATCAGATGGCATTTTGCCCAACACTGCGCGGGAGAAGTGCTAGTAGTGTGTGTGTTACAGTACTCTTCACCTTCCGTACGTTCCGCAATAACCTATTTCAATTTTAAGAAATCTGCTTAGGATATAGTCACGAAATTTATTGATATGCTGTTTTTGGTGATATCTCTGCGAATATGAATAGTCCAAAATCTTGGTTTTATCCTTTTTTGACATACCAAATTCTCAGATAAAATCACATTTATCATATTGGTTTCTATTGTTTGCATAATTAATTTTGATTTATGGCTTCCCTTTATTTTAGCCTTGATAATGGATATTGGAATTTTGAGGTAATAAAATGCCTTAAACACCGCGTGAGTTTTCTTTGAAATCAGCTGCAACACCGGGTCATTATCCCCACTTATACCACTTTTTATATTTAATATTTATTTAATTATATTGGGAAGGGTTACTAAAAATTCAAACCAACTTTTTTATACTTAAAGTTTATATTCACTTATACTATATCTTAACTCGACACTACGAAGGCGCACACGATCTTTTCTTTAAGAAGAATTACACAAGACTGAAAGATTATTCTTAGACTCAAACTTATCCTACCTAACTATACCCCTGAAAATATCAAATATAGCTAGCAGATGTTTCAACGAATTTCGAAGAAATTCGTTGTCCCTTATTTTATTATTTTATTGAAAGAGATCCTTTATTTTATTACTTTCGGGAAAATTTCAAAGTGAAATTTTCCGTGCTAATTTTATAGCACCTAGGGTTCAGCTTAAGTGAAGCTGCATACGTCTTTTAACCAGACAAATAATATTTTAAGGTGATTCATTTTTGAAATAAATTTTAAATAGCATTTCCAACAAATTATAACAAATTGTGTGTTGTTTCCCTCATTTCTTAAAGCTTTACCGTAATTGGATACCCTTTTTTCAGTGTTCGATCTCCCGGAACACAGACCGTGAATATATCTCTCTATGTAAACAGAAGAAACAAATTAAGAAAAATTATTTGACGTTTTGTGATAATATGGACTGATGCAAGTACGAGATGTAGTGAAGCTCAGGGTATCCAAGGCTACCAATTCGAAAATTGGAATTCATGTAGAATATTACGGAGTACAGTGTACCTTAAATCGAATTTCTTAAATCTCTGCTTCACAGTGATAACTACAAAACCAAGATTCGAAATACAATTCATTCGCAGTACATGAGAGCTGCTTTTCCAAGAAGAAATGCTACAAACAATCGGCATTCATAGCTGAACAATAACAATCCACGTACCTACATGGCTGAAGAACGTAGAGATATGGCACCAGTCAAATGCAATATTCTACATTACGCTGACAAAAGACATAACTAAGACGAACAAAGTCAAAACAGTCTCAATAAAGAATGGGAAGACTTGGTGTACTCCTTTAAAGGAGTAAAAATCGCCACACTTCTCCAGTGTATGCTCCTTAACGGGATGAAAATATTGCACTTTTATTCATTAATGCAGCTTTCTCCTTTCTTCCTTGTTAACGCAAGGAGTATAAGTTCTTCGCAAGTAAAAATAGAATTTTTTTTTATGAAAGTGAGAAGCGATGACGTGACTTCAAAGCTCTTTCATAAATCATGTTTGTGATTTCAAAGGACGATACAAGCACCAAGTAGTGCTCCTGAACAAAGGGATAAGAGTAAAAGCTTAATTTGATCTTTTGTTATTAAGATTGCCCTAAGGATTGATTAAGGGAACCAATTGATTTCGTCGTTTTGGATTTTTTTAATAATGTTAATGTTGTTGTGAATAAGTTTGAGGTTTTGTCGCAACTGTACATATAGTAACAGCTTCAAAAATTATCATGAGTTATTCATTATAATTTATGTTTCACGCTTTGTTATACGAGGTCATTGGTTCTTGCCATTTCATAATTCATAGTGACCTACAAAAAAAAAAAAAAGAATATATACATTGCTTATAAATATGCATATGTATATGAACATCTGATAAAAAAATACCTCTGATGCTATTTGTTATGAAACTCATCCTGTAAAAGCTTCGATTTTAGATAATAAAATATAAATTTAATAAAACCCATATGCGTTAACCTATTGATAAGTCATTGAATATATAATTTTTATGACCTTACTAAAATTTAATAAGGATTTTTTTGTCACAACATCATAGAGCGAGCTAAAATGATAACTAGTACATCTATCCTCCTTTCCAATGAGAAACAATTTCAGGATTGGTGAAGTTTGGTATATTCATCAGTGATCTTCCATAAGTTTTTCGCGATAATGTGATTTACTTAGGAAATGATGACGATCAAAAATCAATTTGGATAATATATTACGAATTAATATTATTTTGATATATAGTAAGTCAGTAGTTAACTAACTGTTTTACATAATAATGAATTTTTTTTTAAACAATAATTTGATACTCAATATCCACAGAGAAGATTTTATGATGTAAGGAGTGCTCCAATGTCTCCCAATTATTTAAGGGCTGGTGTATAATTGTCTTGAATTTAGGACTGTTGAAGATTTTAGATATACCTTGAGATGGAAGTTCGACTCAAAATCTATTGAACTTGTGAGATAGAGTGTGGAAGGAAGCTCGCAGACATGAACATGAAATCGAGCTAGTGAGTTGCAAACTTCTCACCGCATGCTTCGGTGTATTTTGAAATATGATTTGATCTTTATCCATACAAAATCATTAAAAAATCAACGATGTTTTTATCAAGAACCAATACACCCGAGCTTGTTACTGCATTTGCATGGCATTACCACCGAAAAATGTAAGGCTAATTATGTTTTTAAATGATGCAGGTATAACCCTAACAATAAATGGAGAACGTTATAGAGGAACGCTCGACAATATTTTATTTCCGGTATTTACAGCTATAACGACAACATGTGGTTTTGAAGAGATGGTGCAATGGTCCATACAGCAGTGGAATACTGGAGTTGGTGAGAAAATAAATGGAAGAAAACTCTTGAAATCGAAAAATCTTTTAAAAAGGGGATCTTTATGCCAGGCGTTTCGGAATAGCAGGAACCATATTACTCATCAGTATAGCTTGGTTCCTGCCTGCCATATACGCCACAGTGCACAGCCAAGCTGACCTCACATATGCACATAAAATAATTTTTCGGTTGCAAGACTTTCTTTCAGGGACCGTAATTATTACGATCAGAATGAAAAAAAAAATCATGAAATAATTATTATTTTCGATTTTTTTTTTTATTTTATTTTTTTTTTTCAGAAATAAAAGTCATTTCATAATTACATAATTATCTGATGATTTTTGAGTTAAGTAAATAAATAAAAACTATATGTGCTGCTAGTAAATTGAAAAATAAACCTACAAATATTTGTTATTAATTACCAAAACTAAAATTTACGAAAATTTTGTTAAAGTTTTTATTACTGCACTACACGTTGTTTAATTTAACAAAAACTGGTTTTCTAACATTAACATCCGATAGATTACATATAAGATCGCTAAGTATTAATTTCAATGCAGAAAATTCCGTTTCAACACTAACTTATGTGGCCGGAATAGCGTGCACTATTAATACAAGTCTATACAATGACGACTTTATATATTTCTGTTGCTGCCAGTAATCCAATAAGTTGGAATCGACGTCAATTCTTTTCTCTTTATAAGTCTCTATTTCCTCGTACGCGAACCTAATTTTAAAACCAATTTCTGAGTTATATTCATCCTCGTCAATGGATTCACCATCAACTTTTAAATCTCGTATTGAATTTCTTAGAAGAGAGGTGGTCTGTTGTATTGAACTCTCATGCAAGGAAAGCGTATCAAAAACCGCTGTAGAAGATGAAGAAGGAATGTCGTCTATCTATTTTGAGGACGAAATATTAATTAAGCAAAGGAACAATAATAAAAGAGTGTATATTCATTATACAAACTATCGAAAATATAATAAATATTTTAAGCACGGCAGTCACTGTATAAGTTGTTTATTTGTTGTATTTAGAATAACATGAGAAAACAACGGTTTTTTTAAAATCTCGAATGGACTTTTCGATTTTTTTGATAATTCATTTAAATAGTATTATTTTACACATACTTTATTAAAAGAATGAATTCTCGAAGTAAGCTCCTTCAAATATTTTTTCGCAACTTCCATCGTTTCATTCTCCAGCAATTTTACTTATCTTTTTTTCCAAATCTTGCAATAAAATATTTGCCATGGTATTGTTCATTGTCTGCAATTTCAGCTTAAGCTCGAGTCATAGTTTGTAAAAATCTCCGAGGAGGAGCTGATCCCCTTGGAGTTTCAATGTTGCTGAATTTACAGATGCTAGGGCGGCAACAAGCTCTTCTATCTCCTTCCATTGCATTGGCAAAAGTTATATTTCCCTCTGAACATGTTCATCGCAGAAATCTTTTAAACTTATAAGATTATGTAACATTTGGTAAGTATAGTTTCATCGAGTAACTACGTCAAGCTGCGGTTTTCTGTACCTAAATTCACACAAAATTAAAATTATATAATCACGTTTCGTTATAATAAATTATAATTTCATTCGTAACTCATCTGGAAAATGAACAGGAAATTGTTCTAAATTAATATTTTAGATACCCACAGAGAACTACTATCGCAAAAGGTAATTGCGACAAAAATTTCAGTGAGTTAAACAGACTTGAAATAGAATTGTCTTGGATACATAATTTTTAAAGCAATTTAAGAGCAATTTTGTGAAAAAAATTATAAAAAAAAAAAAAAGTGGTGCCATACCTGAAAGTCGGTGTTCTTAGGCTTTTGACTAATGTAGGGTAAGGTGGGGCGCAATCGTCACTATTTTTTCAATTGACATTTTTGAAGAAAGAATAAATTCTTTTACAAAGCAGAATATTTACAAATATAATAAAAACATTTATAGTTATATTAGTTCACTAAATTTCAGGCTTCTGTCAGATTAAAGCTTTGGTTTTGACAGTTAATTTTTTTTTACCAAGTGACAAAACCGCCCCACGGTGGGGTACATTCGTCCAAGGGAGGCGCATATTCATCTGAGGAGTATATGTATATACACGACTTTATTAATAGCAATGTATATATATTAGAAAAAAATAATGAAACTTCACAAATTATTTCAAAAAAAGTAATATAACAAAACAAAAAGGCAGATCTTCATTTTAATCACCGGAAAAATTAAATAAATATAATAGATAATCAAATAATACTTATTTATTTATTTTATATAATATTTTGATAAATCGATATCAAAAATATACTTATTCTTTGCTCTGAATGAATTGGTTCTGGTAATTTCATTACCACGTCAGATCTTGATATGAAAGAAACATCTTCAATGCTGGGTTCAATGAAGATATATTTTTCTGCACATTTTCTGAAGAATTTCACGGTGAATAAATTATTTTCAATAGAAATAATTTGGCAAACGTAAAAGACTGGCCGATTTATCGCAAATTTCGCTAGTACAAAATTATTCAATGATAGAACTTCATCAGCAGTTCTTTACTCAGTTCTGTCGATTCTATACAACCTTCATCTTCATCATCAAAATCTACGTATTTGCCACCAGACGTACAAGACTAAGCATAAGACACTTCGGTTTCGTTTTCTGACTCAGAAGATGTAAAAATTATTACTTTAGCAGCTCTCCGTTTTTTTAGTTCCGTTTTATTTTCCTTTCTGCTTTTTTCTTCAAGCTTTTCTTCAAGTTTTTCCTTTTCAGGGGTATCCGTGAAAATACAAGACCTTCCAGATCGCGCTTTTGTTTTCTTTGCAGTTATTTTAATTTAATTTTAATTCCATTTTCACGACAAAAAATAATGGCTTCTAAGGAGCAGTGTGATGAGTGATAATCGAGAAGCAACAATATTGGACTTTCTTTCATACAATTTGTATTTTTCTTGATATGTCTTAAAACATCAAGAAAAATTTCTGCAATCATCCATCCGCTTTTGCTGTTTTGAGTTAGAGATTCAGTCAAGGCACCAGTAAGAAAGCGTTCATTCATTCTTATAGGGGGTAAACATAAATCGCAGGCAAATGGTTTCCGTTTGCACTTACTATACCTACCATCGTTACCAAGCTGCCTCTTTCGGCAGACAAAGCTTGTGATACCGCCCGCAATCCTAAGAAAATTAGAAGTAAGATTAGTTCTTTATGCTTCCATTATTTTTACCATTGGAGATTCCATAACTGTTGTTATGCCAGTTTCGTCAAGATTATATATGTCTTTCGCTGCAAAATGATGTGGTTCATACAATTTCCTTAAATTTTCGAAAAAGGAACCAACTGCTTCTTTGTTGAATCCATTTAATCTGGCCAAACTTATGTTTTCGGGCTTCCTTAACGAAAAAGATGGATTTCTTTTCATAAAACCGAACAGAAAATCTTTGCCAGCTTGTTTTTTTATATCCCAAGATTTAGGATAAGTTAGGTTGTTGCACTTAGAGTAGTCATAGGCAAATTTCCTTAGCATTGAATATGTCAATCCGTGATGCAATTTCGAACAATTTTTCAAATAACTCGCTAAATCATCTTCCTGGCATTTTGAAAACACTTGATTAGATGAGTATTTGTTCTGATATTGCCTGTGGTTATCGTCATCATCACTGCTGTTTAAGGAATCTACCGGAGCTTATCTAGTAGAGCCGGCATTTCCTTTCGTTTTTGTTTGCATTAAACGTGTTTGCCTTTTTGAATTATATTTTACAGCGGCAGAGGTTGGTGTTTCGGTTTTATGCAGTACATCCGAAAGTGCTTTTTTCATGGCTATTTCATCGATATGAGGCCTATTTGTTTTTGGTATGTAATTGCGTACCATTTTCCTTAAAATAAAAGTTTAAATCAATGTGCCCCATGTTGTTACGACGAATGTTCCCCATTGTACACATTTTTTTATATTATTACAATTTTTTCCTAAAAACACACATTTTTTAAACAATAAATATATAAGAATGTAAGAGACATATTAAGTAATTAATCAAAATTGTAATAGCTAGAAAAATTCCAAATTAAAGTGGTTAAAATACTTACGTTATTAGCACAAAATTACACAAAAAACTGCTGAAACACAAAAACACTTGCTTAGAGGTCAGAATAGAACTACTAAGCCACAATGTAATGTGAATCAAGCTTGAACATGCGTTGTCGGCACACAAAGGAGGACAAAAAATTCTCAGAAGTTAGAAATAATGGCACTGACGAATGTGCCCCAGTGACGAATGCTTCCCACCTTACCCTACGAGCACGGTTTACAACTTCAATGTAATTATGTGTCATAAAATCTTTTACTGCGAGATGCAATGTATGTGCAGCGCACTTTACATTCTCAAATGATTATGCTCTACTGCATTGTCATCGTTGTCGTCGTCAATTGAAGAACCAGTACTAAGAAAATACGGTTCATTCACCAGTTCGTTTGAAAAAGATAGAAGATCCGCTACTTTTACTACATTTCGACCATTATCTGATGTTAATGAATATGCTTGTGCTCTAGTAATTCCAAATTCCTGCAACATCTTTTCTATTTTTTCTTTAAGATTTTCAGCAGTATGGCGCCGCGCTAATTCAAGGACTGCCAAAGTATAAACAACAATTATGTTCTTGCTGATAAATTGGATATTAACACCTAAAACAGATCAATCGTGTCGACTTGCAGTGTCAATTTTCAAAGAAATAATCTTCCCTTTTATAGCAGCCATAATGTTTCCTTTAATACACTCTTCCTTTGCTCTTATTAGATCTGCAATATTTCGGGAATTAATTATGGGAATTTCCAATCCTTGAAATATTCCTTCTGTAAGCACTCTGAATTCTTTGGAATCAAATAGAACAAATGGAAGCGATTCTTTTGTAACAAGATCGACACATGCATCCTGTACTTCGTCAATGGATAGTTCCATTATTATGTTATTATTTCTATGCGACTTATTCCCGCTTCGAAAAACCTCCGCTTGGTACATGATTTATTCATTTGAAAAATCAGTAATAATAATAATTTACGGTCCCTGATTTTTTTTCAACTAAATTCTCAAGCTGCGGATTTGGCAAAAAACTCAGTCAATGTCATATTGGCAAAATTCACAATTAATATATTTCATGGCAAACTCCCGAGACAACAAGTTCCAAATCAAATAATTTCCAAACAGCTTTCGGAAAATACGTGAATGAAAAAGATATAAAGCCACCAAACCATTTACTCATAAAAATCATTTTAATCGTTCCACGAAGCAGAATTTTTGTTTACAGATTCTGAAACATGTTTGGACTCGTTTCTCATAATGCATCATATGACTGATTATAATAAACTGTAAAAGTTGGAGGAAAAATTCAGTTGAGTGTCATAATTCGAGGAAAATTGTAATAAACCTAGTGCCGAATTTGCAGTTATTTGCGAGTAAAATTGTGACATAACTTGTTTTAATAAGTTTTAAAATAATTTCAGTAAAAATAACAATAAAAACTTTTGTGCATAGAAAACTGAAACTTTCAGAAATAGAAATAGCAAAAATTGAAATTATGTTCAAATTGAGAATGTAAAACAGTAAAATTGCGGGTGGTAAATAACTTAATTAAATTGGGAAGTCAAGATGGGCAAAACAAGCAATCCTCTGCTGCAAATTGTTTTGATATAGTTACTTTCACTGAAACTTGGCTGCATCATGGTTTTCGCGATGCTGAAATCTTTGACAATTCTTAGCAAATTTTTAGAAGAGATCGGTATACTGATTCTGAAGCTCGTGGCGGTGGCGTACTCCTCGCCTGTAAAAACCACTTAAATAGATATTATTTATAAGTCAGAACTCATATCAATTTCCTCACATCATATAATGAGTTCAAAGAACTTTCTTCTACACTTTATGATGAGTACGTCCAAAGCATGTGAACGAAATTATTTAGTGACCCAAGCATCTTTTTTAGGTTTATTAATATGAAAAAAAAAAAATCGACAACTACCCCAATACCATGACGTACAAAGATTCTGCTAGTGATGATTCGTCTGAAATTTGTAATATGTTTGCTTCGTTTTTTGACAACGCATGTGCCTCGCCAAATTTTCAACCTCTAAATAGCAACTTCAATCATATGAACTACTCCCATAACGTTTCATTCACTGTCCCTTCCATTTCACATGAGAATATACCCGATCATACAGGGTGGGCCAAAAGTCACCATGGGGTTTAAATATAACTAACTTTTTCGTTTGTACATTGCTCCACACCCTGTTGACCGTTTCTCTTCATTCCTTTTTACATGATAGCCAACTGTCTGTTGTGCATAGGTAAGCATGTTTCCCCACTCCACCTTACCCCTCCTTTTTTCATACTACCATATGTTATCCATGGTGACTTTTGGCCCCCATGGTGACTTTTGGCCCACCCTGTATATATGGGCTTCCTAATGACTTCACAACGGGTCCAGATGGGATCCCTCCAGCCTTTTTTAAGTCTTGCTGCCTTGCCCTGGCAGCTCCGCTAATAATTATTTTCCAAAAATCGCTCGATACGGGTTTTTTCCCGCAGCTAAGGAAAAATTCCTTTATTATACCTATCCACAAAAAAGGTAGTAAAAATGAAATTTCTAACTATAGGCCTATTGCAAAACTATCTTGTATGCTTAAATTATTCGAATCCATCATTTACTCTCAACTATCAATTTCCTGCAAGAATTTGCTTTCTTCTAACCAACATGGGTTTATTTCGGGCAGATTTGGCGGATTTGCAAATGGATACCAGACGGATTATATTTACACAGACTTTAGTAAAGCGTTCGATAAGTTATCTCACTCCGTGATACTGTTTAAAATGGAAAAAAATGGGTTTCCCCCAATATTTCTAAAATGGACGGGGTCTTTTTTAGATAACAGAACATACCAAATCTTATTCCGCCATTCCATCTCTAGAGTATTGAAGGCTTCGTCTGGCGTACCACAAGGGAGTCACTTGGGCCCGTTGTTCTTTATTCTGTCTATTGACGACATTGTCTCCGTTGTGAGGTACTGTAAGGTCTTGATTTATGCTGACGATCTTAAGCTTTTCGCTCAGATTAAATCTGTTAACAATTCTGAACAGGTACAGGGTGACCTTCAAAAATTTTATAATTGGTGCAAGAGCAATAATTTGGTACTCAATATCAACAAATATGAGGTTATGACTTTCCATAGGAATCAGACACCAATCACTTATGATTATGAGTTCTCGGATTGCTCGATTCGCCGTGTGAACTCTGTCTGTGACTTGGGTGTCAAATGTGACCACAGATTGAATTTTATATCCCATATAAACTATATGGTATCAAAGAGTAGCTCTATGCTGGGTTTTATAAAACGCTGGTCCCGAGAGTTTTCAAATCCTACCATAACATTGTGTTTGTACACTTGCTTTGTGAGACCACTTCTTGAATACGCTAGCCAGGTCTGGTCTCCATTTTACGGTATACACATCGACCGTATCGAGTCTGTAAAGCGGAACTTCTTACGATTTGCTCTCAGGCACCTACCCTGGAATAATTCATTAATTCTTCCACCCTATGAGGATCGCTTAAAGCTTTTAAATGTGCACTCGCTTGAGAAACGTCGTATGGTTGCCGATATGACGTTTGTGCATCAACTCTTAAACGAGAATATTGATTCTCCATTTTTGCTTAACAAAATCTCTTTCCGTGTTAGTAGGCACAATTTATATATATATATATAATTAATTTGTTGCATGTTAACTCCTCAAGGTTTAACTTTAGCAAGTATGAACCTGTTAATCTCATGTGTATTACTGTTAATAATACGGCAGAGCATTTTGTTCTCGACGTTTCTAAGCATGTTTTAAAAAAAACGTCTATATAATATTTAATCTATTTTTTTTAATGTTTTCTGCATGTAATTTCATCTGGTGTTTGGTTTATGTTTAGTGTAACATACTAGTACTAACACCGACTAAATGATGAAACGCATGTATTGTTGACCGTTTATTTATTAAACGTGTCCATGCAGCGAGCTTGTGTTAAGCTGGTTCTGATAGTTAATAAACACTAGACGTGTTCGCCAAATTCCACATGATTCGCATGGACAAAAAGATTGGTCAAACCGAGCTAACTGAGAGTCATAAGCAAGCAATCTTAATGTTCGCGAGAAAGGATATGTCATGGAAGGAGGAATGGCCTAATGTAGGTTTTAGCGATAAAAAAAAAATTTAATTTGGACGGCCCTGAAGGCTTTCAGTTTCATTGGGATGACTTGAGAAAATATAAGGAAGTTCCGTTAAGTAGGAATTTCGGTGACGTAGTACTAATGATGTGGACAGCATTTTGCTATAAAGGCAAAACCACACTTTGTAGCATTTCGTCGAAGATAAACTAAAAAAACTACACTGATCTCCTTGGATGAAGTGTTATTTACCTTTTCCGAAGATGTTATGGAAGAACAGTTCATTTTCCAACAGGATAATGTACAAATTCATCGTTCACATTATACCTTAGACTGGCTAAAGGATCGGAACATTGAAGTTATGGAATGGCCTACTTGCAATCCCGACTTAAACCCAATCGAGAACCTGTGGGAGGATTCTCTCGTGTCAAGTTTACGAGCAGGGTGGTCAATTCAAAACGTTTTTGAATTAAAACCAGCAATTAAAAAAGCATGGAGAACTATATACATCGAAACCCTTCATGACGTGATGTCATGACAAAGGTGGCAATAGCAAGTATTAAACAAAAAAAAAAAAAGAATTCAGACTGATACACATAAATTTAATTAGAATGGCTTTATAACCATTTCCCTGAACTTATATTGATTGTTTCTCCTTTTATTGATAATTATGGTTAATTTTTTCGTTTGTTTTTGATCGGAAATATATTTAGTATTGAAATATAAAATTAGTGTCAGACATCTGTTTAATTTTAATTGATAAAGTATAATTTGGATAAAACTTTCAGAGTTTGTGTGGAATACCAAAGTAGCTCGCTCGTTTTTTTTTGTTTCCCTCTACCATGCCCCAAAACCCCACTAGAGGTGTTCAAAATTTCATGATTTTACTAAAAAACTAAAAAAAAATAATACCTTGAGAACGGAGCAACCTATTTTTCTGATTCAAATGCCAAATGAAGCCTTAAGGCCTAGATACACGATTTTTTTGAGGCGCCGCTTTGTGGCATTTATGAAACAATGAGAGCGGCGCGTTTTTTACACTTGACAGTTCGAACTTAACTGAGGTGGGCTGATTATTTTTGTGAAACTGTGAAGTGTTAAAAAGGAATAAAAAAAAATTAAAGATAGTAATTAAAGCAAGTATTCTTGCCCTTAAAGCTTATGAAAAAGCTGAAGAGAAAAACAGAAAAAAAAGGAAGTGTGTGGAGCGGAGATTTTACCAAGAAAAGAAAACATTGGGATTTTATGAGATATCATATAAATCACTAATTTCAAACAACGAGGATATATTTTTTAAAGCTACACGGATGAATAGAAATAATTTTCAAGTATTGTTAAATTTATTAAAGCACCGGCTTGAAAAAAATTCTATTCGAAAACCAATTTCCGCAGAATGTAGACTTTTTCTTACTTTAATGTACCTAAGTATTGTGTAAATGTATATTATAATAGAGAACTGAAATTAAAAGTTTAACGTATCTATTTTAGGTATCTAGCACACGGCGGATCCAGAAATATTTATGTACTTAAGTTTAGAATGGCACCTTGCACAGTCGGAAGAATTGTCTTAGATACGTGCGGAATTATCTGGGAAAAAATATGTTGTTTGTATGCTCAAGTTCCCAATAGAACCGAATGGATAGATATAGCAAACGAATACGAAAGCAAATGCCAGCTCCCTAATTGTTTTGGAGCCATTGATGGGAAGCACATAAACATTGTTTGTTTACCAAAAAGTGGCTCTATGTATTATAACTATAAAAAAACGTTATAGCATAGTTCTTTTGGCTGCCTGTGATTCGAGGTATACATTCACCTTACTGGATATTGGTGCCTTCCCTTTAAAAAGTTGCCTAATGAGACCATTTCCTGGTAACCCAAAACAAACTACACTTTATTGATTTAAATTCTAATTAATTTTCTATATTATAGAACATAATTTACCGCAGGAAAAACAGAACTTTAACAAAAGAATTTCAAGGGCTCGCATTACAAAAGAGAACGCATTTGGAATCGTGGCCTGTAGGTGGAGACTTTTAAGAAACGAAATTTATTGTATGCCTGAAAATATAGACAAAATTGTGAAGGCGACGGTCGAACTTCACAATTTTCTGCGATTGAACGATTCACTATATTGTTCTGAATCCTACGCAGATCGTTTTGCGAATGATGGAAATATTATTCCAGGAGAGTGGACAAGGGAAGCCGTTCAACTAGATAATTCGCATATGACTACACCAAACAATGCTTCAAGAGAAGCATTCAATTTAAGAAATATATTATGTAAATACTTAAGCTAGGCGCAGATTGACGCGGTGGTGATGGCGGAGGTGGTGGCGGTGGTAAGGCGGTTGGAGTAACGAAGCGGTATCAGTGGTAACCACTCACACTGGTGCGGTGGCGATTGCGCGATTTTTATTTTTAATTTGCAGCAGTGAAGGATTTCTAGAAAAATGGAAATTTCCGAACTGTGTCGGAAGCATAAATGGAAAGCATGTTACAATTAAGTGTCCTCAAAAAAGCGGATCTATGTACTTTTTTTATTTGAAAAAGCTTTCAATTGTTCTACTGGCTATTATTGGACCTGATTACAAATTTTGTTTGCCCTTCCGGCAGTAAAATCATTACCGAATCAAACAACAACTACTCCTTATGTATTGATTCCCTACAGAGTTTCGAGATATAATCCAGAAAAAGAGATATTTAATACTTGTCTCAGTACGGCTAGACATGTGGTGGAGAATGCATTTGGCATTCTTTCTCAAAAATGGAGAATTTTTTTTCAGGCCGTTAGAAACCAATGTAACAACAACAATAAAAATAGTTCAAGCAGCTTGTGTATTAAATAATTTTTTAAGATCTAAAACTTATGAAGACAATTATTTTGCAGTTTTAGAAACTCCTGAACGTCAAATGAAAGCTTTTTCAAATTTTAAACAAGATGCAAAAAGATCAAGAAATGAGGCTTTTGAGATCCGCCAAAACTTTGTAAAATATTTTAATATAAAAAAAAGATAAGTACATTTTATACACTAAATATAAATTGAATGTAATGTGCTTACCAGTTTTTCTCGTTTCCCTTCCAATTTCGTCCCATATTTTATTTTTATTTTTTAAATTTTTATAGTCTTCATGACGTAAATCATACAAAATTGGATATTTTCTCACAATTTCAATCACTTGTTCACATTTCATTCTGCACCTGCTACTTATCTACTTGCGATCACGCGGTGAAATGGTGCATGCAGCGGTTGCTGGCGGTGGCGATTTTTAATCGCCGCACCACCGCTCATCGCTGTTCAGCAAATCGCAACAATGTATGCTGACACATTTGAGAACACATGCAGCGATTAACCGCCTTACCACCGCCACCGCTACCGCCATCACCACCGCGTCAGTCTGCGCCTAGCTTTAAAAGAAAACTAAAACATCTGCAAGTAAAAATTAAAAAAGCTATAAAAAGAACTATTTGTACTAAGTCCATTTATTCATTTCAAACAAATAAAATCAAAGTTTGTCTAGTTCATTCTTAATAAAGCACAAAATCTAAAAATTGCAAACAGGCTTACGTTTTGTCTTTTGACAATTTTTGAGAGAGGCTTGAAGTATAAATCTACTATACTTCAGTCTCCTCATCGTCTTTTTGCACCTGCTTGATAAGGTCGTTATAAAAATGTTCTAATGCTTGCAATCCAGAATTTTTTTTCGTATTCCTTTTATATGATGATGAGCCGCCAAAACTTGTATCAGATACATCCGTGTTGTTACGAGTACAAATCGCCTCTATATTTATATCAGGTGTGTCATCTGGCATAGTTGTACTGGATCCGCTTGCAATAAGCTCCTCAAAAACTTCTTCTTCTTCAAACGCAGGATAATTGTTAGATGTTCTAAAAAAATATGTATATAAATATAAAATATATGAACGAACACAAATTATAATGTATTACTTTCTCGGTTCAACAGATTCCGATAGAAAGGACATCATTTGGAAATATTTCCACTCCTTTCTGTTGATTGCAGAACTTCACTTCTCTTACGAAGGAGTCTCGCAAACTCTTCCATCTTTTTTTACATTTACTTGCTGTGAAAATATTATGAACGTTTTAAATATTATCCTACACAAGCAATATAATTGTTTTATTTAATATGTATAATAATATACTTACCATCTATCCCAAGTTTGTTCCCAATTTTTTTCCATATTTCTTCTTTTACATAATTGTTTTTATATCCTTTTTTATGTTTCTGATATAAAATGTCCTCAATTTTCACTAATTCGATTAGCTTTAGTTCTAATCTCATCTTTACCGCGAATAAAATAATAAATATAGTTCCCCTTTAAAAAACACTTTTGAAACAACAACATTCAAATATATTATGACAGCGTTGTCAATAATTCCATTTGTTCTCTTAAAATTATACAAGGAACAAACGTAGAAGAAAACAACGCGCCGTAAAGTTTAAAGTTTGATCAAACTTTGCGGCGCCCCAAAGTGGCGCGGTTTACATTAGCTCTAGCTATATAAAGAGTTAAACGTCAAAATGACAACTATTTGTTTTGGTTGTCCACAAGTTGCTGGTGAAATATTTAAGTGTGAGCAATTTTGTTATAAATTTCAACTAAATAAATAAATAATATTAAAATTATATATTTCAGAATGGATGGTGATATTAGTAATAGATATAAAGAAAGATTAATGATTTTTGTGATGGCTTGGATCCATATAAATTGGAAACAAAGCGGTGTAAAGAAGCTTTGCCTTCAAATTTTGGGTAAGACATTATAATTTATAGTAATGATGTTGATATTTTTATAATAATTGAATATTCAGAGGTTCGTTAATTGCTATTTTAATAGGAAAAAGTAGATCGACTGTATTTCTTCTGCTTTTTTATTAAAAAACAACTAATTTAAATTTTACATTTTTTCAAGATACTTTGATGTCGCAAATTACTTGATAAAGCGCGAAAGCAGCTATTTAAAGGAGGCTTTTCGTGCATATACGTCTCTTGAAGCCTATAAATTTTACCAAAGCGGATGGATCCAGGAAATAAGCTGCCGGAAAATTACCAACGGATCCATTGTAATTGGAAAAGTTTGTTAAAAATTTTAAGCTTTACTCGAAACTATTTTATAAATGCTATTTTATATTCCTTATTAAACAAGTAAAACATTCACAAAGACTCAACGAAAAGCCACTAATACCATGGATGGTTGTTGACCAACATGGCATTATTTTGACTGCCCACTGTTCCTGCATGGCAGGCCTAGGAGAAAGCTGCCTTCATATTGGGGCTGTCCTGTTTCTGTTAGAGGAGTGGGCTCGCAAACGGCCTGAATTAGGAATTGAGGTATTAGAAAATCCAATTAATTTAATTTATAATGTAAGTAAAATGGATTTTATTTACAGGATGTGTCATGTACGGATATCCTTTCGAAATGGCTAATACCACCAATGAAGAATATCCAAATGAAAACCGTGAAGCAAATAGGGTGGAAAAAAACCACAAATATTTCAGCGGATACTTTGGAGCCTCTCAGTGGTAACGAAATCGATGGCCTTCTCAGAAGTATGCAAAGCAGTGGAGCAACTTGTGCAGTAATGGCTGTTCGATACCATTCTGTCGGAATTCAATTCCGCAACCAACAGAACTTCGACAAAACTTGCCACCGCTTCATCGTCGCCGAAACTCTAATTTATACCTGCAGAACTTGTACCACGACCAATTTGCGAGTAAAACATTATCCGAATTGGTAGATACAGGGCGAAGTATAATATTTCGGATTACTGACGCCGATATCGATCATGTTAAGAGTGTAACATTGAGCCAAGCTCAATGTGCAGAATGGTACCTGTTACGAGATGGACGAGTCACTGCATCAAATTTTAAAGCTGCCTGCCGAACGTCAGTCAAATCACCCGCTGTCAGTTTATTAAAGAAAATTTGTTATCCAGAAAAGGAAATTTTCAACAGTAAGGCAACGAGATATGGCAATCAAAATGAAAGGGTTGCTAGAGATAACTATGTAGAAGCAAAATCAAAAATTCACCTTAATTTTAAAGTAGAAGATTGTGGATTATTGCTTTCAAAAGAGTATCCCTATATTGGTGCATTCCTATTACTACCAAGCTCAGCTGCAAATGTATCTTACACAAACAGACTGCTGTGACTTTTTTATATATTACCTAGCGCAAACAATTATAATAAGAACAACATTGGACAACAATTTTGTACAAAGAGGTATCACCAAGTGTAAAGCACTATTCGATAATGTAATACTACCACAACTCTTTGGAAGATATTTCACCGAATTGAGAACACCTGGAACAACAAAAATTTGTGATAAAAGGCTGCAATATAGAGGAAGAACTCCTCTTGCCGATAGTACAAACTTATATAGCACATAAAGAGTAAATGTTTTATATTTTGAAGCCATAAAATGCGTGTCATAGTTTGTTAAATGTTATGTTTTAGAATAGTTTTTATTATTTTCAATGAATTTTATGTTTTCGTTACTTATATTTTTGTATTTAAGCATTGTCGACTGAAATATGTGATTAATAGTTTAAGTAATAACAGTGGAAATAAATATACGAACTAGTTAAAGCTCTTCTTTCATTAAATAAATGAAACTCATCACGAATTTTAAAACTTACTAGGAGAGAGTAAAGGAAACACTCAAATCTAATTATATTTTTATTACAATGAATATAATATATATGTATTTCTAAACATTTGTATCCTAAACTTAAAGTCTATACAATGTTGTCGTCCTTGGTTCGCACATACATATTGGACGACACAGATTTATAAGTGCGCAAGAAACTGTAACAATCTGATCAACTATTTGTATTTCATTGGAAGATGTCGATAATTCATGCATTTTAAATTTATTTTTATGAAGTATTGGATACTTCTTTTTTAGAAGCCCAATAACGCGCTCAACCTCTATCCTGACATTAGATATGTTTCTACTGATTTCTAATTCCAGTGGATACAGCTGTGTTTTACCTCTTGCGAACGCAGGGATGTTTTATCTTGCTCCCTTGGATTCTAAAGCATCATTAATAAGAAACCCCCTATCTGCCATTACCACATCACCTTCTGCAATATGTTCAAGAAATTTTTTAGTTTTCGGTCACATATTTATCACTTGCTCTTCCTCCGAATGCAGGGGAAATGAACATAACTGTATCTTGTGGTGATATGGCGATGAGATATTTAACTGTAAAGGCATGTTTATAATTCGATCAACTTTCTGCTGCCGCTTTAACCCATTACTGTTCACTGTTGCAAATATGTAACGCTGGCAACCCCTCTATTTACACGCAGTTAATAGACTAGTCGTACATAAGGTGCCTTCGCGAGCAATTATATTATGAAAAGTGGTGAATAACAAATATAAAAAAAAATATCTGTATTAATAGCATTATTGCTTTGAAGAAAACGGACATTTTTGTGTGATCGTGATTTTTAAATACTATAAATAAAAATTGAATATGGCGACACGTAGGAGGTAAGAATTGATTTTTTTATATTTAGGTAATTTACCGAAGTGTCAGTTGATAAGTCCCTGTCAGGTGGTTTTAAGACACATTCCATCAGATCAATCAAACAATTTTGATGATGACGAGGAAAATGAACAGCTCAAAGCAGCGTTAGAAGATGTAATGGCCAATTCTTTTGGAAACTTAGACATTGACTTATTAAGTTCTCCCGCAACTTGTGTGTTTGGTTCACCACAAGAAATAATTCCCATTCCTTCTCATCTGTACTATGGATCACCACCAGAACCAAATCGAAGTTCCTCTACATGTTCTGCAAAAGAAGAGCACCAACCAAGAACAACTTCATCTGAAACACCTCTAGCGGGAACATCTTCACAAGAAAATATAGAAAAAATACCAGTGAAGTCAGTTCTGCGCCGTCGAGCTCATACTGCAACTCAAAAACCACAACCTAAGCGTGCCAAGCGTGTCAAGGCTAGTACAGAACAAATAAAATGGCTTGATGATGATGGTATTGCTAGCAAACCTATGTTTCAAGAAAATGATTATCGAGACTGTGCTGGAATAGAGCCGTTCCAGCAATTCGAAAATTTTTTTGACGATGAATTAGTTGAGTTGCTATGTGACGAAACAAATAAATATGCTGTTTATTCCGGACACCAAAATCCTATTGTTACTCTTAACGAAATGAGAGTATTTCTAGGTATTTTAATCGTTACTGGCTACTCACATAATCCTTCTAAAAGAGATTATTGGTCAAATGAAACGGATTTACGGAACGAGTTAATAATTTTCCGTTACGTTCATTTTATAGATAACAGTAAAAAGCAGGTGGATGATAAAATTTGGAAACTTAGACCGCTGACGGATGCTCTAAAGAAACGATGCAAAGCATTTCCACCCAGAGCAAGATTTGTCTTATGATGAATCTATAATTCAGTACTTCGGCCGTTATGGCTGTAAACAATTCATCAAAGGTAAACCGTTACGTTTCGGATATAAAATGTGGTGCCTGAATACTCCTTTGGGTTATTTGGTCAATTTTGAAATGTATCAAGGAAACAATCCGCGAGTCAATCCTGAGTATCCGCCGAAATATGGGAAAAATATCGCACCTTTGTTCAACATTTTGAATTTGATGAAAGTGTCAAGCCACTGACATTTTGTTTTTACTTCGACAACCTCTTTACATCACCAGCTGCTTTGATTGGTTTAAGACAGCGTGGTTATCATGGAACAGGGACGATCAAAGAAAATATCATTCCAAAGTCCTGCCCACTACCCCCGAAAAAAACTTTGGAAAAAGAACAACGTGGACACATTGTCAGCACTAAAATGGATAGAATTGGTATTCGCATAACGAAGTGGGTAGACAATGCGGTCGTTAGTGTAGCATCAGCGTTGTATGGGAAGTTACCTGTTGGTAAAGTTGGCAGATATTCCCGGAAGGATAAGAAGCGCAACCAGGTTTCTCGCCCTACTTCAATCGAACAATACAATAAATGCATGGGGGGTACAGATCGAATGGACCAAAATGCTAACGCATATCGAATTGGTGCCAGAGGCAAGAAATGGTGGTATTTCGTCTTCACCTGGCTTGTCGACGTGTCGATCCAGAATGCGTGGATATTGCATAGGAAAGGAGGGAGTGCAATAACACAGTTAAAATTCCGTCGGAACATAGCGCATCGATATTGTCGGACTTATGGTGAAATTCGGCCACCTCAAGGCTATCGTCGACCCCTACAATCAGGAGAGTTCATAAGCCGCTATGATAATATTGGACACTATCTTGTGAAAATACCCATCGATAAAAGACGGCGCTGTGCTGGTCAGAACTGCAATTCCATTGTGAAAAGTATGTGTATCAAATGCGATGTTGGATTATGTTTGAGCTGCAATCATAAGTATCATTTTATTTCAGTCTAAAGTTTTTGTTTTTCCTTTTAGTTTGTATTTCTACTTTCAATATAAATACATTTTATTTTGTCATTATTTTATAATAAATATATGCTTGCGCAGATTTGAAGCACGTAAATACATTTGTTTTATTTAAAAAAAAAAAAAACAACAAGAACATTTAAAATGTAACTGGTTCTGCCCACTGTTGCATATATGCAACAGTAACCCTATCCCCTCAGGGGGTAGTTACGAATAATTTTTTTTTTATTATGGTTCCTACCAGCAGTAAGAACCATCTCTCAAAATTTCAACTATCTACCTCTTCAATATCGCTCTGGGCATTAATGGGTTAATATTTGAAGATTTTTCTATAAATATTTCAAAGCAATCCACAATTGTTGTTATTTGGTCTCCAAAGCACTTTTAAAATGTTAGAGGCATTGTTTTTCTTTAGCACTTCTCTCTCCGGCCAGTATATTAAACTTTTGAATTTACAGTGCAATATATTAATGCACTGTTTAAAATATTTAGATATGGTTGGAGTAGAAACGTTAAATCTATAAGATAAGTACTTGAAAGACAAATCAAGCCTTATATGCATTAATGTTAACTATAGCACCTGGAATTTTGTTAATTTATTTTGAGAAAATGGCAAAAATGTCTCCAGCTGATGAAAAATTAACTTAAGAGTAACAAATTGTGAAATACCAGTGAAGAAACATACTTTTTCGTCATTATCTTCAAATTCTTCCAATGTATTAATGCTATATTTTCTTAATGAATCGATTTCACTCTGAAGGTAACTTACATCAAAACTATTCATATCACTCATTATTAAATCAGTTTGAACGTGAACGCTGCACTTAGCTGTATCCTCTTCAGTTAAGTCTTCCAGCAAATTTGAATTTTGCAGCATTTGCTGCTCCTCTTCTCGGCACTCCTCTCCCATTTTTGCTGCTTCCTCTCTTTTTTCTTTTCTACTTAACATCCTTGTGTATCTGTCCAGAATTCCTTTAGGGTACTTTGTATTGCAGTAATAGCCCATGTTTTGGGTTGGTATCCAATCTGGATGCTTATCGTCCACCAATTTCGCCTTTTTCCCTGTTCAAATTTATAAGCATATTCAATGTAAATAGTACGCTGGCTAGCAAAAATAAATTACCTGATATGAAGTGTCGAGAGCATATTCTCACAAATTTTAAATTAACGCTACCCCATTAAACTTTTTTTGTCGTAAAGCTGACAGCCAAATTCGAACTCTTCTTTCTGAAAGTTCCTTTAAATTGTGCTTCTTTGATACGTCCGGAAACCTGTAAAAATTTACCTTGTCGCGTCCAGTCCTTGAAGAACAACCCCTTACGCAACAAGTTATAGCCATACTAGAAAAGAAGATTCAATATTAATAATATACCAATAAAAGATAACTAGTTTTGCTAGCCATCAAGTCCATAACAGAATTACAATTCCATTAAAACCAAAAATTACTACCCTTACGTCCTAATGCTTTTAAAAAAAACTGTTAAATAATAAATATTGTTTATTATGAACAATTTTGAAATTTAGTTTTATACTCAAATCTATCAAAAAATTAACAAACCAAAATTACTTCCAATTAACTCCTTACAAAAGTGGACAACCACGTACAGAATTTTGACAGAAGAAATGTCATCGTTTAACTCTTTATATGGAAACCATTGATTAAAACTCATTTTGCGGCGCGTAAAAAACGCGCGGCGCTCATTGTATCTAGGGCTTAATGCCATATTTTTCATGAAAAAATATATAACAGCACCAAAGAAAAAACTGTTTGTTAATAATAGT
This sequence comes from Dioctria rufipes, assembly GCA_963924295.1. Taxonomy (NCBI): domain Eukaryota; kingdom Metazoa; phylum Arthropoda; class Insecta; order Diptera; family Asilidae; genus Dioctria; species Dioctria rufipes. The sequence continues at coordinate 312,658,221 of OZ002740.1, read as the reverse complement.
ATGTAATGATTTTACGGGTACGATGACTTAAAAAAAACAAATTTACGTGGCAGGGCCGCCAACTGGTGTTTTGACCGCAACAATGTCTCTCTCTACTTCAATCAGCATAATTACTTGCTGAAAAAAAAAAAAACTTCGTAACAGTTTATGCGAGTTTTAAAAGACCCAAATCCACAATAAATTCGTCGAATAAGCATATGAGATAACAAATGGGTTAAATCTCAATATTGAATTTGGGAAATACCCAAATGATTGATGTTGTATAATGTCGTACCCAAAAATCAAGCTAAGAAGCCGGAATATTTTTTATCGTAGGATATTTTGTGCAAAAAAAAAAAAAATTATCTAATTTACTTTGACCGAACCATTATTTGCTGTCTAAAATTTTTTGCAGCCTGTCACAGAAAATTCTAATTTCGAAAGATAAACACTTGAGACGGTATCTAGGAAAAGATAAAAGAAAACAAAAAAATACTTTCTAAGCTGGGGCTGAATCTCATTAAAGATGTAAGACGTTCGCTCCTAAAGTTAAGTGTTACTTTCCCACTCCAGAAATGTCTATATAGATTTGCTCTCTCTTTAGAAAAACTCTTCGGATGTGGATTTTATGAGATTTTTAAACGCTTTAGGGGGGACATTTTGCATCCGATTAGTGACGATTCTTTAAAGAAGTGATATAATTATGATCAGTTTTGCGACATTTTTTAACCCAATTGGGGAGATGGTTGTGAATTCGGAAATTTAGGGGATATGAACGTGACTGCCCAAGGGAGCATATCATAAAAATTCTCTGATTAAGGCGTTTCTGTGGAGTATGGTAAAGAATGGTTGTGGAGTGGTAATTGATGAAGAAAACTGTCAGTGGTCAGGTCACATTAAATAATTTTAAAATTTTTAGTGAGGAAACTTCAGTTTTCGTGAGAATTCAAAAAGCTACATTTAAGCTGCTCTCATATTTGTACATGTAAGTAAATAACAATTATATGTAGTAAGTAGCAAGCTATTGTTATCAACCATTGCAATTTAAAATATTGCAAAATTTGAGCTAATTCATTTATTTAGCGTAATTTGCTATTAATTTATTCTAAAAAAAAAAAGTTTACAACTTTCAAATATTCGTAGGTATATAAATTTACAGTGAGGAGAGAAACTGTCTGATCTTTAGCAAATTGGCCTTTTTTTACTTAAATAACTCAATCAAACTCAGGGGATGCCCAGTGTTCAAGCTCGAACTCTCATAATGAGCTTCCGAATTTCAGTTCGCTGAAAACGAAAAACAAATCCACGAAGAATGACGTCGTTAATTAATTAAGAGTGAAAGTTATCCAATGAAAGCTAATCTTTCCCAAGGCCATAAAATTCTGCATACAATGAGCTCTTGACGGTGATCATACATCCTGTACTTTTTCAGATACAGAGTGTTTTATGAAAACCTAGGATATTATCTTAATCACCCTATAAGCCCGAAATGGTTGATATGCCTCCCCCCCCCCCCTCACCATACAATGGTCTGTTTGTCGAGGTGAGTACTCTCACCTTCTCTCATGGAGAAAACACCCGGTGTAAGAGCCATTTTTTAAATGACAGAACCAGAAAAAGTCTTAGAAAAAGTTAAGTAACTGAGCATTTTATAGTGAGCCTTGCACCCTTAATTCTTCGATAATTTTCGATAAATTTGCCGGTTTCACCGAGAGAAAATTACACGAAATCGGTAATATGATTAAAACAGCCTTCGCACCCTTACTCGAGGTGCTATTCACCGGACGAAGTGTAAAAGGCTTTCCGTAATGAGGTATGAAACCACATGCGCAACGTACCGACATATATGCCCACTACTGACTACAACATAATACTAACCTGTGCAGTTACGCGCCTGCAATTCACAAGTTCCTGATACATGACAACATCCAGCATATGCGCATGCAAGCATCATTTGTCTTCGTCCTTGCACTACTACATACACCACAGCACACAAAAGTTAAGGAAACCACAGCACCGGACCATAAACTCATAACACAAACCCTCAGGTAGGAGATCGGAATTACCATATACAAAAAACGCTATCAGTTGCTGCGTCCTCATTACGAGCACCATGAATGTCTGGCTGCATGGTTATGTGGAAAAGAGGGTGAGAGCCTTAAGGATTTCTGGAGTGTAAGCTACTACAAGACCCATTCACCCTCATTTTTTAGAAATCATTGGTGATACATCCAAGTTGGACGCACTGATGAAGTTTAGAATTAACCCAAAAGCATCCCTGCACACTTCATTCAATTCATTTGGGAGGTGTGAGTCAAGTAATATGAATCGTTTACAGAAGAAAACCGGACAGTGACAACATGCGTTATCGTTTCGGTTTATTCTCTTCAACTCTGCATACAGGATCGTCAATAGTTCCCATCCTGTATAGATGTTCTATGAGTGTCCAGTGAGAATAGAAATGAGGTTTCTCAAGGTCGTTTTGTTAAGTCCCTAAAGTTTTTTCGTTGAGCTTGGGTTGAGTTTGTTCCGCTGTTCTTTTATTGTTTTACCAATGGAGTCATTTAAAAGAACTGTGTTGGCAATCAGCAAAAGCAGGGCTCGCCCTACCATATGGTGAGTGGAGCCATTGCTCCAGGCGCCGAACAAAAGGGGCACAAAAATTAAAACGCAAATTGAAAAAATTATGTAACAGCAACGATGTATGGTAATGCAAGGACGGAAGCAAGTGTACTTGGCGTGGACCGGTCCTGACCTGAGCGTCGGCGTGAGGCGCAGAAATATTGCCGTAATAGTACTTCGCTTACCTATGTATTTGCTAATTCCAACTACACGTCGTCGATAATGACTTCGACAGCCATGTAACATAGAAAACAAAAGCTATTTAAAACCGAACCCAAAACAAAGTACATTTATTCGCAGCTTTCCAGGTTTACAGCTTCACAGCACGCTCGAGTCGCTTCATTGTGACTTGCGCCTTTTATCTAGCGTGCTGTGAAGCTGAAAACCTGGAAAGCTGCGAATAAATATACTTTGTTTTGGGTTCGGTTTTAAAAGGCTTTTGTTTTCTATGTTACATGGCTGTCGAAGTCATTATCGATGACGTGTAGTTGGAATTAGCAAATACATAGGTAAGAGAACTATATTGAGGATTAGCATTGAAAGCTGCTGTTAATACCTGAAGAATATAATTAAGAGGAACGGTACGTTTTTGCAACTAGTTCTGTTTTTCTTTCAGTAACCAATAATCTCACTAAGGTGGATAATAGAAAATGTCTCAGTTAGCAAAATTCGGTTTCAAAATTTAAAAAGAAAAAAATATATTTGGGAAGCGGAGAAAGAGAAAGACGCTATTCAGCTAGCAAAATTTATAAAGAAGACTTCTAAACAAGACGAGGAAACAACATCAACAGTATATGACACGCCCCAAGTTGGAGAGACCTCAGGATCAGCAGAATACTCAAGCTCATTTGTTACACGCTGATTCGTCATCTTACGCCAAGGACGCAGTGATACCAACAACGTGTTAGCGCTGACGGGAGGAAAAAACTCTGTCAACAAGTAAGAATTGAAGGTACCAGTATCATTATTAAACCTGTAACAGATTCAACCCCAGTAACGGTACTAGAGTAAGATATCGCAAAGTGACCATCAACACTGTGTGTTAAATCCCAATGTGGGTTTAATCATAAAAATTCGGAGAGGTGCCGGTATAACAGATAAGACTGAAAACACTCGATTTTAATTCTATATACTTCAATTTTATTCTTCACAATTATTACCTACTCAATTCAAAAAAATTACATTCAATCCAAAATTTTAAAAATAAAATTAACAAGCAACAGAAATACAAAGTTCAAATACTAAAATAATAATAATTCAAAAGAAAAATGAAAGGTCAATTATCCACGCGATTGGGTGTAATACTTGCGGATCTTTACCCTGAAAAATAGAATTACTGATTAGTATAACTCTATTAGAAAAAAATATAGCCGAATGAGCTTCACTTGATCTGCTCGTTTAAAGAATGCTAGGCTTCAAATTCTCTGCCTGCTAAAATAGCAGAGCTGAAAAAAATAATCCAATTATAATTAAATAAATAATGTCTCCCTTGTATTTGATTAATTAGGACTTAAATTCGGTTATCACTGCCGACGTATCTTGACGACTGCTCAAATTGCGAGTGATTTAATAATCATAGCAGCCCGCTATTTATAGGCAGAAATACATTAGAAGTAACATTTCTGACGCTGGCTTTAAAAATGGGTGGAGCTGCATTAAGAGGCATAGTACGTCATTCAGTGTCACGTATATGTGTCAATTTTTAATGAGAATGACTTGTGTTTTCTGTACTGTAGCCAGCTTTGTAGCGCAAATGTCACAGCTCCTGTGATGATGGAGCACCTGCGGCGCGTAGTTAATCGCGAAACAAATCACTTCTACTTTGGCAAAAATATTCAAAATTAATTAATCAATCTTCTTGGGACCGAAGTGAGAGATAAAATTATTTTGAAAATGAGATCCAAATATTTTTCAATAATTTTGGAATGCACAGTATTCGTCCGACGTGAGCCATGTCAAACATGTTTTTTGTCAATGACGACAACTGTTTTCGAGAATGCGCTATGGCTTATAAACTGTTACAGGCTCCAATGGGAAAAGTCTCTCACGTTTGTTTTTAATGAAATCAGAAGTAAATATAATACTGATATGAATTATTGTAGAGGTCAAGGATACGACAGCGGAGCTAACATGTTACGAATAGAAAAAGGCATCCAAAATCGGATGTCTAGTGGGCTTCTAAAAGCGTTTTTCAATTTTTATAGTTGTCACAGGTTAAACTTTGTCACTGCTGATGCCACCAAAGGCTCAGTCAAATCAGTTTCGTTGTTTGGGGCTCTTCGGCGACTATTTGTCTTTTTCTCTGGTTCAACTAAGAGGTGGGTGGAATTTTTATACATACGGAGCAATTAACATTGAAAAACGAAACCAGTGAGACTCGGTGGGAAAGAAGAGTTTCTAGTCTTGAAGCTGTGAGGTACCAGTATGTTGCGGTAAGAGATGCACTACTAGAGTAACATGAAGAGTCCATCGACCCAATAGTGGCATGGGAGGCAAATGAAGTCATATGTTTTCTTGCTATCTTTAGAGATTTGGTATGATATACTATTCCAAATCAATATTGTTAGCAAATCTATGCAGTCAGAAACCGTAAATTATTAAACGCATCAAAATTATTAAATAGATGTTACAACTTATTAAAGAGTACAGATATAATGGCTATACAACGACACTCATAATGGCTAAAAAAACAGTCAGGAAAGTCAAAATTGATCCAGTGTGCCAACAAGTACGTCCGTTTACATATGAAAGCGTAGATGAAACTACACTTCATACAGACCAACTATTTAAGATTAATATTTGCTATCCTTTGATGGACACTGTTTAAAATTCATTGGACATTCCGTTTAAGCAGTTATCAGATTTCGAGGAAACATGGTCTTTCCTATTGTTCTATCGCTGAACAAAGGTCGTAAGTATAATTAAAAGTAAACCTAAACACATACCAAAATTTACGGGGATCCTTATTAGTAACGCAGCCAACCTCGGCATACATGAACTCTTATGACTATTCCTAGTCTCCTGAACTAATTTTTTCTCTAGATTTCCTAAAAACCAAACAAAATCAAGTTATTGATATGTAAATAAAAAGTAAAAGTCGCAGATCATTACGATCTAAGACTTTTATATGAAAACTTTACTTACATACTTGTTGGAATCCTCCTCACACTATAACTCAAATCCTCTTAAAAAGCTTCAGTAAACAGAATCTAAGAATAAAAACCTCATTTTTAGATGTAAACAAACAAGATGTAAACAACTAATCTTGCCATATAAAGCAGCCGCCGTCAATTTCCAGTGACACATGTATACATATCATACCTACAGTTGGCGTAATCTTCTTCTTCCCCTGAATAGTTAGCAATGTCATACCCGACTCAGACAAAAGCGCCAGCTGCAAAAAAAGTTTCGTCAATTATCTTTTTGGCCGTAAATAGCGAGCAGCTGGAAATACTGAATCACTCGCAAGTTAAGCCGTCATCGAGTCATATCGGTAGCGTTGAAGCCAGTTTAAGTCTTGACTAACAAAAATTATGGAGAATTGAACCTTTGAATCATACTAATAATTTTTTAATCAAATTTTAGTAGTTTTTCTGACCTCCTATTAGGCTACATTTAAAGCCTAGAGGTCCCCAATTGAGCAGATAAGTGAAGCTCATTCTATAATACTTATTAAGGACGGCTTCACAGTTCGAGGTTAAACTCAGGATTAGGTAAACTCCGTTCGTAGTTTAAACTGAGCTTAAACCAAAATGAGTTTCACAGTGTTCGACCTAATTTAATATGTCAGCACTATGGAATTGTGAACTAACAAGCTATTTTCTGTACAATTGTGAACTAGCACACTATTGTCAGTCATTTACTGTCAAAATATTGCCGGCCAAATCGTTGTGACAAAAAAATTAATTAAGTAAACCTCCGAAAATGAAAAAAATAAAACAAAAAATAAAATAAATTAATTAAACCTACGAAAATGAGTAAAGACTCTTTGAAACGCACGAAATGTCACTTCATTCACATCTAAAGATAAACTGAATTTAAACGCTCAATTTTGGTGGTTTAAACTAAGTTTAGACGAGGTTTAACTTACCACTGTGAAACTGTGTGGAAGAGATAAACTGAGTTTAAACCACATCTTAAATTTAAACTTGAACTGTGAAACCTGCCCTAAGAGTAGTTATTAACCGCCATTTCTTATTTTATTTTTTCCAGGATCAATATCCAAGGAAAATTTCGCCGAATTACAGTGGATTATTTTGATTTGTTTTGAATTATCATTCTTTTAGGGTTTCGTACGCAAAAGGTAACAACGGGAAACCTATTACTAAGACTTCGCTGTCCGTCCGTCCGTCCGTCACCAGGTTGTATTTCATGAACCGTAATAGGTAGACAGTTGAAATTTTCACAGACTGTGTATTTATATTGGCGATATATTAACAACTAATAAAAATAAAATTAAATTAAAAATTAAAGGAGGCCCCAATACAAGAAATGTGATATTTTCTGGTTTTATTCTCATTCATTATTGCTATCATAAGTAGGAATTTTTTTTTCCAAATGACAGCATTATTATTATTTTTCCATATGACGCCTACTCTCATTAGAATAAATAAATAAAAAGTACATAGTACACTTGGCCGGTTATTTCATTTTTTATTTTTTTGAACTGTTGGGATTTTTTATTATTTAAATTACTGAATTATCGAGTAGTATAAGGTCATAAGTTAAGGCAATATTTGTGAAGAATAGAAGTGAATTATTGAGATTTGAAATCAAGTTTTTTCAGTCTTATCTTTTATACCGGCATCTCCCCGAATTTTTATGAATATAACCACATTGGGATTTAACACCTACTATACGACTTGAAGCAAAATTATGATAGACGGGAACTAAAAGAGGGTTGTACAAAACTTTAGACAAAATTAATTGACAACGAAAATTGTGATATTTCTGGTGAGTAACTTTCGCAAGAATTTTTTTGTTTGCGTGGATTTTTGGATGATGATGGCATGATACATTTCATAATAAATAAAAAAAATGGAACGAACTTTCAGTAAACTGAAATTTATCAAAACTTACCTATGCTCGAGGACAAATTATTAAATCTATTGTGCATTGAGAATGACATAACAAAATCATTGTCTTATACTGACATAATTATAAAATTTGCTAGTTCCAAAGCCAGGAAAGTAGATTTAATTTAACACTTCCTTTTTTGCCAGAACTAACAGTTATTGTGGCTTTTAGTTTTTCATTTTATTTGGTTATTTTAATGTACCATGTACTGTGTACGTATGTAGGTAATAAAATGTGTTCCATTTGGAGCAATTCTTTCTTTGTTGGGAAAAGGGGGTGGCATCAAATGGTGGTTTCGCTCTACCCAGATACCAAGCTAGGGCCAGACAGACCTGCATCTAAGTCAAAATATTGGAGGTGAGGTGTATTGGTGCAATCCCGATTATATAGGAGAGATAACTATACATTTTAATTCCATTGTATTTTCGATTAGATTGTATTCTAGTTGAATTGAATTAGAAATATTTTTACGGTGTAAATAGTAAACAAAACACCTCAGATTCTCTCGTTCCCTGTGTATATTCCTGTTTAAACTACGAGATCTGCAGAATTAGAGGGAAAGTATATTTATGCATATATAACACATTGTATAACTACCATTAGTCAAACGAATTTATGCCCCCTTCCCCCACACTAACTCAATACAGTTTGTATACGAAAAGAGTGTGTCTGTACACTTTCTTAAATTATGTAAAAAACCAAAATAATTTTTTACGTAATTATATAAAATGTACAAGAAATTTGAAATCTTCAGTGATATTGTTCATATTCTAAGTCCCTTGATGTACCTGTGAACTTTCCTGGACATATGTAAGTAAGTATGCACATATTTACACATAAGTACTTAAAAATTTTTATTTTATAACATTGTGCCACTTTCCAAAGAATTTTATAACAATCCTCCCATATTCTAGATGCGTATTTCTAGGTAGGTATACATAAGTATTAACAGGTAAAACATTTCAATTGGAAACACGTCTACAATGTCTCCATGGATTTCATAAGACTTCATTTGAAGTTATAGAAATGAATGCAACTTTTTATAAATAACTCTCAACTTACATATGTATCATGGTAGATACTGATAGGGACATTCCGTAAATACTTAGGAAGTTCCGACAACGTCTGAAGAAGCTCCGACGTCTACCACTAAGCCAAACAGAAATTTAGAATTTCATAAATATCTTATCAAAAAAGAATCTTTCAACATCCCAATGAAAAGTGAGGTAATAATCGGAAAATATGGACCTTGACCAGTTCGTAAATACCTGTATTGAGTGTACAGGAAAACCATAAATTTTTGCAATGACAATCAAAATATTTTCATGATTGTCGAATATTTTTTTTTCTTCAGGTATTTTATGACCTATAGAAGGACTTCATTCTCAATTCCACAGGAAACTGTGTGGATTTGTACATTTATAACTTTATAAAGCTCCTGCTACAATAAGTGTGTGTGTATATAATTTTAATAGCTTTCGATTTCATGGAGATTTTGTCACATTCGGTGATATTTCACCTTAAATATAGCCCATAATGAGCCCTCTCGTGGAAGATATCTTCGAGAGCTGTCAACATAAGTCCAATTTTATGGTTACGAAAATGATACCTTCGCACACTAGAAATCCCCCACATCTTTCATTGTGGATCAAACGAAAGAACTCTGAGAGGGCAATTTTTGTTAAACTCTTCTGCGGAATGAATAGAAGTAGTCAATTGACTGGTCGTTGAGAGTCTTAATGTGACAGCTTAATGGCACTTTATTTTGATTTACTTTTTGATTGTTTTGATTCCCTTATTACGGGGGTGTACCCCAGACACAACATTATCTCATCAGTTGGCACAACTTTTATTTTTAATACTTCCGATATGGTTTGTGATTAATAGCAACATAATTTTCATGTAGGTTTATCTTTATTGACGTAATATATTATTAAATATGTATTATGGGTCTTCATTTATGACCGCTACATTAAAAATGAATTATCCACCATCCGTATTTATTAAAAGTTAAATTTCATAAATGGAAAAATTTCGACATCTCTAATAACAACGAGAAGAAGGTCGTTCGTATTCCTATCATTATTACATTCCTACAAAATATTTTTGTTGACTGTGTTACATAGCGGATCCATTCTCAGCTAAAAAAAAAAGTGATGTCCTAGAAAAATAAATAAAAATATAATAAGCGAGGATGCGTGTCGTCCTCTATGTATGTGTTTCACCCTCTGCATGACTATCGTCATGTTTCTTAGCATCCTATTAAAATGATTCTGCAAAGGAATTTTAAAATGAGATTGAAAAGAGGCTAGTGTGTCACCTATGTCGTAGCTGGGGAGAACCGTTCAGATCCACGAACTTTTACTGGGGCTCTGCTGGTGCTACTGGGCCCACTATCAGGCCTCGCCTCCAATTGCAAAATTTATAAAATGGACAAACACATTATATCAATACTCACTGAATGAATTTTTTGTGAGCTTATTTATTTCATTCATGCTAGACCCTTCCTGGAATCTTGAAATTCATCATTCTAGAAATAGATTTAATTAGTAGATCAAATAGGCATATAGAAAATGAATTTGTACCTAACTAGTTAGATAGATGTAGATATTATTACATAGACAATAAGTAAACTAGATAGACCAATGAAATTCTTTCGTCAAGATGATGTACGGCGAGCAGGGGACTTTGCAATGTGCAACCAATACTCTAAAGAAAAAAAGAAGTCCAATCAATAAGAAAATGTAGTACTTATCGCGAATCAAATCAAGTGGAAAATTAGATGTAATATTTCACTTCCTCTTATAAACGGAAGTGATATCTTAAAATCTCTCGGCACGCACACGGAATGTACAGTACAGTACCTTGCCATGTTATTATACCCATTAGCATTTTCAGTTTAAGTTATGATAACTTGAAATATTTGCAATATTTGGCCGTCTTTTTTTAATTAATCATTTTCTCTGTCTCTTAGGAAATAAAATACAACAACAAACTTATTTAATAAGTATTTATTAGATAAAAAAAAATACGATATACGACGAGGCATACTGACGCAATTTCTTCTTTTATTAGGAAGAAGAGCTAATCATGTTTTAAGCATTATTAGCTTATATGAAAAATTTATTGATCACATATTTATAGTTTTTAGGTTCATAACAGTTATGACACGCGATTACTCAAAATAAACAGGAAATTTTTTGCCGTTATTCGAGTTGCTAGACAACAATGTTAGCATTAAAGTATTGCCAACACAACCAAGAATTAAAAACAACAACAAATAATCCATAAAAGCAGTTGTAAAATATCAAATCCAAAATAAAACGAATGATTTGTTGACAATGGGGCTAATAATTTGGCAAGGTACTGTATAGCCTAAAACTGAAGGCTGTAATTCGAAGTTTATAACACCTCAACGACGACGACGACGACGACGACAGTCAAGTGGGGAACACCGGCCAGCAATCGCCCCGTGGGGCATGATCATGCTATGCCATGGTTGTTCCCCACTTGACTGTCGTCGTCGTCGTCGTCGTTGGGGTGTTATAAATTTTACCGTAACGTATTTGAATAGTATTGTACAATGTCAAATAGAGGTTATACATGGCCAGGATATAATTATTTAGGTCCTGGTAATGATGTTTACAGTGAAGAAGAAGTAATAAATTCAACGGATTTTATTGCATACATTCACGATCTTGAATATACATTGGCTGATACAAATCAAGATATTAGAGAAGCTGTTAGAAATGCTATTGCCAGTTTTGTTAATGATTTCAAAGAGAACGGACGTGTTGTTGATTTAATTGGAATTCTTGGACTTAGTGCTAAATATGGTGTTGAAAGTGTATTTGGTGAGCAATATCCAAGTATGTCAGATAAAAAGAAGACATTTCCTCAATTAGTATATGCACAACGTGAAAGACATTTATCGCAAATCTATCAAGCTAATAAAAATAAATACGTAAATTTTCACGAATTTAAAAAAAGTGAAGAAGGCAAGCGTCTAATACAGGATTACGCGAAAGAGGGATATTATTATAAACACTTACATACATGCTCAGTATTCCGCATCAGAAGCTCAAGAAAATAACCAACTTGTAAAAGAACTTGAGGACAATCACAGACCTGGACTAAGTACATCTAAACGACCAGCCGACACCGGATCCGACGATAATTCCAAGCTCCCAAGAATTGAAGAAGATCCTAACTTTCTTGGAGCTGATAGACCAACTAGTCCATTATCTCCTGGTACAGTTCAATTCATTGAAGATTTATTTCATACTACTGATACTGGTGCTACTTCTGAAGGTGCTAGTAGAGCATCGGTTGCTCGTGAAGCAGCTGTTCCAATGGATACATCTGAAAGTAGTACGTCGCGTGGCCCGAATACGGGCGCGAGATCCGGTGCTAGCGGAGTCAACGCCATTGGTGGACGTTCGTCTGGAGCTGAATCGAATTTAACATGGATAAGACCTAGTAATCCATCACCATCAAGTGTAGCAAGTTTTACGAAAACAAGAATTTTAATTTCTTACGGATATAGCACTGAAAATATACAATTGTGAGATCCACATTATGTCGAAAATATCACTACACCATTAGCTTTAATACCTGTTGATTATATACCGTTTTATTTGAGTCACGCAGAATTCGAAGCTTTACCTTTTGGCGCTAAAATTATTGAAGTTGAGTGTAAAGTTACGCCGTTGGGCACAAGAACGGCGTTCGATACAGGAACTACTTTAAGTGGTACGGAAACTTCGGAATATGTTCCTATTGGTCTAATCTGTGAAGGATTAAATGTTCAATTTTATGGGCGTAATAAGCAGTATGAGGTAGATTCATTAAATCCGATGAAACCTACTGGAGTTAATAAAATAGACCCTAAAGAAATGGCGAAGGAGTATTACGAACATATTAATAGCAATGCTTTATGTGTTCCGCAACCAATAGAGCAATATTACGTTCATGAATGGAAACGTTCTGAAAATCCAGATGCGAGTAAATTGCCAAAATATATGGTTCATAATTATGGTGTTGCAAGAATGGACGAAAAAGTTCATCAATTTTTAATAAATCAGGCAATAGGTAAAGAAATAATTCATTACAAATATAAACCTCAAAATGGATTAATAAAAGCTGGCAAAGACCACCTGGTACCATGGAACAGAAATACAAATTCAGTTGAAACTACTTTTACCAGACCCAGATCTATGGCTCTACAATTTTTTTCAATGTCTAGTGGAAAACCTGCTATTGGCGATGTTGGATTAGGTAACGATCACGACGGTTATACATTAATTAATCAGGTAACTGAGCAATATTACAGGAAAATAGAGAATTATGGGGCATTTCATCCTGCTCGCGGTGCAACTAGTTTTAATGAACAGCCACAACTCTAATATTATAATTTAATCTTAACACTAAAGAGCAGACACTAGAAAAAGTTCATGCTTCGAAGCTTCGACAAAACTTTCATGCTTCGTAGGATTCATCTTCGAAGCTTCGAATTCTATCCATGTTACAGAATCCGGCCCCAGGTGTTAGAGTTCACATTTTGTATTTTATTTTTGTATTTTTGACAACATTTAATATGACATATATAATGTACTTAAGTAACTATACAGAAAACTTAAAATTATTTTTTACATTATTGTAAAATTTCATATAATAAAATCTACACTATTATTACTCACAAATATATACTTTCACATCCTGTATCTAACAAAGTTCTATTTTTGAATTTTATAGCCATTTTAATGGCAAGAGTTCGTGTAAGACCAACGAAAGGGTTCTATTTCCAATTCCAATTCAGTTCGAACGAATACGATTCAAATCCTTCAAAAACCAAAAAAAAACTAAAGCTCCACTAAAAAACAAAGGCAGCGCTGTCAATTTCGAAAGCCAGCCCACTGTCGAGTTTCCGATGTTTCTTTTCAGAACAACCCCAAGTGAGAAAGGCTTGGTTTATAACTGCACCCGAGCGTCCACATAGTTACGGGTGTCTAAACTACAGCAACGCCAAGGAGAACAGCATCCTATTGATTACCATCAATTTCAGTTTTTAAAAATTTCTGTGAACCATTTCTCCGAACTATTTAGTTGTGATCCGTCATGAGTTCTATAATCTAGTATAACTGAACTTATTTTTACAAGCAGTCAAGAGCTTTCAGTTTTAAGGTTATGACAACTTTATGCGAATTTATCACCATATCCATAAACGAACCTTGAAGCATTTTACTTACTTAATGAGTTGTAAGGACTACATGTGAACTTGACCTGGTAACCAAATACGAGCTACAATCCATAGTTATAAGATGTGGTTGGCACATATTGCGTACAACGATTTTTATATTCTGGATAGAATCAACATTTTCGGACTTGTCAAAAAATTCAATGTCGCTATCATCTCTTAGTCCCGACGATAATTATCCATTCTATACATATTAGAAGCAATTTGAATGCACTACACTCTTTTGCAAAAATTATAAATCCACACAGAAATTCGAAATTTTTCATATTTTTCAATAGAAATTTGAGAAACTTGCTTCTACGGAAGATTCCCGCCAACGAACAAAGTACTTACATTATGGTAAGACTGCATTAATGGTAACTATTTTTAGATTCACTGAGGATTCCCAAATTTCTACTACAGGCTAATTATAAATCTACTAGTAAAATCACATGAAAATCAACATTTTTTTAATTGCTAATAGTTTATTTGACCTCCATTAGCCTTAACTTCTTCACTTTATTTTGTTATGGAGCTATGATCGAGTGATTGACTTGGACGTAAAGTCCAGACTGCCAGCATGAGCTGACAGATCGCTCGGTAAATAGCGTTGACTGCAGGGCGGCACGCTGGCTAACCTCGGCTATTGGCCGAGAGTGTGCGGAGGTTCCAGGAAAACCTCCCGCTGTGCCACCAGCCATATACAAAAAAATCGTGCCTGCCAAACCAAGGGCCGTAGCACACATTCTCTCCTGAAAGGACCTTTGCACTACCTACAACCTACCTAATTGGAAGCCTAATTGTTCTGCTTTCACCGCCGTTGCCCCAACCACTCTACTATACTGTGGGCGATATGATACAGTATTCTTTCTTCTGTTCATACTTAAAATTAGTTTTTTTTAGCAACTGGCTATCCAATTACCCAATGGGCCATTTTTCAACGATGGCATATTTCAGTTCGTCAACTGTGCTGAACTGGCGTTGGTCAGCGTAAACCCGCCGAATTAAAATTACCGGAATATTCTCCATTGACTTTAGGTCCAAAGAACATGGTGACCATTTTAAAATTATTATCGAATTGGCTTGAAACCATGCCACTGTCTGTCTACTTGTATGACTAACACAATTGTCTTGCTGGAATACCCAGAGCTTATGTCGATTTTCCTGAAGAAAATTAACTAACCTGCTTCGGAGAACCGTGATGTAGTCCCCACTATTAATGCGAGTAGAAGTGAATTGGATCTCAAGGGGTTTATCTTCGGAAATCGTTCCCCAAACCATTTAACTTGACCAGGAAAATATCGTGGTTTCTCCCTGAGAACGCGCCACTATCCATTAAACCCATCTGCACCATCAAGATTGAATTTCTTTTCATCGGAAAAAATAACCTGAACAAAAATTTCCATTGAATATTATCGACGTAATAATTTTATGAAAATTCTCTACCAAGGTCCAATCAATATCCACGTTGTCTCTTGCCAATTTAATCCTAGCGTCCTTGGGACGCTGCAGCAGACGTGGAACCAGGTTTATTTAACCTCGCCTGATATTGGGGTTACGTTTTAGTGCTCTCCACACATTTACTGAAGATAGCTCCGCACGTTTACTGTTGGTCCTGGTTGAGTTGCTTGCCGCGTTTATTCAGCTTATTTTTTCCTCCTCGGCCATTTGCGCAACCATCCTTAGTTGGATCACATAGAAAAGTAGGCACTGCTCCATGACTCAGATCGATTTTGCGCCCAATTTCTCTAAGACAAGGCTTCTCAGATTGCAAGCTAGTCCTTTTTCAAATTCATTTAAACTTTCTCCTCTAGGCATTGTTGAAAAGTAATATTGTAGGATTAATTTAAGTTGTTGATTGAATCCACCACTACCAGAACATGTGCTAACGGTTCAAAAAACTACACACAGTGATGGATTTACAATTGTTCTGTAGCAAAAATTTCGTAATTCTCAGAAAACTTAAAAATCTTTACCGTCAACGCAATCTTGCCATAATGTAAGTACTTTGATCGTTGGCAGTACTCTTTCGTAAAAGAAAGTTTTTCAATTTCTATTGAAAAATAGGGAAATCTTCAAATTTTTGGGAGAATTTATAATTTTTCAACAGAGTGTACACATATCAGTCGATTACAGCATTCTTCATTTCGTAATTAAAAATCTATCTAATAAATATTGCTTATTTTTACGACGCGCTGTTATTTTCCAAGGTCTGTACAATATACATATCGCTAAAACGAATTATTATAAATCCTAGTAAATAATATTCTAATATTTTTTATTCCATATTATGAAGATCAAGAACTTTCATCTTGTCATTTCAATGTGTTTACCTTTTATAATAAATATTATGTGCATATCTCTTTCTTTCGTTCTTGCATCCGGTAGATATGTAGTTGTCAAATAGTTTTTTTTTGCTAACTAGCTTTCACAACTAATTTATTGTAGTTATAATGCAGTTCGGAGACAATATCCTAAAGGTTTTCACTCGCAAATCGCAACCAAACTGGTTCTCACATGATTGGGTGAGAGTCATTTGCGAACGGTTCGAAGAACATGCAAGTGGCGCTGGAATTGTTCTCCGAACTAATCCACACCTACTTATTGCTACTTGGACTATTTTTAGAATCTGAACATTTAGTGAGAAAATTTTTCATTTTTCCATTATTTTCAAAAATTATTTAAAAAAAGAAAGTAAGCTAAATTTACCACAAACAAACCTTCCACAATTCGTCTATTTTCAAACAAATGCGCCCAGATATTTACGGGAAGATGTTTGCAGTTATCTTATAAAAGGATATAAAACAAGTGAAAATACTAGAATTGGTCTAAGAAGAGGGTCCCTACTCATCATCACCGATTTCGTCCAAATTCACAGTATATGTTGGGCTAGACTAGAAATGCAAGTGACGTAGGTGGGAGCTCCAGATGACCGAACGAAACCGAAATAATGCATAATGAAGAGGAGCCTGGGGTTTTGTAGACCCCTTGGAGAATGCTCACATTTGCAAATTTTCCCGAGAGTTGTCGCGGTTAACTTTCAACAGAATTTGAACAAAAGTGCCAAATTCATTCGGGTTAAATGCCAACCACAGAGAAGGTATGTAGATTTTCGATTCTGTAAGTGGCATTTCCGTGCATTTTCAAAGATCACCGATAGATGATGAAAAGTGGGTATGCAAAATTATTATAGATTTTTTTTTTTAATAGGTAAATGACATCCTATCTTCGTGAAATTTTGTACAGATAATCTCTTAGTAAAAGCGCATCCACTAAAAAACAAACAATTGGATTAATCGATAAGCCGTAGTTCAACATTTTGAAATATTTTTCAGACAGAATTTGACCGTCGAAAATTAAATTTCGAAACCTAATCAGAAGTAAAGAGAAAATATTTTCAAAAAATCAGAAAAAAAATCAGAAAATACTAGTAAAAGAAATTTTACAAATCGGATACTATTTATACCACTTCCCTCAGAACATCTGAATTCGGAGAATGAGAAACTTTTTCTCATTGGTGTATATGAATGACATTTTGACATAGAATTTGTCATCGGATGGTAGAATATAAAATAAATACCCCTACCACGGGAAAAGTAATAAATTTTTTTATTATTATTATTATATATAAGTAACCCACCACGGGTTACCACTCTGTAACCCGCTGCCGTACGAATCTTGTAATAGTTTCAAAAAATCATAAAAAACTAACAATGAACGTAGCAACAAGAATTTTGAAAATCGGTGGGTATATGACCGAGAGATAAAGGTGGTAGCTTTACAGTTTATGCATCTAAGTTGAGAGTTGAAACTAATTTAGCAAACCTTCCAATTTTATATTGCAAAGTGCTTCTAAACTAATTGGGGTAATGAGTTCTGGTTTTCTGTATATGAAACACAACAGATTATAAATAATTGTAAAGAAAAGTGGCTTAAATCTTGCGAATATACTAACAAGATATTAATTATCAAAGTTTTCCGAAAAGTGTTAATTTTAACCCCGGATTTACCTACATTATGCAATATTTCGATTTCGATTGGTCATCTGGAGTTCCCACTTGTGTCACTTTAATTTCTAGTCAAGTTCAACATATACTGTGAATTTGCATGAAATCGGTGATGACGAGTAGGGACCAATTCCCGTATTAAATTTCGTATGGTCACCGATCTATGCATTGATTTTTGAAGTGGTTTTTCGCATATATTTCTAGAACAGTTCAGCGTTCAGAAAAAATGATTATAATGAATATTATAGGATTTCGTATTCTCAAGAAGTTTTTAGTACAATAAAAATGTTTAGGACCGATCGTTTTAACAGTATATGTAAAAAACCTAAATTTTTATATGTCAATACCAAGAAGAGATTGCCCGATTTTCTCCATTTTTGAAATTTTATTTGTTATTACTGTAAGAGCACCATGCACCAAATTTCAGCTCAGGCAGTGTCCAAATATATAGTGGAAACCGAAATTTTTGTATGGCAACCCCATGGAGGAGTTGCCCAATTTGTCTCATTTTCGAAAATAATTTTACTTTTCTTTTTAAAGTTCTTGTACAAAATTTCAGCTTTCTAATTGAGCTCGTTCTCAAGTTATCGTGCGCACAGTCGGACAGACGGACGGACGGACATGCAAAAATCAAAATAACTTTTAATATTATGTGTGGGTTGCCAATCCATTTTGCTCTACCATAATTATTTCAAGGTGTTACAAACTGAATAACAAACTTAGTATACCCTGCAGATTTCATCTAGGGTATAATAAGCAGCCAGTCATACTTTATTGACTTTTATTTATTCATGTGTATCTGGCTGTCGTAAGATTAAGTTTTACGTCGAAAATATTTTAGCTTTTGTAAAATTCATAAACTTGGTAAATAAGTTTTTGTCATAAATTCGTATCCAACTTGTAATTTAAATGACACAACAAATATATTTAGAGCATTGATCTCCTGGAAAAATAATTGGAGGCCATTGATTCATATTCCCATTATTACATTTGCAATTATGCTAGGTACCCTATCGTTCATAATTTCCTCGAGGCGGTGGAGCATTAGTTATTATTGTTGTGGAAAACATGAGAAAATTTAAATATTTCTGTGCACTGGGTGTTATTTCTGTTGTCATATCAAAGGTATACTAATTCGATTTTCCTAAGTCCATTTGCATTCGCACAATTCAGTAATACTCGCACTTAGAAAAAAAAACGGCAAAATTCCGTTGATTTATACTATATCCTCGAAACAAACTAAGATTTCAACTCCAACTGTCTTCTGAATAAATTGCTAAGTCCTTGGGAATACTACAAAAGACGTTTGGTAGTCTCGAAATTGCTGCTAAGTAAGAAAGCTTTAACAATTGGACGGTTCGATTCTCAGGAGAAATAAATTTTGAGACTCTTAGAAATTTCCTTACATCGATTACAATTTATAATGAAATTGAACAGATTTATGGTGAGAATGCCACAAAAGGATTACCATTGCTACTTCAAGATAAAATTTGAACGTCGTGGCAAGGAGAAAACTGAATAAAAAGATGAAAACAGGCTTCTTCACTCATCAAATATGCTATGCTTAACATCTGCTTTTCAGGAGTAAAGGGATGTATTTTTAGGGAACATAAAGTTAAAGCGGGCCTCCCGATACGTTCATTTGTAAAAACCATACTTTGCAAATTTTGAAACTTTTTATGGGTTATTGATTTTCTCCGAAAACCTCGCAAGGTGGAGTTTTTTTTTTATTCTGAGAATATAAAAAAATCCCGCATCAGTAAAATACCACCTGCCGTTGGAGAGCAAATATAGTGTAATAATTTCAAAATCTAGCACAGCAGAGGTCTGTCCATATCGCCTAAAACCTTAAGAGTATGCTAAACGCAGTGAAATTGCAAGATGGTTACGAAATTCTAAGTTTGCTTGATACTCCTTATTATAAAAGTAGCTGAAAGGATCGAGATTATTTAAACATCTTTAGTAATACGAATGTGCATATGTGGTTCGGGGATGTAATCCTTATAGATGGTTCTAACTTAATTCTTCAGAATGTTTCGGGAATGCTGTGCAGCTGACGTTATATACAATGATTCGCTACGGTACGGCTTTGGTAAAAATTTTTACAAAAGGCCTCCTTAATAAGGACTTCCTAAGATACGGAAGCCCTGGAAGAATGTTAACGCTATACAGGTGTTAAAGGTCAACTTGGAATTTTAATTGGTAACTAGTATATCACGAATGGTCTAATAAAATACCTTCTATCTGATTAATTAAGTATGGAGATAAATCTCAGAGTACTGGTTTATGCCACCACTTAACTTTCACTCGATCAGGAGCTGAGGATACTAATTACATAATCGTCTATGAACCATTATTCAAGCTAAAAACTTTAAGTAAATTTAAGGTTTGGGTTCCTTTGTGTATTTAAAGCCAAGTAATCCCAAAATTGTCCTCTAAGATTAAAATAGTTGTACAGACTTGACTACATTTTATCATATGTCTACTCTGTATTTAAGGACCACAACCGCAGGAATCTAGAAATTTACATATTTTACCCATTCTAAAACGTAAAAGACCGAATGGAGCCAAAAGAAAAAAACACAAAGAAATCTGACACTTCATAAAGGTTATCGAGCGCTAGAGAGGGAGATGTAGCTGTCAATTCTTCAGTTACATTCCATAATATTAATCTTTTTTCAACATACACCTTCGCTCATATGCCCTCCCTCACTCTCGGATATAAGACAAACAGGTACAGTACCGCAAATGTTTTTAATAACATATTTCCAGGCGTCCCTACCATACATTTTCCGATCAACCGTCAAAATGGACCACTTTGGTGATATGAGGTCCTAAACATGTTTCCTTAATCTTTTATGAATTATCCCTATAAATTCTGTTAGATGGAGGTTTAAGGTCTGTAAAATACATAGATAATCTTTGAAGATGTTTAATGGTCCAAAACATATTGCCTTTTTCCACTTAGTTTTGACATTGTGGTACAACAATATCACTACATTGGAATTTCCATTCTTCTGTTGTTTTCTTAATTTCGCCACTATTTTGATCAAAAAAAGAATACCCCATCATCACTGGTTTTTAATATCGAATTTAAGAAGCTCAAAACCTTCAAAGCCTATTATATAGGAGGTATAGGGTGATTTATGAAACATGAGGGAAAACTATTTAACACCTCTCATATTTAGAATGCCATCATCACCATTAGTGTAGAAATCATGCAGATCAGCATATGACACTAAACTCGAAATAGTGATGGTGGTTATATAAAAGACGAATAAGAATCAAGAACGACTTTCAATCGAAAACTGCATATAATTAAGGACAGTAACTGTGATTGATTAAGTCCTTGGAATATAGCTATAAAGACCTACAAGCTATCACAATGAAAGAGCTATTTTATATTACTCGTTATCATTTACATACATACATAGAATGATGTCAACATCTATTATGTAGATGCAAATACACGTACTAAATGGTTTCCTGTCTAAGGATATGAGACCGAAAACATCTCACAAGGTACTTTGAGTAATTAGCTTATTTTGTATACTGGAAAAATCATTATACCTCAGAATTGATTTTTGGCACCATCTGAACCCAAATGTTTGGATGTACAAACGATAACGCATAAAATTCAGATACCTCAAGAGTTTTCAGCTTCCGATGAAAAATTTACTGAGTATACAGCAAACCAACAAGATGCCTCTTTACCGTAGCTACTGAGTATCCACCATAGAAATGTTTTCGGATGTTGAAAGTTTAAGCGACGAATTATGGCCATATTTTGAGAATGTTATCCAGGATATTAGAGACATCTGCTGCAAATTATCGAAGGTTATTGATCTAGAAATGAACTCGGTTGTAAACGGAAATGAACTATGATTAATGACATAAGTGTAGTCGGAAGAATTTCCAACCATTATTCATATCAGGGGATAATTTCAAAGGATCGCAATAAGACCTTTTAAAATGTAAATTAATGGATTCTTGTGAGAAGTGAGTTGATTTAGGGTGGTGGCATAATGGTGGGTACTATGAATTTAAGGAAACGAATTTTCTTTCGAGATGAATTCATGTTTTAATAATCCACTTAAGCAAAGTGTTAAAGACATTAAGATATAACTAATTGAAAAAATAATCAACATAAAGTGACTAATATACAGCTATTTATCTGATCCGAAAGCATTCCAATTTCAGCGAAGGCAAGCCAATCAATCAAGGAGTCTAGATTTCAAGTAAGTATATATATGAAGGGCACAGGTGAAGAACAATCTAAGTGTCATTATACTAGTATAAAATGAGTTATACATGATATTTTATGCATTGTAAATTGTTCGTTTGAATGAGATAGTCTAAATGCTCGAAAAAATTCTAAGTCATAGTAAATGCAGTATAACGAAACTGTGGTTTATGGAAGAGCGATTTAAGTCCATACGATTGTATGAAATACTGATCCAACTCTACGCACATACAAATTTCGCTTTAATGTGGTGTTTTTCTTGTAGCTAAATATAATACCGTTATTCCGAATGTTTTTTTTTTCTTCATCAGAAACACATTTTTAAATTTTTTGAGCATTTCTATCTATTGTGTTAAAATAATGAGTTCAAGTGCAAAAAAGTGTTACTGATTACGACAAGCCATTATGTAATTTAACCGGTAAAAGAAAATCTTATGGTCGCATTCGAGATGCTACAAAGAGGATCAGAAATCATTTTTATGAAACCCGAGAATCATGCATGTGTAAGAGGTTGAAACGTTTTGAAAATATAACCGAGAAGCAGAAACGTATACTGATCAATAAATTCAATTCCCTCAAAGACAAAAACGAGCAAAATAATCATCAATGTTGCCTTATAAGTATTCATGATGTAAAACGTAGGCAACGCAGACGTGAAGAAAATGTGGAAAATTTTCGATACAATTCTTTTACCTTCAAGAGTAGATTGGAGGAAGAAAATGGTGCATTCAAAGAGATTAAAGTGTGTAAAAACGCATTTATAAGTTTTTACGGAATCACAAATAGACAAATAATAACATTAAAAACGTATTTGAAGGAAACAGGAAATTCGTGCCATGATAGAAGAGAAACTCACCAAAATCGACCTCGCAAGATACCAGTGGGAACTTTAATAGATATACAGGATCACAACAGAAGTTTCCAGAATAGGAAATCACATTACAGCCTCAAAAATACGAGACGACTGTACCTTCCGGAGACCTTAAATGTAAAAAAAATGCATGGACTATACTTTGAAAATGGGAATTATCCTGCCAGTTGTGAAACGTACAAGAATATCTTTCTTAAAGACTTTAACATTGGTTTCGATTATCTGTGATGCAGTAAACGTAAAAATCACATCTCAAGAATCTCAACTGGGTCAACTTGTATCATTCGATAAAGAAAAAAAAGTAGAATTGACGACAAATTTGGAAAAACTTCAAACAAAGGACAAAGCTCACAAGACGAAGGTACAAGCATTCTATAATAAAAGACAACTGGAGAAAGAACATGCTAGAAAATCCATCGAGTATGAGGCCATCATAATGGATTTTTCCAAAAACTTGTCAACACCGAACATTATTACCAATAACGTTTACTATAAAAGGTAACTAACTTTTATTAGCTTTATTATCCACGTTTTATCTACAAACCAACCAGTGTTTTATAAGTACCTTCAAACCTTTTTCTCTGCGAAATCCTCGACCCGTAAGTGAAACATCTAAGTATATTTTGTGATTCCTGCTCGGGGCAAAATAAAATCTTACCTTTGTTAGATTTTTGCATTATATGATCAATGGACAGAATCGGCTTGAATCAATTCATGTGATATTTCCTATAAGAGGGCATTAAAGATTTCGGATTGATCAATCAAAAATTTTTATTTGAAGTTCCTGATCAATTTCTCGAAGTATTTCGGATATCAAGATCCAAGGTCATGCCTTTCGATGTGTAAGACTGTAAATAAGAATTTTGTCATGCCTGAACAAACTTTCTATGGCAATACTACAGCAAAACTTGCCCATTTGCTACTAGGCCAGTTAGAGAAATGCAGTTTAATAAGGAACACCCACGCACTGTAGCAGTCCAGGAGACGACATACAATGCGGCACTCATTGAATTTGTTGTAATGAGTAAAAATTCAATGTTAGACCAGAACCACTTTACTCTAGCTGAAAATTCTCTATATTGGACTGCATGTCGATGTGTGATTCATGGGGTGCCGGTTTTATGGATAACTCAGTTTTTTAGTTCAAAGTATAAAATTTTATTTTTTTTTTATTGGTGCTATTTATAGTTACTTACAATTATATCACATTTCATTCAGACTTAATACTTATTTAAAAATTCATAATTCAATAAAACTTAATGTCTATATAAAACTTAAAAAAATAAAAATAAAACAATTCATTAAAATCGAAAAGGGGGTCGGCGTAGTTGTGGTTGCCGCGTTGCTCTTTAAAGGAAAAAAATGTCGGTGTGGTTCTGGCGTGCTGTGTTGCTCCCTTTTTCTTACTCTTGTAATGAAGAAGAGTTTTGGTAGATGAGTAGGCACGAGACAGTTGTAGTGAGAGCAAATAAATTTGTCTGATTTTGAGATTTTAAACTGTTTCACTCGAACTGCTACGTGAGGGCAGTTGTGAAATTCTTTGCTTAAGTTGCTGCGTAAGAGCAGTCGAGATATAATACGGAATGTATTATTTCACGATTATAACAACTTGTATGGCTGCTATAAGTGAAGTTGATGAATGTAACCAATTATTCTGCCTTTATTGTGCAGTTTTTTGTCTTGCTGGTACGTGAACGCATAAATGCAGCACTGATGACGTCTATCATGTGCGTACCCTTTTGATTGCACCAAACTTGGAATATTGCTGCGTCTGAGATTGTAATGATGGCACTTGCGACGTTGAGTCTTGTGCGCTTTTTACGTGTGCAGCAATCTGAGTACTGCTACGTGTGGTAAGGAACTTCCTTCTACCTTGATCTGAATATTTTTAGTGCAGAGTTAACCTCTGGAAACACATCTAAACCAACGTTTGTATGACGTTGTCTAGGCTTTCGGATTAACTCCTGTGTGAGATTGCTTGAGTTAACCTCACTTTGCAATCGTTAGGATCAACTCCTAGCCGACGTACTTGAGTTAACCTCAAATATTTATTTGGACAGAATTAACTTCTGTTTCAGAGTTGAGTCAACCTCAAATATTTGTGATAGCCAGAATTAACTTCTGTTTTATGGATTGAGTCAATCTCAAATATTTATGACGGCTAGAATTAACTTCTGTATTAGGATTTGAGTCAACCTCAATTTATTGGCGTAGAATTAACTTCTATAAGGAATGTCAGAATTAACTTCTGGTTAGGATAAGGATTTTGCTCAGAACAGACTCCAAGGCTTAGGACTTAATCAGATCAACTCTGATTTGGAAATGGGTACTTTTGCTATCGTTCGCCGCCTTTTTATAGCTGCTGAAGATGGTCATGTGATGTACTCCTAATCGAGTTGCCATAGCGACGTTTATACCAGTTGCTGCTACGAGAGCAACTGGTTGACGTAATGTCAGTCGTCAAATTTGTGTGTACACGAAGAAATGTGTATTTTCGGTGAGTTTTGTTTAATTATTATTTTAATTAAATATTTATTAGTTTTTTTTTTTGCCATTTTCAGAAGAACCATATACAGGACAACCTTGCGGATAATCGTGGGATGCCGCAAAAGCTGGAATACTTGATTAGATAAGTATTTTTGTTATTAGTGATTTTCTAGGAATATGGTACTTTGTGTTTCCTTCTATCTTTGTAGGAATTAATACACAAATTTGGACTGGATGCATCGAGGGATAATAGAAGTTGAGATGATTAGAGTGTACAGAAGTTTTATTATCAGATAACTATTACATTTGTTCGATTTAAAGCTTGATTCTTTGTGTGTTTTTGTTTTGTTTTTTAGGAACTCAACATTTGAGGGAATTATGGTTCGGTGGTGGAGCGAACACTAACTTAATACCTCTTCCGAAAAAGAAATACGACCAACTCCAAGAATTCAAAAAATATTTATCTCAGCATTTATATCAAAAATTGCCTTTTTTTAACGCCAATAGCAGCGATGATGAATGCGACGTGAGTTATCTCAGAATCTTCACTTTCCAAAATAATCAAATACATTTCCTTTTTTGTAGGAAATGTGAATACAAAAGGACTTAGTTCTTTCTGGCATACATTTTTTTTATTATTTAATTTCTTATAGTGTTTTTTATTTTATTTGAATAAGTGATAAAGTTTTTTTTTTTGTAATCCTGAATAATAACATATTAAATGAGAAATGAGATTTTCCACCAGACCCTCTTTTTCTACTATATCTATAACTAGTAGTGCTTTAAAATTTAAATTCAGTTTATCTCAGATTGTTTAAAATGTGACTTAAATCGTTTTTCCCCTTTGCTCTTCATATTTAATACAGTCTATAGTAGGCACATTGCAATATTCATTCGTTATCGTTATTTTAGGTAAAATGCTCTTCAAACAGGATACTCACTACTTATTAATTAAACAATCTTTTTGTGAAAAGGAGTATTCAATTAAATATGAAAACAATAGTACCCAATTAGAGCTCAAGAATTGAAAAATAAAAAACAAAACATTTCAGGAGAAAATTAATAATTTTTAAGAAATATTTTGATTAGCATGGAGGAAGATTAATTTCTCAACATTTTCAGGAAAAAATCGATTCCTTCTATCTCTTATAACTATTCTGCTGTCGAAAATATTCTTGCAGAAGGAAGAGAAGTTGCAACTGATCCCAAATATTTTGTTGCAATTGCCCTTTGCTCTAAAGAAATAAAGTGGGTGTAACTCTTGCTGGATTCTCTGATAGTTTTGGGAAAAGTGAGAATTTTATTTTATAGAAATTATAGTAATTTCAGCATGTTAGCCAAAGCGAAATTTTTGTTTTTCTTAAAAAATTGAGGTAGGATGGCCGGTTGTACGAAAAATTCATTAATATGTATAATTTGAAAGGATCTTGAAGCTACTCAAGAAGATTTTACCATTCGGGTAATGATTTGCTCTCTTAATTTTTGTTTTTAACTCGTTTTCTCAGTCATACTAGGGCAATGCATAGTTAAGTTCTTTCATTCGTGAGGAAATCGCCTGCATATATTTCTTTGCTTGTTCCAAACGAGGAATTCTTCCAGTTTTGTGTGGCTGTCTCGTAAAGTCTAGTATAGAGTTCGAGTAGAATGTGACATTTCCATACAGGTAAAAACTGAAGGTTTCCTCTATGTAAAATAAAATAGATGGCACTATAAATTCTCCAAACATTTTTCTAAGCATTTGAATGCACAAAACCTTATCCAGTTCGGGCAAAATAAAATTTAACGGGTACTTAAAATATTTCACACTAAAGTCGCTAGTAAATATTAATTTGAAGAAAACAAAATAAGCCATTTTCACATTTTGATGAAACAATTTTAACTTTCGGATATAGAAAATTTCAAAATTTTACCAGTTATTTATTGCTTCGCGCATTAAAATGCCTACTAAAATGAGTGGAGTATATACATATAACGCCATCTATTTTATAAAAAGGAAACCTTCAGTTTTTACAACTCCGTATTGCACTAGTAAAATCTTCAGTAAAATTTCGATTTCCGATTTTACCAGCTCTAGAATTTGTATGGAAATGTCACATTTTACTCGAATTCGATACTAGGCTCAAGGCATTAAGTGACTGGTAAAATGTTGGCATTTCCTATTTCTATGGTAATGCGCAGTTTTTTTTTTATTGATTGAAGAGTTAGAACTGTTTTATCAAAATTCAAAAATGAATTACTCTTGTTTCTCCAAATTAACATACATCAAAATTTTACTAGCGGTTTTAATGTGAAATATTTGGAGACAGCGTAAAATTTTACTTTTCCCAAACTAGATCCTAGGCTTAACTTCTTATTAAGTTAACTTTAATACCACCACCGCAGTTTATTGTTCACTTCTCACCCCCACTGTCATACTAGTGATGAAGAAACAAAAAAAAAAGATTCGGTGCCTACTTACGTGAACAACTGGGAATAAAAGTGTGATTAATTCTGTTTGGTAATCGTATAGGTACAATACTCAATGGCATGAAGTTTTAACGAAAACTTTACGGGTACCGCCGTAGAACGAATTGTAGTTATTTGATTTTCATCGTTACACAGTATTCGTATCGGTATTAGAATACCGAATTTATCATGAAATGAAAATTTTGAATTAACTGAATATGAGTACAAGCAACGAATAATTATTTAGGTATGTATTCGGTACCCAGTTTTTAAAGAAGTAACGAATACTTTTGTACCAAATGATTACTACCCGCACATCTTTAGTCTGTAGTTGTTCGACCAACCTACAAAGGAAAGAAAAATTAGATTAATATCTAATAGAAAAAATCTTACCATCATCTGGGAAGACACAGATGCAAGAGTCCCACTACGACGTGAAATAAACAAAATTAATTTATTATTGAATTTACAGACTTAAGTAAGGAAATAAACATAGAAAAAAACAAGAACAACAATTTGTATGATAGTAGGTAAGTTACCGCACAATGCAGACAAACAATAAGAAGCATGCAAATCTAAATAAACTTCATGCTACACATTATAAAACATAAAGAATTTGGTAGTACCCACGTAAGGGCACACAATAAATGCTTTTTCAATGAATTCGTGAATACCTGAGATGAGTATTTTGCAAAACAAAGCTCACCTTGACACGTAAGCACGGTACTGGAAAAAACGTGGGATTTTTACAAAAACTACACATGAAATTAGTAAAACCTTACACCAACCTGTGCAGTAATGCATAATTCCCACGATGAACACCTATAAGTCACACAAAACATTGAATTTAACACGTAATTTAATAAAAACAAAACTAGCGCGCGGCTGACATTTCGCGTATAAATAAAAGCGGCGAACTCCATATTTTCGCGACGTTTAAGATGTCCCCCCGGGGTAATACGAGACGACTAATTCAATGGGCGCGTTCGCTTCACGATGTTTTCCAAGCATTACGGGTTAATCGCGAACTTTCGAAATTACCTTTACAGCAATGAGTTCAAAATACACACAAAGGTGTGAAGGGGACTATAATAAAGACGAACGAAAGTGAATTCTGAGAGGAATTCTTTAAATTGAAATCAAATATGGCGAAACAATAAGTTATAGCAGGACTTAGAAAAACTTATCATAATTTGCGAAATTAATACTGATTTCTATGGGAAAGATGTCAAAAAATGCAACTGGTAATTTGACATCAACTGAAAACATCGAATTCATATTGTTCAGTTCACATAGTGTAGTTTACCACGATGTACCACGATCCCGATGAGTGCCAGTCAAACAATGTATTTCCTAAAAATACATAAAAAGAAGACACAAAGAATCAATTTTATTTGAATAATTCCAATATACTTATCTGACTAGTAAGATCCTTCATCGCAAATGTATCCTACAAATATCCTGCATACCATGAAACCTGAAAATAAACAAGAACTCTCATAAATAACTAATAAATAAAATAAATATTGCAAATTTACCATTTTTCGAACAAATCCTACATGTCCCCCCAATTATTTACGTTTATAATATCATTCAAATGACATTTCATAACATCAGATGTTTTCGCCGAAGTCAGAGTTCAGTGAGTGAAATCCAACTTTTAGTTCGATAATGGTCACACTATGACGTCGCTGCGGGACGCCGCCGACAAAGCTTAATCAAATGCAATTTTGAGAACGAGCATTGCTAGGGCAATCCATCGTGAAGCCGAAACGTAGCGGTTCATGGCGGCTATAAAAAGTTGACGAGCCACAGCAAAATCATCCATTCCCAATTCAGAACACATCAGAATTTACTCTGATTTTTCCTAATTATCCAAAATCGGATTTTGCTTACATCCAAGTAGGAATTCACTCCTACTTCAG
The DNA here is from genome assembly GCA_963924295.1 of Dioctria rufipes. Lineage (NCBI taxonomy): Eukaryota > Metazoa > Arthropoda > Insecta > Diptera > Asilidae > Dioctria > Dioctria rufipes. The sequence continues at coordinate 312,628,331 of OZ002740.1, read as the reverse complement.
AAATTTACTACTGCTTTAATTCCATTCCACATCTAAGTAGGAATTTACTCCAATTGCAGAAATTTACTCTTGCTGCAGAAATTTACCTCTGCTTCACCTTTATTTAAACAGGAACTTACTCCTGTTGCAGAAACATGCTTCAGCCAAATTTCTAGTACAACTACCGTGCTTATACGTGCAGCACAAAAACTTCTATTTCATTTTGTTTTTATTTTTTTTAATTAATTAATGAATTTAATAGTGAATTCATTTTTTTTTTTCAGAAGTAATGGGAACAAACCACTGTAGCGACATTTCTCTTTTCTCTTGTAACTTTGGATTGAATTCATTGAATTAGCTTGAATTGTCGTAGTAGGCTAGGTTATTTTTAGGTGTTGAATTATTTTACATAGGTTAAGATCACGTTAAAATGAATTTGTGATATTAGTTTTAAGCGATATATATACATATTTGAAAAAAATATATTTTGGGTTTGAATTTTAAAAGGTTGAGCTATCCTTTTTAAAACCGGCACCCCCCTTCGCTTGAGCACAGACCGCACACATATCTTGTAGATAAAATAAGCCTGAATATTAAAGAATTCAATTTTACAGAAATGAAATTGGAACAAATTTCTGTATAAAAAGGGGATTCATACGCTTGCTCAGCCTTCTCATTTTCAAAGTTGTCAAGGTGCGAAGATATGCTATAGCATTCTTCCCACCGTTTTGTAATTTTGCTCATCGTGTCGTCAACAATAGAAACAGAATTTTCAGCAAATTAATATAAGTATTCTTCATCAGCAAGAAAGATAAGATTTCTAAAGGGCAAAAAAGGCAATCTTCTAAGCAACAGAGGAATTTCAGTAATAGTTTCGTGTTAAATTTCATCAGCTACAAATTTTAAACCATATTAAAAGTAAATTTGCGAAGTATTTGCTTTCTCAATTTGCGTTAAGCTCATTGTATATATGCAGGCCATTTCTTTAACTCAATAAAATTAAACTTTCAAGCAATCATTTTTAAATTTTCAGCCATTAGTGAAAATCAAACATATTTAAAAGATACTTGACCTGAATTTAACACATTAAAGGTTAGCATAATTTGTTTGTATTATTGATAGGAAATTCGTGTGAAAAAATAGTTTTTTAGTATAACTAATTTTCTTTGTTTTTACATAAGTTTGGACATAATTTGAATTATTTGACTAAATTGAAATTCTAGAAACTTGAACTAATTAACTGAATTTTAAGGTAAGGTAATTTGATTTTACATAATATTAGCATTTGTCCACTAAACATTCTTGCAATAAAATTGAGTGAACAATTCAGCGATAAATTTCATCTTTTTATTTAACCGCTACACTCCACGCAGAATTTTATTTCAGCACACATAAAATTTCGTTTGTAACTGCAGTTTATTCGAAGGCCAATTATAGGACTTGACAAATTTCATTGAACAGTGCTTTGCGAACAGTAGGTGTATGGCACAGTTTGTATATCAACGAGTTGTTTGCCACTTCGGTCCCAGCCTTCGAGCTGGTAACAACTCAATAAAATTAAATACTCCAAAATGGAGTTTACCATTACAGTGAACAAGTTTAATAAGTTTAATCACTCCAAAATGGAACTAACAAATAATCGAAACAATGATTTTCTAAAAGTTTTAACTACATAAAAAAAAAACTACAACTATAATATAAATCAGCACGGGTGCGTGGCATCGCGAAGACAACCTCACATTAGTGTAAAAACTTTTAATTGTTCCCCAACTACTATTATCATCCCACTTTTTGGCGTTATACCTCGTAAGGTCGAGCCAGGGAGAGGAAACTCCAGCTTCCAATTAGTGGAGCCCAAAGTTTTCTCTCCAAACCAAGAAGAGAAGAAGAAAAAGAAGATGAAGAAGGAGGAGAAGAGGAAGAAGAAGAAGAAGAAAAAAAAGAAGAAGAAGAACATGAAGACGAAGAAAAAGACGAAGAAGAAGAAGAAAAAGAAGAAGAAGAGAAGAAGAAGAAGAGCAGAAGAAGAAGAAGACGAAGAAGAAGAGTTGTTCGCCTTTGTAAAAGTGGTTGCAATTCAGATAGTACGTCCAAGGCTAGAGTTTCGTAGTGGTAGGGACGGTAGAATGGCTGACTGAGATATTGTCCTCGGTTCTGACTGCCGCATATTAATTTGTTAACCTGGAAACAACGGTCCCCGGAGATTTAAAATTCAATAGGTCTTTTAGACCTACTAAGAATCTTTTAGACCTATAATAAGTGTGTATATATTGGTGAGGCTAACGTAGAACACTTTATTTGTGCTCTGTAAATTAAACTTTTCACTTCATATCATAAAAATATTAATAAACTTCGAACGGAAATACATATTGAAGTAAATTTTTGTATATTTTAATGGACCGGTCATATTTAATGAGAGAAAATATTATATCCTTTTACGGGAATAAGGATAACACTACAAATTCGTATGAAATTTCTTACGAAAATAACTAGACCTATATTGACGAAAAATATGCTCTTCCGAAAATTCATTAGGATCCCATCTTGGAATCTTAATATTTTAACTAACAAAATTATATGAGCATTAAAGTTAAAAATAAAATAAGAAATAAAACATGATATGTTTTGAAATATTCAAGGATAAAATACATATTAATTTTAGCTGATCTTTTTCTTTTAAAGGTATGTTTTTTTTGTAATTTTTCTTCAAACATTGCACTTTTTTTATTAAAATGTGCTAAAATTAGATCTAAATTTATGATTTTTAATCACTTTCTATCAACTTACAGACTCCTGACTCAGAAACTTTGTGTGTGAACGCCTGAGAGTGCCAGTAAACTTGGATGGATTTACATGGGGGTTTTTGATTTAGAATGAGTGAATGGGGAGCTTTTTAGATGGGGTAAAATTTTCTTATGTGTTGGGGGGCTTTGGGGGTGGGGTGGTAATTACCACCCTTGGGGTTATGCTGGAGAGTCGATATCCGTGAGTCGAGTTTCGCGAATCGAAATACGAGATTTCAGATCGAGATTCGAGAGTCAAGTTTTGGAAATCGAGAGTCAAGAGAGTGTACTGCACTAAAACATAAAAAAATATATTAAAGTGCGATAATCATCTAAACAATTTATCGTAGAGAAAAAAAAATTACATTCCGATGTTCGGAAGAAAACATATTTAGATGCGAATTAATATGTATACGTCAGATAGATTACGTCCAGTTATATGAGTTTTTTTTAGAAAATATTTTATAACAATTAACTAAATAACTTCGGGTGCAAGCTGTGATGCTCAATTTATGCGTCGTTCCAATGTTAACCATTCAAAACTTTTAAAGAAATTGAAAAATTTATAAAAATTTTTTAATTCAAGTGAAATTAATTCATTATAAAACATAACACGTAATTAGTTAACTGAACAATTTATAACAATTTTAGAATAACGCTAAATATAAATAGTGAAAGAGAATTGAACATATTTTCCGAAAGATAAATAATTGTGAAAATCTTGGGAAAAATGGAAACTACACTAAACTTGAGTCTCGACTTGAAAAAGATCGTGAACTTCGCTCAGAAAAGCTAGCTAATAAGACTCCAAAAGCTAAAAGAACTCGTCTAGACAAGGATAATGCAGTACTCAAAAAAAGAGAAGCTAAAGAAGATGAAGGGACTCATATATCTCGAATTTTCAAAGAAGAAATTCACGAATTAAGTCTATGTCAAAAAAGCTAGCTAGTGCAAAGCATTCAATGACGTGCTAATGAAACCGATGATGATAGATAAAATTGTTTCAAAGACATAGAGATTATGAACATCAGCGCGTTGTATGTGAGTATGGCGATAAAAGAGCAAATAGGATTGAATTATTAATCACAACGGCATGCCATGAAATTGATGAGCAGCCCGCTAATCAATTGCAATATTTCGGAAGAAGAACATGAAATTAAAGTGGTTATAAAGATTATGGGCTGTGAAACGTCTATAAGGCGAAATTCCATGGGAGCAGAAAAATATTCCACCGTAAACAGGTTTCCGCTTTATCCGGGTTAGGGCGAATAGGAAAATAAAATTCTGACATATACGTATTAACATAAATAAAAAGTTCTCATTTATTAAGTAATGATTATAATAAAAAAATTAAAACATGCTACTAAATATGTATACAGTGTGTCCCGTAAGTCGACCTCAATCTGGAATCGGGTGATAGACTAAATCATAACAGTTACAAGAAAAATATAAAAAAAAATTTAAGTCATGTATTTTTCTAATTATAGACATTTCTTTTGTTTTCGAGAAAATGTACACCCTATGATGGCTTTTTAGCTCCTGTTGCTACAAATCGATACTTTTTTTTTTAATTTTATTTTTCTTATGTAATCCTGTTGCTTTAAATTAATATTTCACCCAAATTTAAGTGACTGCAATGTAAAAAAAATGTGCTACGCCAGTTTGGCAAGTAACTTTAAAGTTGACGCATTTAATAAGGATTCTAAAATATTACGAAAAAAAATTTGTTCTTCAAGAAACCCAGTTTTGAAAAATTTCTTTTCACCTACTAAAAATGATTCTAGTGTACCCAAAGCTTGCCTTAAGACAGTAACTTTAAGATTATAGTTTGAGTGAGATGGAGAGTCATTACATGAAGTGTGAGTGAGACAAAGACGCTAACTTTTTGTTAAATTTAAGACAAATTTTCCTTAAGCTTAAAATTAAACAAAAATTATTTGGATGCTAAGATTTATTATTTACAAAAGATGTTGAAACTGCTTTCCTTCAGCTGCAATACAAGTTCGACATCTTCTTAAAAAGGATCGGGTTATCAGACGGGAAAATCTTCCATTGTTGACAAATTCAACTGCTTCCGTAATTCTGGTGCTCATATTTAGTAAAATTCGGTGAGCAATACTATTAGGCACTCCTGTGCGTTCCTGAATTGCACGTAACGAAGTACTTGGGTCTTCTTCAACTGCTTGAATTACTACGTACTCGTAAGATAAGGAACTTCTTCCTTCACCATGTACTTGGTTTGGAAGTCGGCCCTCTGTGGAGAGTAGATGGTGTACATTTGTAAAAACTTGATGATTTGACTCGCTAGCATCAATATCTGGATTACTCACACTTCATGCAATGACTCTCCATCTCACTCAAATTAGAGTCTTAAAGTTACGGTCTTACGGCAAGCTTTGCGTACACTGAATTATTTTTGGTAGGTGAAAAGATATTTTTAGAAACTGAGTTTCTTGAAGAAAAATTTTTTTTTTTCCATATTCTAAGAAATAATGTAGCAAGTGTTATACCATTTTAGAATCCTTATTAAATACGTCAACTTTGAAAGTTACTTACCAAACTTGCATAGTACGTTTTATTTTTCAGTACCTACAGTCAGTTAAAATTGGGTGAAATTAATTTTCTATTCTTGGTTCGGAAAAATGTGACATTTTCTTTCTTCCAAGCTGGAACAGTTGGCTTAGAATTTAAAACAACAGGTTACATAAGCAATATTCAGGATTATATAAGAAAAATAAAATTGAAAAAAAAGTATTGATTTGTAGCAACAGGAGCTAAAAAACCATCATAGGGTCTACATTTTCTCGAAAACAAAAGAAATGTCTATAATTTAAAAAATGCATGACTTAGATTTTTTTTATATTTTTCTGGTAATTATTATGATTTGGTCTATCACCCGATTCCAGCTTGACGTCGACTTACGCGACACCCTGTATACACAATTTCGAAAAACAATATTGCATGAAGACTGTCTTTCAATTTGCGAATTGGAGAAGCACAAAATAATTATATGTTCCAAATTTAATGGCTGCCTTAGGTTTTTCTTACACTACCTTTCTTCTGTTTTTTTTTTTGTTTTTTTTTTTAAATCTTGAAGACTCCTAATATTTCCATTTCTTTATAATCAAGTGCATATCACCTTAGCACGTCCAAATCTCTCCGGAAACTACCTCGTAATCAGATTGCTGTTCGTCGTCATCAGTTGAAATGTTAATTTCCTGTTCGTCCAATTCTTGCATTGAAATTACGTCTGTTTCTGTATAAACATTTCCGTCTATGCCTCGATATTTGCCCTTAACAATAATGGTAGTAGCGTGGGATACATTGACAGGAAACCCAGATTTCTTGAAACAGTTAGGAACACACGTTCCTGTTATGTTTTGAATTGTTTCCCTAGTCCAAAAAATAACATCCAGATAAATGACCGTTTTAGCTACTTCAGAACCATTACCCCCATTTTCAAAAGATGTAACTAAACGCTGGAGTATCATTTTGCGGAAATGACTTTTAAAACATTTAATAATGCCCTGATCAAGAGGTTGGCACATGCTTGTAGTATTCGATGGAAAAAATACTAGTTTTACATTTGATTAACTTAAATTCTTCCGATCCTGGCTTTTCATTCGCCTATTGAGTTGAAGAAGCCATTCTTCCATTATAGCAGAAGTCATTCAGGCCTTACTATTAGTGCGCCATATTACTGGAAGTTGCATTAAATCTAAATTTTTGAAACAGCGCGTTTTCAATGTTTTACCAATATTTTATTTGGAATGGCTTGAAAAATCAACGCCGTTTCGTTACCGTTGGCTATTTCTTTTATGTCAAAATCTTTGACAATATCTGGCAATGTTGTATTACAATCATCTACTGAAGATTGTGGAACGTCCTTAAATTCTCCAGAAATTGTAGAGAATTTGATATTATGCCGAGATCGGAAGCTCGCAAGCCAAACATTGGAAGCCTTAAAGCTGGCATTATTTAATGATTTGTAATTTCTCTTCTGTTCTTTAATATGTTGTAGATTTGAATTTTTCCGCATTTAAATTTATTTTACAAAATTTTTCCCGATGCTCCTTTCTTCTCTCTTTCTCTTATCACTTGTATTTTCCCCTTCAATGACAGTGTTATCAGGTTTAGTGCCATTTCGTCTTATTTATGTTATTTTCCCCAATCATACAATTTCTTAGTCACACTATGTTTAAAAAATTTGAAATATAAACTTACAAAGACAAACAATAAAACTTCACTTTGCTATTTCTGGGCTGAAGATATCAAACTGAAAATAACACTTACAGATAGCCTACTGTTGCCACACTTTATCGTATTTCTTTGACCACAATTTATGTGAGTGCATTGTAGAGATTTATCTTCGCTTCTTTTACCTCTTCCCTAGATAACCGGCTTCTTTAACTACTTCAGGTCAATTTCATGCGCTCAGTAAAAAAAGTTCTTGGAAATGTGGTATTCAGTTTTGTTATTTGTTAGGTTTTCTTGAATAGTTCCGTCTTATTCAGATTGAAAGTCAAATTCATGCACATTTAAGAATTTCATGTTCACGTTACACAGGTTCCGCCTTATTCAGGTCAGTATTCATATAATTTTAGTCTTAAAGTATTGGGACCAGCGACTCTGTTCGCTTTAGACAGACTGCTCTTTGTTCAGGTTCTGCCTTATCCAGGTTTTACTATATTATCATGAGGAACTTGATCAAGAAACGCCAAGTCAGAAAGATGCTCGCCTCCAAGAAGGATTCTGAATTGTCGCGTTCTAGTCAATCCGCCTGCTTACTTGCCGGATGAATTGAAGCCTCTGCAAATTGTCTGGTGTGTCACATGTGTAAGAATCTACTTCAGAATCGCATGTTTTTAAAGTGTGGAGTAGATCTTAAAAGAGCTTACTATCTAGAATAGATCGTTTCTTCAAAGTTATTAAATATGATGATATATTCGGAAGATAATGATTTAAAGGATAAGCTATTCTGTTTGCTAAGGACATTTTCGAAGTTACTAATTTTTCAGTACTTTCTCGATCAATTCTTAACTCGAATATCTTTGTGGTTACAAAGAAGTTGGAAAATCTTAACATCAAAAAGGAATATAACATAAATCGAGAGACATTTATGCCGCAATAAAAAAGCTAGTTGAAAATAATATGCTCTATAGGGATTAAATCAGCTGGATCTAGTTAGGAGAGCATTACCGGCAAATTTACCTATAGAACTAATAATGAATAAAATGAGCTTAATGAAGCAGATGATAGCTTTGCATATGTAGAAATCTATGCAACTTGTGAGAGCCCACTTTCATCAAGGAAGCAATTTCTTAAATTCACAGGATGCAGGAAGACTGTGCTGTGCCATGTGTTTCGCTTCTATTGCTGGAGCAATAATATTACCTCCGCAAAGATGGAAGTTTCATAATCTCGACATAAACCTGATAAAAAATAATGGTTTCTACAATTCAAATCGCTGAAAGTGGTTATCGCTTCATTCGAAATTTTGATACTTCCAGGAATTATTTTATAATGTATGGTGAAGCATTCGAAATGCAGTATACATTAGATCCCGAAATATTTGGAAATTTGCAAGATAGCAGAAATTCTAATAATATTAGATTGAAGTTGATTAATGGTTTCAGAAATCTACTTCGAGAGTAAACAGCAGGAATATTAATAGCTCGATTTAAATCATATGCAGTCTTTCAGAGTGACGATAAGTTCTATTTTACTGATTCGCACTCATGTGGAGCTGCTAAAGGAGTATTTGCAGACATGAATGGAAAGGCTTGCGTCATCCTGTGCGATAATATTGAAGAGCTTACAAAAATCTGACAACGAGCAACTGGAAAAAATAATTTACGGCACATGTTGGATTATATTGATGTAAATCATAAATAAAATGCTATTGGTGAAGCTCAGCCAATGCAAGCAATGGATATAATAGAGAATGTTGCATTATTGCCAACACCGCCATTAGATAAAGATAATGTTATTCCTTTCCAAGTTGCTAGCTTCATACATCAGTTATAGCACGTATTGATTTTGCACAGCTTATATGCAGAGGACGAGCTTACCGTTACCGAAGACAGAAAGGCAAAGGATAATATTGTCAATGAGGGTCATGAACATCGAGCATAGGAATTTCCTTGGTGGTATTTTTCCCCTAAGGAGTTATGGGATAGCGTGAAATACGCGATGTTAAAATTTCTCCACTAAAATATTTTCAACTAAAAGGGAAGGTTACCGTCGAGGGCCATGCAAAATGCATGAACTTTGGGCTTTTTTTACCTAAACTAAATACTTTTGGGAATGGGTTTTAATGTATTCTATTTTTCTATCAATGGACAGTAAATTCCATTTTTATTGTTAAAAAAAATATTCAAAATGGCGGCTCCAGCTAAAAAAAAAAAAAACCGTGCATGGCGCGATTTGGTCTGCGCTGGGCGCTCCACAGCTCTGCCAGTCCATCCGAAACAAATAGGATTGAAAATTATTAAACTAGGTAAAATTTGGTGGGGGCCTTATCGGTTTTCGTTTTCAATAAAACCATTGAATAACGAAATGCCCGATGTTTGAAAAAGAAACCCATTTTTTTTTCAACGGACCAAACAACTATATCTAAAGCAATTTTTGACAATAATTGCGTCCTGATGGCCCCTAAATTGAATTTCCTTTCAACTGCGCAGAGATTCATGTGAATCGATTCAGCCGTTCAAGCTGTAGAACTCAGCACGATCTAAAAAATGTTATTCTCAGAAAAGCTCATGTAAAGTTTAAAGTTAAAAAATCTTCGACAGCTTACTTCAGTTGCTCCAGCACCATCCACAGACCGTTGTTCTTCGTCCAAGACATGATTGTGTTGAATCTGAAGGTTAACAGTTTCTCGAAATGTACGAGGGTACCTCAGGCAGCAAGAAAAGGTCTCCCCAGAAAGCGCGCTCCGATCGCCTTAGAGTAGGTACCTGTTTTCCAGCCGGTGGACAGTTCTGCTCTCAACAGGCTATGAATTCTAAAATATACTTTAGATATGAAAAAATCTTTTTAGCCACGTGTGCTAAACACTTTAAGGATGATAATTATGTAAAAAAAAAATAAAAATTGAATTTTTCACCGTCATGAACGGTAACCTCCTCTTAAAAATTCTTGGAAGTGATAAGAAATTCCATCGTAATGATAACCTTTTTATTCACCTTATCTCTGGTGGAATATCTTCGTATATCATCTTCAATTTCTGTTTGTGGAATGGGAAGAAAATTTAAGGACAGAATGGACAAGTTTATGATGTTCATCTATTAATGAAGAAAATAAGAGGAACAGCTTCCTACTGGAATGCTGGAAAGAAAGATCTGATTGGAATGATTTGTACACTTGGAGTACCGAAATATTTCATTACGCTTAGCTGCAATGAGTTAAAATGGAGAGATATTAAGAAAGCCTTACTGATTAGGGATTGTCAGCTTGATGTTGATCCAGATTCAATTGACATTTCAAGACCATTCGCTGTGTATTAGAAAAATAGCAGAGCCTAGTTAGCGAGAACAATCCAGTCCACGGGGCACCTGAAAAGAAAATCTGGAATTTTCACGATATATGCATACTTACTAAACAAATCTATATTAAATCAATTATTGACGAGATACGTAGTAGATTAGTTAAGAGATTTACAGCGTGCAATAGATATTAACGTTTATGCACTTAGTGTTAACCATATCAAAGTTATTTAATTGAACCTTCAATTGCTACAGTTTTAATGAAGTGGGATCTATAACCCTGTACATCGACGCCGGGGTTTAGCTTAGCTGATTCATGTAACTGAAATCACCCCCAGGGGTAGCGGCACCGAATTTTTTTCTTTGTTCTAATACGTTGAAGTTAATTGAGATATGAGTGAAGAAGTCCTTTCGGGTCGTTCCCAGAATAGAAGTAGTCGAATATAGCCTCAACCCTGCAAAGCTTCGGTGGTGAACTTAAGTAAAAAAAAAAACAGAAAACAAAAAGAAAAACAAAGATAATATAGAATGAAAGCGAAGTTTTCCTCCGAAGGATCCAAAAGAAACCTGCTAGAGCTACGGGGGTTATTATAAGATCAACACATAATAGTATGTATATGCTTCCGAATAAAATGTTGCATTATGATTAGATAAGTAGGACTTTCATTTCCCCTCTCCCTCCTTGAGTTTCTCCTTTTTCCATCAGATATTCTGTAGGTCTGTTGTGAAATTAAATTTTTTTTTGTAGATCTCTCGCTTCATTTTTAGCACAATGAAAGTTTTGTTCATGGCCAAGTGACAGGCAAGTTTTTCCTTTTTGGTGAACCCACCCCGCACTATCCGCTAATACACCGAGGTGCTAGATGGCCGGCCTGATCATCCGGTCACGGAGTGAACTTCCAGCTGTTGATGGTAGTCAGACTTTATGTCACTCGATCTCAACTCTTACAAGTACCATAAAAACCTACTAGATATGGAGTAAGATTTTGATTGACACGCGACAGCCAAAATGCTTATCCATTGAAAGGAGAAGTATATCTTGGAAAAGAACAAGGAGCTGGGGCTAGGAAAGTCAGTCAAAGAGTGATTCATCTTTTCGCGAGCAAGTGAAAAAATTGTGATAGAAATATTGCGCGTGATAATTGCTTTACGGCGATACACAGTACCTTTTGAAGGAAACAACTACTATTTGGGAAACTTAAAGAAATAATAAAGCAAAAATCCCTGAATAAATACTGCCTGCTAGAGACAAAAAGAATTTTTATCTATATTTGGCTTTAATCATTCCCTAACACTTGGTTCTTATACGTAAAAAAAAATAGTTTTGTAATATTGCTTTCATGTTCACATGCTGATGACTCAGTATCTACTAACGCTAAAGAATTAAAGAAAACAGAACAGAATTCAGGTTATAATGACCATCTCACTTCTGCATTCAGATGTCGAACAAAAACTAAACAATTTCTCAGGTACGTCTTCTTTGTATAATATCATCCATACAGAAAGAATACCAGCATTTACTGTATACAGCGACAACAATACCGCATGAGCTACAATGAAGTTCAGGAAATGTAGTCCCTTCTTTGCATGGAATCCGAAAAATCTACAGAAAGACGTCTTACATTGTATTCAGTAGCTTGGGCTTGAGGAAAATTATCCTGAACGGCAGAGATATCTTCTAGTCGTTTCAAACTATGCCAAAGTGAAGGACCATGAAGAGTAGGACAGTGTCCCCAAAATGCTTTCAATATGGTTGGGCTGCATACCACATTTCATAAAAAAGGTATAAAAATTATGAATTACAAAATAAGTATTATGAAAAATGAAATTATTTAGTCTATCCTATTTAGTTTTTCTAATAATTTGTCTTATTTTCACTTACAATTTTCATATTAAATAACTGCGTACAAATGTACCCCCACTAAGCCCTAGTGTACATTAAAGTATCAATCAGGATGAAGGTGAAAAAAATTCAACTATAATGAGGCTGGTTGATGCACTTGAGTATGGCAATAAGATCCATAAAACGATTACAAAAAATGTCCTCCAAAGCTTTAGTTTTATTATTATTATATATTACGAATTACGAAAATGCGAGTGAATTGTAGCCATCTTTTTATATTTATTTGCAAGGTTTTTTAAATAAATAAACCACGGATCAATTTAAAACATGGAACTTTATTCTCTGAATGACTACAAGCGATTGGGTTAAAGACTATACGGATAGATTAACTACAAAATTACATCATAATCAACACATATACATATTCCTACAATCAATGTTTTCTTCTGAACATAAATAAATGAATAAGATACAAATTTTATAAGATATATATAAAACATTTTAACATTATCCCTTCTTTAATTGCTATACCAAGGGTAAAACTACTTATGTGCACGGAAAATCATGCAACACCCTTTATGCATGTATTTTTAACCAGCTATTATGAACACCAAACATAAATAATTGACATGAATTCCATTTCCAACTGCATTCCATTAAAATATCCACATCAGAATGGAACATAATCAAGATCTGTGACTAAAAGTACAAGTTAATCTCAAATTCATGATATGTAATACAATTTGAATCAAATTACCGGAATTGAGGCAAACCTAATGAAGAATACTTGAAAGATGTTGCATGCAGATAACTCTGCCTTAATATAGCTATCCATTTCGTCGGTATATAGGCTTGGTGTATGCTTACGTATATACATACCCTGTTACTGTTTGTGTGTTTACTCTAGTTAAATAAGTAAGAGACATTGTAGCTCATTGCAGTCTATATTTGTTTTGTAGCCATCAATAGTCCTCAGGGTTTTAGGAAAGTGCACTAAATAATTCCAGATGTAGAATTTGGCAAAACACATTAAGCTCGGAAATGCAATTATCTCAATGAGACTTTCTCTTGATCTATTCAGCGGATATTAAACGTTTTGGGGAATTACATTCCGTTCAATACCTGTTTATGGATTTTGCTACACAGTTGCCCTATTTTCCTTTAAAACGCCCCAAATTCTGACACAATAAATAATTTATCAGTAAATTTAGGTTTTGCAGTTGAACATATGCTTTACTGCTTTATTGAATGAAAAATCCCGAATTTTTGTGAAAATAACGTTGTTCTGCCGTTTTAGCACTGCGAAATTTTTGGCATTCACAGCAGCAACTGGCAAATTGACAAAATCGTGTTCAATTCCATTTCGTATATTATAAGCCATTTTATGAACGTCGCTTCCACCCTTTCCTTCATATCTCTGATTTCACGTGCATTGATCCTATTTTTCCAAAAGGTTGGACGCTAAAACTAAAAACAGCAAAGTCCTGCCATAAATGTATTATTCATAAATATTTCCGTCGAGATTTATGAATTAATTTCTTATTGTTTCAGAATTGATTTTATCCATAAAGTCTTGTAGTGACTTTAATTTGAGTACTTTATATATGGTGGCTATATTTGAAAATTATGACAACTAAATAGTTTGATTTTCGTACAGAGTGATTGATGAATTTCATTTCATTAATATATTTCATACACAACCTATAAGAAATTATAACAGTACATACGAATAGGAGAATATAACCATTCAATCGAATGAAAACTAGCCTACTGGTATAGATGGCACAAGAACTAGATATCGCTTGTTATTTGAGAGCAGAATATAGAGATTGTGGTATAGGTGGTATCTTTCGGAATGGTTCACAATATGTTTTAGAGCGTGCCGAGGTCAAATGTTTATTTAACAGTAGTTTTGTATATTCATTTGATTGACGGACCTTAACACTTTCTTTCATTTCAAATATTGTGGTCCATTCCAGAATGTTCCACCAGTCATAGGACAGCTATAACAGCTATTTAATGTAATTAATCATCAGTTAGTAGTTTTTGCAAAATGGATGCCCAAACTCACTAATAGATGCAGCACCCTTAGTAGTGGCCCGAAAACAAATCCACTTATGGGCAAGTTGCAGAAAGTAATATGCTTCATTGACCGCGAACAAATTAAGGGGTTTCTGCTTTTCCTAGACTACAAGAACAATATCTCATTAGTGAGATATTCAGGATCATCGGATCGCGTTAAGAATTATAATAAAATTTACAAGTTTCGCGCTTCAAATAAGTGTAAATCGCACAATCAAATAAGGAAAACTTAAAGCTAGCTATGAGCTGATCGACGTCAATTAAAAATGAGGAAAAAACCTAGTATTGGTCTATGGTCAATTCTTATTATACCCTAGATGAAAGAACGTAAGTAATTTCGAATGGTCGGGTTGAAAAAGGGGTTCTGTTGGAAGTCTGATCCGTAAAGTGGTTCTTCGCATCTATTTCTAGAACGATTCGACGGACAGTAAATTGGATTAATTTTGTGGAGGGGTGTGCAGACGTGAGCCTCGCATTCACTGCTACCTGAAAAATCTATTATGAGTCCCCATACAATTTACTCCCTTTCTAGGTTTAGACAATTAATAATGTCCAGAGCCATTCTGCGATAGAGATTCAATTCATGTCATAAACGGCAGGATGAAATCTCACCCACACATATCTTTGTTAGGTGATATCAAATGGGGCAGTGGCCCGAGAAAAGCTCTGTAATTATTATAAACTCTGCTTTTTGTTTTTCCAACAGAGGTGTCGATAAACTTTTTGTCTGACGTAGTCCTTGTTGCCTTTCCCAGTAAATGGATTTTTGTTCTTTCTCAAAGTTATTTAGGATAGCTATGAGGTAGCATTTCCAAGTTCCATAAAATGGCTCTGGTCCAACAAAGGGAGTTTCCGCTCCTCTTTTGGTTAGGCCGTCAGAAATTTCCTTGCCTTTATGGCATCATGTCCAGGTATCCACATGAGGATAACTGTGTTTCTACTTGATTAATTTGTAAGGGTTTTCTGATACTTCCAGATTATCCTAGACTTTATAGTTAACGACCTTAAGACCTTGAGAGGGGTTGGCTATCGAAGAGGATATTGACTTTTGAGCCATTTATGGCTGTTTTTTTGCAGGCATTTGTGCATTCTTCTATAGCTAATACCTCAGTTTGGAATACGGTAGAGGTAGCGGCCAAGGCCTTTGAGAAATGGCATCTGGGGCGGTATATGCGCAGTCAAACTCGACTGTTCGGTTTTGAACCGTATATATACCAAACCATAGAGCCTTGCTGAAACAACGATTTAGTGGAGCGCGATTGTTGTCGGTCCCCAAAGCCACAACAAATCGTCTTACATAATCAACTTTAGCTGTGATTATATCAAATATTGTCTTCATTTGCTCGAAATAGATATTTTTTAAGATACTTAAATGACCAACCAAATCCGATGGCTTGAACTATTTCTCCTATTGCAATCTAATGGTAGTGAATATCACTTCCGTTCTCAAGTAGTAGGACAGGCATACTCATGGTACTTATTCCCAGATAGGTTTTTTAAAGCAAAATCTCGATTTTATTTTGATTGGTTTTTTGCCATATGCAAAGGCCGCATAGGGGTCTAGCAAGCGTGGTGTACTTCCAGTGAAGAATGGTTTCATATGCATATTCTGCCAATAATGCGACGTCACGCGTAGAGATATGTTATGAAGCGAGTACCGTGCTCGGGGAGGAGAGCACCTAACCTTTATAATTGGTCTGAATTTGAGGTTTGTTCTTAAAGCAAACTTTTTGTTTTAAGATTTATTAGTAGTTTTATATACAATTTCTACGAAAATTACCAAAGATTACTTCATAATATTTTATAATATTTATTTATTATTATTTATTTATTTACTTTATAATATTTAGTACTTTCTCATAATTTTAATTGCCGAACTTCGGACTTTTTGAACTTCTTTCGATCGGCTGGTGGTTCAAAATACGACTTCTCGATGTCTAGCCACACTACCCCCATGTACCCATGAAAGATTTTGTATTATTTTCTTGCTTTTACACGACGTTGAAAATAGTGTACGAGAAAACATAAACAAGATTTTATGCAATATAAATCCATTAAGAAACTGATATCTGATATACAGTTGCCACCGTTTTAAGATATTAATTTTAAGGCGGCGAAAATAATGGCACGTATGTACAAGCAATCACACTTGAGGAACTTGAAACTATATACGTACACTGTAAAAAATATTAGGAATATTCCCTAAATTTAAGACACATTTTTCCTTAAAAATAAATGTAATTTTCTCTGGTAGAAAGGGAAAATCAGTTTAATTTCCCAAAATTAATGGAACATTCAATGAATTTAGTTATCTGGCGTCAGAAAACCATAATATTCCCGAAATGTTAAGCTCTCTAGTATATAAGGAATAGGTATAATGCTACAGTTTTCATAGGCGCCGGTATTTCAAAATTGGCGTGGGGGCTCATCAGAGTAAAGTAATAAAACTGCGAGCGAAGCGAGCTAAATAGCGCCGCAGGCGATATTATTTCTGAATAATAATAATGGTAATAATAATAATAAGTATACTTACCAATTAAACTGACCCATTAGAGCAAAGTTAACGAAAATTGGGGCACCAAATTTGACAATTCCATTACCTAATAGACATACATATATAAATATATATATATATTTTTTTTTTGTGAAGTTCTTTCAACCTCGATGTTATCTTTAACCCAATTCCAGTAAATATGTATATAAATTGTAGAGGGATGATGAGCAAGAAATAAATAGAACGCATCTTTTTATTTGAAAAAGTACCTATCATAAAAAATATTTATTGCTTTTCCAAAAAAATTCTACATTCCTAGATACTGCGGCGACAAAAAGTTTGGAAACTCTTTGAGCATAATGCCTCCCTTTTCCCAAAACACTCTGCTGTCCCAAAATTCCAAAGTGAGTGTTACACTCGCTAACATAAATAACAATAGTGACACTGACAATAAAAACCAGGGAAGTAAAAAAAAGCAAAGGAGTCAAAATACGCATGTAGGTAACGTACTATATTATATTGTTTGAAACTTGAAATGTTTTTATTAAAAAAAAATACATAGTGAGAAATGAACAAAAATATAACTCTTCTAGGAATAAGAAACAGTCAAACACTAATCTAAAAATATTGAAGGAAACATAACTCATAAGATTACAAAACAGCCGCCCATAGGTACCACACTAATTTTTGGCGACGGCGAATGTATTCATTCTTTGGCTTTGTCTTTTTATAAATTCATCCGCAATTTCATTACAGTTGACGGATTGGGCTATGTCACGGTGGCAGTTCAAAATAGTTATGCTATTCAATCTTTTTTGAGACATAGTACTGCGGAGATATGATTTCAGTCGTCTAAGACAAGAAAAACTTCTTTCTGCAGTGCATGATGTTGTAGGTATCGTCATGTACAATTTTAGAGCTTTCACGTACTCGTGCAGCATATTTTTCAATGGTTCATTTTTCTGAAAGAAATGTACTATATCTGGCACAGTTCGGAGTTTCGCATTTTGGGTGGAGCATATGTCGAAAAACATTTCCCTGTGAAGAGTGAGTCTGTCAGCATCAAAATCATCTTGGTACTGCTGTCCCAAAATTCCAAAAGACGCATGTTTTTCAAGCAAAAATGATTCAAATGTTTTAATTTTATCAATGTTTTCTGTTTGGAAACGCCTAGTGAGGGTTCCGATGCTTGTGTCTAGAGATTCATAATATAAAATTCTGTAAAACTCTTTGGGGTCCTTTGGAACGTGTTCCTTGTCTGATCCACCAAATCTTGCAGGAATTTTCCTTTGCTTTGGGAGCTGTGGCTCGCCCAATTCAATAATCTGTTTGCTTTTCTCTATCGAAGTTTCCCATACAAGATCAAATTTGCTTTCTTGTCGGTAGCTTATGAGTACATCTTTTAAGTTGTAAACAATCTTCAACATACCGTCAAACGTAGTTTTTGAATTTTGTAGTCCGGCATTAGCAATTTCCATTTTTTCAAAAATAAATATTGTAATATTCAAAAGGATGTAGAAGTCAAAACTGCACAACTTTTTACAAAAACCATTGGCTTTCGCACCAGCTTCAGTCTTTTCTTTGCTTATTTTAAACATGAATTGCAATAGGGAGTTATAATTTTCCAATAAACTTTTCAGCGAGATAACTCTCAAGCACCATCTTGTAGGGCAAAGTGGCCTTATAAGTTTTGAAGATGGTTCGGTGTCATGTTTGAGGTTTTTGAAAATTTCTAGCCTTTTGGGCGAATCTCTAACAAAATTGATGAGATCTTTCACCAGCAGTATAAAATCACGGATTTTCGACACGTTATTGAATGAGTCTTGAACAACAAGATTGAGAGAGTGAGCAAGACAGTGCACAAAAATTGCTCGGGGCTCATCAACAGCTAAACGCGTTTGTAGACCACTAATGGCCCCGCTAACATTGGCTGCTCCGTCGTAACACTGACCACGGCAAAACTTCAACTCAATTTGAGAAACAAGAAGAATGTCTTTGATAACCTTATATAGCGTTGCAGAATCGGTGAACGGGGTTTCATAAAGACCAAGGAAATGTTCATTGACAACTAAGTCTTCATCTACAATTCTAAAACACACAGACATTTGCTCTTTAGAAGATACGTCCATTGTTTCATCCGCAATTATTGCAAAATAAGAACCTTTGATTTTTTTCAAAAGAACATCTCTAACTTTACCCGCAAGCAAGTCCAAAATTTCATTTATAATGTCATGAGAAAGCCATCGATGTTTAGTTCGACTTAGCCAACTCTTCAACTCAGGTACATCTTCAGATCTTAGGTTCAATAACTGAATGAAATTGGAATTCTCCTCAGTGTGTCCGCGCAAAGATAATCCTTGAATACCAAGAAATTTAATGGAACTTATAATTTTCAATAGGGCGACTCTTGCTAGTTTCATTTCTGCCTCCTTGGATTTGCTTAGCGCGGACTTTACATTGACTCCCTTATCATAGGCCACAAGTGCTTGCAAAGCATTTCGATGAAACTCTGATTTTTCATGAGTTGGTAACCTTTCCAATGCTTTCTTCCAATTTGAAAAACCTTCAGCAACGAAGGCTTTGTACGACTGCGTCCACTCTTTCGTGTTCAAGACAGGTATTTGTCTTTTTATGTATGCCGTCTGGCACACTTCACAAAACACTTTGTTAAGGTGCTCATTGAAAATTATCCACCCATACTTCTCTTTCCAAGATGGTTGAAATTGGCGACCACCACTTGCACTTCCACTTGTTTTGTTCATCGTCGGTGTCGGCGATATAGTTGAAGTTGGAGGTTGCGAGGGAGGTTGAGAAGTAGTTGGATGAATATCAGTAATATCAGGATCTTCACAAGCGTCTGTCGAATCAGTGCCTTCAGTATTTGGGTTTTGTACAGTGGCTTCATCAGCTTTCACAACATTTGAAACTGTTGGTAGTGGTAGATTTTGATCACTTCCGCTTTTAGCAACAGGCTTTTTCAAGAAAAAGCTATCCAACTTTCGCTGCATTTTTGCGTCTCTTGGCCTAAAAACATCGAAAACGTAAGGTAGGTAACGGGTGTTGATTTTTAGAATACTCATTAATAAAAAATCTGAAAATTGAAAATTGTTTTTACCTTTCCAATAAACACAAATGACATATGACTTTGAAAACGACTTTTTAAGTTACACCCTTACTACGCAAATATTAAAGCTCTAGGTCGTACTGCTTCAGTCGTCAGTTATGATAAAAATACAAATTGAAAATTATTGTTCGGTAGGTAAGTAGAGGGAGATTATCCCGAAAAAACTATAAAACAAGCCTTCTAAGTGGCGGCCGCATAGGATGTATACAGCTTGTCGCGAGTCGACAAAGAGGCAGATGGCGGCAGACGGAGAGCAACGCCTTTATTGTTTTACCGTGAATCGCCTGCTTTCTGCTTAATCAGCTGGCGTTGCTCTCCACCTGATGTCATCAGTTTTCAGTATTAATCGAGAATGAGTTAAAGCCTTTATTGTTTTACCGTGAACCGCCTGCTTTCTGCTTAATCAGCTGGCGTTGCTCTCCGCCTGATGTCATCAGTTTTCAGTATTAATCGAGAACGAGCTAAAGCCTTTATTGTTTTACCGTGAACCGCCTGCTTTCTGCTTAATCAGCTGGCGTTACTCTCCGCCTGATGTCATCAGTTTTCAGTATTAATCGAGAACGAGCTAAAGCCTTTATTGTTTTACCGTGAACCGCCTGTTTTCTGCTTAATCAGCTTGCGTTGCTCTCCGCCTGCCGCCTATCTGCCTCTTTGTCGACTCGCGACAAGCTGTATACATCCTATGAGGCCGCCGCCGCGCCGTACTGTGTTGTAAGAGTTTCTACGATCTACGCCACGACTTCTTGTTTTCAAATTTCAATAGTTAAAAAAGTGATGATTGACGCAAAATTTGTATGTGAAATAGTTTTTAATACATACCCTACTCAAGTTTTTGAAACACTTAGAAACTTACAAGTCTTACAACATAACTAGATATTGAGCAGTGAGCTAGATAATATGTACACACTTCATCATTATTTGATGTCGATTGTCGAACATAATAAATTGGAAATTGCTCAAAATTTGAAACGTGATTCAAAATTCGGGCTTTATTATTCCAAGAGAACGTATTGGGCTGAATCTGAACAAGAAATAGTCCGTGGGAGCGGTGCCCCCACGGACTGTAGCTCCCTGGGGGCTCGCGTCCCGGAGCCCCCACGGTTCCGGCGCCGGTGACAGTTCTTATGGAAATATATCTTTTTTCATATAATTCACACATTGTTCTTGAAAACAAGTCATATATTGTTTTTCAGTATTTTGTTTAAGCGTGCCCAGTGCACCAATATAACTTCCATACTATACTTAGAAGTATGGACTATAAGAAATGAGCTTTTCAGCTCATTCTTCTGTTTTTTTAAAAGGGGTGGTCTTCTATCACCTTTACCTATGGTGGAGATTGGTGCGGTGCTATCACCTATTACCTACATTTTAGGGAATATTTTCTAAATTTTAGGGAAAAGTCCCTACATTTTGGGGGAAAAACACAAAACAATTTAAAATTCCCTATATTCGTTCCCTACATTTTAGGGAATTCCAGACATAAAATAAAATATGAACATTTCCCACATTTTAGGGAATATTCCCTAAATTTTAGGGGGAAAGCAAAATTCCCTACATTTGAGCGAGAGAAAAACCTACCTACATTTTAGGGATAAAAACCTAAACTTAGTTTTCCAAGGTGGAGCTTTCCGTAATCTTATCGATAAATGCATAACCTGTGTGGCACAAATTGTTGCCACTCACTTTAGGGAATTATTTTTTACTGTGTGTATACGAGAAAGAAAAGGAAGGAAAAGGCACTTTATATAGGTTAGTACTCGTATCGTGAGAATTGAGTACGTGCCTGATAGTAAAATGCAATTTATGCTTATCGCTAGAACTTTGTAAACCAGTTAAGTATGTTGTACTAAGATAGAAACTGGCGGCATCTAAGACAATTCAGTCTGTCCAAAAGTCAACTGTTTAAAAGGATATTATAGAGACGTAGTTCTCCGGTGAGACCCTGGAGGCAGTACATACCATCAGAAGTTGTCTCCAAGGAGGAGTACTATCTCCTCTGCTGTGGTCTATGGTAGTTGACAACCATTTAGTTCAGCTAAGCAACCAAGGTGTTGAATTTCAAGACTATGCAGATGCACTTGTAATCATTATCAGAAATATGAACTCTTGCTTTCTAGAAAACTTCAAGAAGCCCTACGTTTTCATCAGGACTGGTGTGCTGCATACAAGCTATCAGTCAATTCCAACAAAACGACAGTTATACCCTATACCAAAAGAAGGAAAATGAGGAACATAGCAAGCCATATCCTATTTGGTAAGGTGATCTCAATGTCTAAAGAAGACCAATATCTGGAGACAACTCTTGATAGAAAGTTGAATTGGAGTAAACACATTGACAAGACAGTCCAGAAAGGTGCACTAATGCTGTGGAACTGCAGGAAAGTGGCTTGCTCAACATGGGGACTTAACTTGAATATCATGATTTGGCTGCACAAATCAGTAGTCAGACCCATGGTCACCTATGCTGCAGCAGCATGGAAGAATAAATACACATAAAAGACAACCACCAGGAAGATAAATAAACTTCAAGGGCTGGCCTGTCTAAATATAACTGGTTCCATGCGCACAACATCTATCGGTACTCTAGAAGTACTATTAAACTTACCGGCACTCGATGACATGGTTGCAAAAGAGGCTGGACTCATGGTGTACAGAGCTCGAACATATGGGACTCTGAAAGTCTATGCTCCATAACCAAAAGAAATGAAGCAAATCCAATATGGAATATGATGCCAGACAGAATGGTTGCTGAGCACAACCACCGTCTTCCCTTCAAGATAACAACACCAGATAGGGAAGAAACAGATACAAGTCTAGTAAAGCCAGCCCTAATCTGTGTTAAGCCAAGAGCTTACATCTATCAAAGCCTAGAAAAATACACCTAAATATTTCAGGCAGAGCTATATGCCATCACTAGATGCGCATACGAAAACCTCAGCAGATACTACACTAACACAAATATATATATCTACACAGTTAGCCAAGCGGCTTTAAAAGCCATTTCATCAGCTGAGATTAAAATTTTAACGTTGGAATGTGTTTAAGTATTAGGAATCCTTAGCCCATACAAACATCTGACGCTTCAGTGGGTGAAAGAACGCTCGAGAATTAATGGGAATGAAAATGCGGACTTCCTGGCCAAAAAAGGAGCAGCCTTGCCCCTTATAGGACCAGAACCCTTTTGCGAAATCTCCTACAATACCGGTAAGTTTACCATGGAAACGCGGATCTGGAACCAAATCGACCAGAGATGGAACTCAATGACAGGATCCAGATAAACCAAAAGATTCATCAAGAGATCTGCCTCAGAGAAGAGCCTAGATCTGTTAGGGATATTTAGAAATCCACGCAGAATCATTAAAGGAGTCTTAACCGGATACTGTACGCTTAACAAGCACATGCATCGGATGGGAATTTCACCCACTGATGTGTGTAGGCTATGTTTTGAAGAGGATGAAACATCGGAGCATGTACTGTGTGAATGCGAGGCCATTGCACAATGCAGATTCCAGGCATTTGGTTCACACTTCTTAAAGCCTGCCGACTTCGAAGAAATTTCTTCCAAAAAATACTGCTCTGCCTAGGAAGAGTGGGTTTCTTAGAAGAACTGTCATATGAGCGGTGCGCAATAAGCCAAAGATGGCTCCAGTGCTGAGGTGCATAAGCCACTTAAATCTAAAAAAAAAAATATATGTTTTTGAACTGATCGAACTTTGTTGTCTATTCAAACCGGTAGCTCTCCTCACACACACAGTACATATCTTACTTTTATACATAGCTTAAGATGGCATCTGGGAAAACACCTGATCAAAAACTATTAAAATACACGTATTTTTTTTTATTTCCCTTGCGCTGGCAATTGGAGTTAGAGTGTTCCATACTAAAATTTGCCGATACCGTTCAAAGCCGGTTTCGTGAAACATCCGTTTACAAAAATTTTGTGCCTCGCAGTCTTCCAAATTATCATCAAAGACCCACCCCGTCTCTGAGCAAGCTTTCTATATGTTATAGAGTATCTACCTACATAGCAATATGTAATATGATGAACAGATGATGTTTGTCCTGTATAGTGACCATTAGATGATCCGCGTAACCTTCTAAAGTCATTAAATCCCGAACTGGTGGGCTTCACTAAGAGATTATAAATTATAATCGTTCATACGATTGAAGAAAGGAACCCTTTCTGGACAGCCTTTAGTCCGTGACTGAACAGTTAGCTAGAGTTGTGGTTATCCTCCTGCCTCTAAGCATGGAATCTATCCAGTTAACCGTGGGGGGCCCGAAGCCCTTATCGTAAGCGGCTATTTAAATTGCATAGAAGGAGGTGTTATCGAACTCTCCCACTATGTCTGCTAATGCACCGGTTTTTCTTCGACAGCTTTTTCGAGGTCTGAAAAACGAAATTGTTGAATTGCAACCCATTGAAGGACTTACTTGATTCACTCCCTTTTCGAACTGAAATCTGATTTTTTTATTTTTAAAGGCAGTATGCAAGATTTTAGATCTATAATAAAATGCACTTTCGAGTTATCGAAAGGACAAAAGACAGTCAAGCGAACTGGCAGATGGAAAGACAGACGGACAGCAGAATGAACAGACGGACATGCAAAAAATAATATGATGCGTTGGTGTGAAGTCCTTTTTCCTCTACCACAATTATTGGTGTGCATTTCAAACGGAATGAAAACTTAGTATGCTCTATGCTATGAGTTTTTGTTCATCTAGGGTATAACAAAATGAGTGCATTCAATAAACAGAACTTCGACACTGCGTTTAAAAATAATATCAAGTTTTAGCAAATTATGCTTCCATATGAAATGAGGTATACGAAAAGTTCTGAGCAGTTTTAAGCACAGATCAGTGACAAGTAATCAGTAGTCAACTATAGTCTTCTAACGCCACCCCGTATGTACTTTCCCGAGTGCTACATTAATATGATCACAGCATTTTAAGAAACATTTGAGCGTTACTCTCAAAATCATCATCATCATTTAAAAGATACGAGTCGAACAGATTAGCAAGCGGCTACCACTCGCAACGAAGAAAGTTGCTCAAGGTTCTTTGCCACTCCGAAAAGTCAAAGGAGATCTTAGATTATTTATTTTGTTTTGGTTTGTAAATGGTGGAATTGTAAAACTTCCAAGTCATCCAGTTGAGTTCGTAAAACTTGGGAAACGTATTTGATTGAAATTCACGAATTATCATAAATTGTCGCTTTGTAAAATACAGGAATTAAAAATTTTAAATAGCAGTCACAGAACAGGATCAATACATACCTTGTATAACTTCGTCGGCAAGTTAAGAAAATGTGACTTCTTTTGTTTTTTATATTATTAAGCTAAGCTCAGGAGATATCCTGTGAGCTATGATGCAAAGCAAAGCATGGTAAGAAGGTGATAAAGAAAGCAATTAGGAAACGTGCGGAGAGTGGCAAAGCTTAAAACTTCACAGATTATATGCCAGAAGAAAGACAGAAGATGGTAGTTTGTTCCACGTTCGCACAGTTGTGGATGAAAAACCATCACGGAATTTTACTCTAGGGCCGAAAGTATTTTCAAGGGTAAAAGATTGTTCGCGGATTTCAGTGCGAGTATTACATGCAGGAATCAGGGATCAGACTATATATTTCGTCAGAACATTCACCATGCATCTAGAAATATAGGAGCGAAACGCAACCAGAGGCGGTGCTCGAGTGAGTCCATATGTCAAGTTTTTGCCACATCGCCAATTAGCTGAAGGCACTGTTTTGGAAAATATCCAATGAAGCTACGGCTCTGTGATAGGCACCGGCCTACATATGGAAATTGTATTCCATTCTAGGTCCAATGTACGACCTGTAGAAAAGCGCTAGAATTGATGGGCTGAAATATTTCTTACACCTTTTCAGAAATCCAAGATATTTCGATGCTTATTTGGCAAGAGAGAAGTTGTGATCTGTTCAGCTTAACTTACCGTAAATATTAATGACGAGAATGCATAAAGACTGTGCATCGTTAAGAAGTACTCCATACGGGAGTGGAAAAACTATGATTTTGTTTTAAAGAGCTGGGACAGCTTTAGAGCTTAGATGTATTGAATTCGATTCCATTCGGTTTGCTCCAAGCGAGGACATTACCAAGGTGGTTTTCTCTGTAGTCTCTGTAGTCGGCAAGAGTGTCAAAGGAGTAAGCGAAATCAAGGGTATTGCCATCGGAAAAACAGTGGATAGGATTAAAAGTAAGGGAAAGCAGATCATTAATGACAATTGAGAAGAGAGAAATAGCGGCACTTATTGGCTGAGATTCAGATATAAGGCCATATAATATAATCCGTATTAAGCGACCACATAAAATAATTTACATCCACAATAGAAGGGCTGAATGCCAGACACTATCAAAAGCCCTTGAAATATCTAGGGCAACGATTTTGGACTCACAAAAATTGTGGAAACTACAGCTTTAAGGTTCTATCAGAAAAGTCAGAAAAAGAAAATCCATATTGGCGATCGTTGTGGGTTTGATTAGTTTCTAGATACTTCATTAACTTGGAGCTAACATAGATTCACAAATCTTTGAAATAATCGAAGTGATTGCAATTGGTCGATAATTTGAGGGATCGATACCCTTTCCTTTCTTGGGAATAGGCTTAACGTGAGCTAGTTTTCAAACAATTGGACTTTTTCCTGTCGAATAAGGCAAGTAGGATAGTTTTCGCAGATCTTTAGTCAAGAATGACGCACAGCTTTTATACAACGGTGACTTGAAACCAACGGATGGATGCTCGGGCTATCATGTATATATATTTCGTACGGATGTGTATTGGCTCTTGTACACATCCACAAGGGAAATGTAAAGTGGGTGAAAAAGGATTATTTGTGGTGAATTTAACAGTCTAAATATTAGTTTTATTCAGGGTCAACAATCACTTCATTATAGAGTAGTGAAGGAATAGAGGAACTGCTGAAATTGATCCTAGTTTTGACCTGGGACGAGAAATCTTTGCTGCCTTTGCGTCTTGCCAATATTCTAACGTTCTTGTCAAAAAGAAATTTTTCTCTTTGGATAGCGTTTCAGTTCTGTACATGGATGCAATTGATAAGTGAAAAAAGCAGACTCTTTCGCTTTGATTGCTTGGTTGTACTTATCGTCGAACCAAAAGCGATTTTGCTGTTGTTAAAATCTGCTGTGTAAATACAGTATATATTCACGCATGACCAAAACTTAGAATTCTACTAAATTCAAATGTGAATTCATCAACATCCCTTAAAGCAAAACAAACCGACCAATCAAATTCTCTAGGATATTCATTGAGACTTTCCTAATCTGCTGATTTATTTTGTTTTTATTTAAGGTTTGGGCTAAAAGCTATGACATTTTACGAAATAATAAAAAAAAAATATTTAAAAATTAATCTCGCTTAATACACTCATTACAACAATGCACAATGACTTCTTCGTCGTTGTGTATTGTTTCAATGAATTTCTCCAATTACGACTTATAATTCTTTCTTTTAATGTTTGTTATGTAACGCCATTGCCACGCCGACAATATTCTAAGAATCCGTCTTTACATGGAAGGCTTATCAAAGACCCTTTGCAGCTGTTTTCAATTAAAACAAACCTTCCATCGCGTTAATATGAGTAGGCTTTGTCTTGCTTCAAACTCGCCGAGCAAAGCGACGCTCATGTACAGATTGAAGCGCTTCCTGTTTTCTCTATAGACTTCAACAAACACGAGCAAAAGCCAAGGTACTATATAGGGCCTGCGTTCCTAAATGTATCATATTGAACGCTTCCAGGAATGGCTACGTTTTTTACAAAAGGTGAAGTAGAACAGATGTGAATCATTTTGTTAGGAAAAATTGAGCAGATCTACTGCAATTTTTTTCAGCGGTCTTCAGGGGGGAGCGCCCCCCGCGCCTTCTAGCTGGATCCGCCCCTGTTCATGCTATTGACGGCACTTACAAAACCCTACCGTTAAGGACTACAGGGAATAACTCATTTATACAGACCAGTGGTGTACAAAAAAGTATAATACTTTTGGTTTTAGTATGATTCCCAGTGCGAATTTCTTGCAAACTCATCACTGGTTCAGCTAATACAATATTCCAATAACCCCACCAGTTTACTTAGATACAGTTACACATTATCAGAATAAATATGCAACTAGGCATTTTGCACTATACCTTGAATGTCAGTAATATGCATGCCGAACAGTAGGGGCCCGAGAACTTATCCTTGTGGAACATTTTGTGACAACAGCAATAGGGAAGGTACATAACCATTTGCTTTAACTTGCTGAGATATGTTTACGAGAAAACTGACATTAGGGCAGGTGTAGTTAAACCGAATTTCCCATTCAGTTTGGCAAACAATACCGCGTGATCAACACACAACACTGTAGAATCTTTTCGAGAAAAAGTAAAAGAAATTTAATCAAATCAGATTCGCAACTATGCTGGGAGCTAAACTGGCCTTCGATTTTCGCAGGAAGATTACAAATTTTTTAAGTGCCATTAATCAACAGGGGGAGAAGCAATCCTAATAAGTAAATTATAAGTACTAAATATAGGTTTGATAAAAAAAAATTACATGAAAATATAAAAGATATAAAACAAAGAGATTGAAAGTAGTGATAGTAAGAGAAAGCGGTGAAATAAAACGTAAAAAATTTAAAAGAAGGCGAAGCTTAGATGATTGAGCATAAAAGTCAGTATACACATTACATGTTTATATTACATAAATTGGTATTTAATGTCTTCTTGTACGCATTGATGGAGTGCGTACCCTAAACTGACCCAGGAAGTGAGCTCCAAACACGATTAGTTTAAACAAAGTAGGAGTTCTCCATGACTAGGTGTGCAAAACTCGAGACCAAGAACGATGACCTTTTCCCGTACCTTCGCAAGAATTCAAATAATACTAGTTGGTGTTAAGTCGAAGAAAGAAACTGCGACACATACGAGTTTCTAAGTTTCAGGAACAGAGATGACATTAGCCAACAGTTTATTAAATTTAATATATATAGTACATCGAAATATACAAACAGAGGACTACCATCCCCCCAGCCATATGCACCCGATTTGACAGAAAATATAGCCTGGTAACCTGATAGACAATAAGTTGAAAAGAAAATGGATATATGTCAGATAAGCTGTTTATATCAGTCTCGTATGAAAAGGAAGTGACGCTGTCATGTGAGATATCAATTCCGTATGAAGAGACAACGAATCGATTCATGTTATCAGGGTCAATATGACGGTTAGCAACAGGTGCTTTATATATAAGGCTAGTCATGAGACTTTATGGGATAGATTAGGATCCAATTTAGAAGCGAAATAAACCCACTTGGCATTACGAATGATTGAATTCACCCGATTTCGCACAGGCAGGAACAAGGAATTGGAATTACTGCTGCTTGTCCGGACTTGTCTACATCATATGTACAAGAACTCGCGCTCCAATATTAAGAATAAAATTTTCTGCCCGAGACCTGGGGAGCTATGTAAAAACCCTTAGGACATTGAATCGTAGCTGAATATATCTCATATAAATAGAATAACAAAGTATTCAATTTATCCACACGTGGGATCAGAAACGATTTCTACCCATGGCATACTTGTTAGTTAAAAATCCAAATTCAGATATGAAATCTTGTCGACAAAAAATTTTACGTTCGTTTTCTTTTTCATCATTAAAAAAAATAAAGCCAGAAATACATTGGAGAGCATACATATATGTCAATTTTTTATGCTGTGAAAAATTAATAATAAAACATTTTACGATTTTCTTTTCCATTTCATGAAAACCTCGTATATATCCCATAAACTTTGCGTAATTTAATAAAATAAAAAAAAATAGATAGCGGAGACTCAACTCATTTTTATACCCTAGATAAAATCATAGAGTATAATAAGTTTGTCATTCCATTTGTAATACAAAGAAATAATGCTAGTAAAGAAAAATGGGTTGGACACCTACACATAATATTAAAAGTTATCTTCATTTTTGCATGTCCGTCTGTTGCTATACAAAAATTTCGTTTTTGACTGTACATCTGTACAGCTGAATTTTGCTACGTAGTGTATTTATAGCAATATTGATTAAAATTTCAAAAATTCAATAAATCCAGCAGCACTTTCTTGGTGTTGCGATACAAAATTTTGGACTTCACTTTATTTAACTTTTATTTGTATCTCGGATATACATAATATTACCGGTCTTAAGCCAATTATAACTTTTTTTTATATTATTAACCCGCGCTCAAAAGATACCCTAGGACGCAAATCAAAATACGGCAGGAATGAGATAGGGAAGGGATTAAGGAACATCATGAGAATGGCGGACGTCATAATATATGTCACCCTTAAGCTCTCGCAGATTGCATGCCGGAGTAAAAATAGAAAGTGGTAAACTGTTACATATTCGCATAATTCGTGATAAAAAAGTATTTTTGAATTTTGCTGTACGTCCGAAAGAATCTTGGAGTATAAATGGATGAGTGTGACATGCATCGCAAGTATTGCCTCCAGGAATCAACCAAAGTTCCTCAAGATATTTCAATAGCATATTGACCATGCATGCAGCGATAAAGAAATGAAATACATCTGACTTTGCGGCGGTGCTCCAGTGAGTCGATATGACAAGTTATTGCCACATCGGCAGTGATCTTGAAGATTCTTTTTTTAACAATATCTAATTAACGTAAGACTTTGAGACCAGCCCCGGCCCAAATATGGGTATTGTATTAGAATCTAGGTCTACTGTAGGACTCACAGAGGAGGGCTAGAAATATTTTTTACACCTTTTGAAAAATGAAAGACATTTCGATACTTCTTTGGCAACAGAGAAGATGTGATCTGTGCAGTTTAACTTACTGGAAATATTAATGATAAGATTGCTTGAAGATAATGTATCGGAAATCAATACCCCTTCGAAAGAAACATGAAGTGATGAACTTGCCTTAAAAAGATGAGACAGCTTCTCTTCTTGAACATATTGCATTCGACGCCGTTCGCTGGTCCCAAGCGAGGATATTGTCAAGTTTGTTATGCAATGGTCTAATCACTCAATGTCGTTTGACACATGTGGTATTCGCGCTGGACTCCGAGAGAGTGTCAGAGAAGTAAGCGAAATCAAGGGTACTGTCATTGGCGAAACTATGGAGGGAATGGAATTATGGGAAAGCAGATCATTAATGAAAATTAAAAATAGAAACGGATATATAACACGGGCATACAGGGATTTCTAAGGTGAAGCTCAAATGTAACGCCATCTAATACAACCTGTATTAGGCGACCAGATAAGAAAAATTTTCAATCCATAATAGAAGAGGAGGAGAGATCAATTGCTTTAAGTTAGACTTAAAAGGCAAAATGCCAGACTCTACAAAAACCTTTGAAATATCTAGGGCGCCGATGGTGGACTTAACAAAATCATGCCATTGTTGCGTAAGAAAATGCAAGAATACTCCACATGAGCGTCAAATCCAGAAGCCATGTTGGCCATGTTAGAAAGAATCAAAGGAATTGCAAGTGGTCGATAACTAGACCGACCGTTACCCTCGCCTTTTTTGAGAATAGGCTGAATGTTGGCTAGTTTCCAAGCCATTGGAAAGATTCCAGTCGAATAAGAAAGGTAAAATAAAATTGGAGCAGAAGTATAGCCAAAGATTAGGCCTGTATTTATAGGTCCGAGATACCACCAGAACAGGCGACTTCGGAAATGTTGATGTCCTTAAGTACGTTGAACACATCCTTAGTACGTATATGTATTGGCTTTTGTATACCAGATTCTTCAGCAATTCCAGGAATTATTAAACTTTCCCTGAATAATAATAATAAATAATAATAATAAATAATAAATTTTATTGCTGGCAAAGGTACATAAGATTTTAGAAATCTTAAAAGTGTACAATTAACGTAGAAAGAATTCTAAATATTAACAGTGTGTGTGTAAAATACAAGCGCGGGAACAATCATAACAATGACCAACGTCATACAAATGTTTAGTACAATTGATGTATGAGATAATATATTATAGTAAAAAAAAAAAAATTAAACTAGATTTAAGAAAGCAAAAGGAATGCTCTGAATGCAAATGCTTTTTCACTAGAATTGATAATTCTTCGAGCGAAAAATACGAACGGCAAAAGTACAAACTTCTAACTTCGCATGTGGACTGTTGTGGTTAACCTCACTAATGTTTTAATATCTCATTTCTTTAAAATACTTTAATCGTAAGAAGTATTCCTAGGAATCGTCAGTTGAAAGCCCGACCTAATTACACGGGCTACACCTACCACTCTCACATGAGCATACACGTTGTGTTTGATGAATATGCAAAAACGTGGAATGATTTGCCATTCAACGGCATTCTCTTGGAGAAATCCGGTTTCATTCAATCTAAACTGCATAAAATACTACGACTACTTTAGTTCTGAAAATTTGGTATTGCCTGCTGTATGGAAATTAGAACCATCTACTGTCGTGTACAGGTTACGGAAAACGACAGGCCATTTCCCTTTACTGAAACCAATCAAGAACTATCCAGATCTACTATATTTTTATGGAGAGGCCTTAGCATATTTTCCAATTGTAACTAGGCTCTACATTTACATTAGGATTAAGGAACTATTAAGTTATGCCATGTAAGATGGGAACTAAGGTTATGATGGACAGCTTCAACATAAACGGCTTCATGTCTAGCCGTGTATTTGCGACCGAAGCAATCGAAAAACCAATGATTACGAAAATAGTTTTCTAACGAAAATACTGGAATAAATTCCGATCAATTAGGTAGACATAAAAATCATTTGTTTTCACCAAAGGACTTCCTTATACTCAAGGTAGAAAGGAAGTGTTATTCTCTCAAATATGCCTTTTCTTTCTCACAAAGCAAGACTGTACAGGCTGCTTGGGTATGCGATGAGTCGTTATGAAGGCGAGGCTTTTTCTGCAAAATGTGCATATGATCCTGAAACATAATCGTGGAAAATCACTGTAGTGAAGTTTTTACGCCCATTGTACTACCTTGATCAAAAAGTTTCAGGAATTTATTTAGAAAATTAAAAATACTCGTACAAGTTAACTCATGAAAGCTAATTTTTCACTTCAAAGTACTCTCCGTCGACTGCAACGCACTTATTTTCTCTCAGCTGTTAAAATGCGCAGGGAGACAAATCAGGCGCACTTGGTGGCTGCTGGAGGATATTCGTTCTGTTCGTAGCCGAAAAATCACAGATAACTATGTGATTGTGCGTCGGTGCGATATCGTTTTACAAAATCCAGGAGGTGTTTATTCATGAATCCGCTCCTTTTATACCCTAGATGAAATTAATAGGGTATACTAAGTTTGTCATTCCGTTTGTAACACCTCGAAATAATGATGGTAGAGCAAAATGGATTGGACACCCACGCATAATATTAAAAGTTATTTTGATTTTTACATGGCCGTCCGTCTGTCTGTCCGTCCATCTGTCCGTCTGGGCGCACGATAACTCGAGAACGCGTATATTTGGAGAGCTGAAATTTTGCACACGGACTTTAAAAAAAAAAAATTAAGTTCGAAAATGAGACAAATCGGGCAACTCCTTCGTGTGTTGCCATATAAAACTTTCCTTTTCCACAATATATTTGGACACTGCCTAAGAACGCATCGATGTAGAGAGCTGAAATTTGGTACATGGTGTTTTCATTATACTAGCAAATAAAATTTCAAAAATGGACTAAATCGGTCAACTCCTTCTTGCCAGATAAAAATTTTGGTTTGTTACATATACTGTGAAAACGATCAGTCCAAGACATTTTTATTTTACAAAAAAACTTCTTCAAAATACGAAATCCTATAAAATTGGTTATGATCATTTTTTCTGTGCGACAAACCCTTCTAGAAATATATGCGAAAAACAACTTCAAAAATCAAACTTGCATAGATCGGTGACCATACGAAATTTAATACGGACATTCATGTAGGGTATCATAAGAATTGGTCTTATACCAATTTTAGCTTTTTTACTTGTTTGCTCATTGCTTCACGCAAACGGCTCATAACGCATAGATAATAGTTCTCCTTGTTGACTGCCGGACCATCAGGCAAGAGTTCATGTTATTCAACACCATTGTAATCCACAAAAATCATGAGAATTACCATATTTTTCTACTGAAAACGGTCTTGGCTAATACGGTATTGGTATACGCCATTCACTTACTTGATGACAGGATTGCGTCTCACACTCATAAGCCCACGTCACGTCTCCATACGCATGATCAAAACCCTCGAGAATACTTCACAAGCCATGAAACAAATTTCCTCCCTACCACATGCGAGGCCCAACGGAGTCCTTACATTCTAAAATATTTGCAGTGTTCTTATGTAAAACTCACGAAAGTTTGATTTGAATAGCTCCTCCGCCCTAAACTACTATTCATACAGAAAAATGGTGTTCTGATAATCTTAAGCTTGCTCTCT
The DNA here is from genome assembly GCA_963924295.1 of Dioctria rufipes. NCBI lineage: Eukaryota > Metazoa > Arthropoda > Insecta > Diptera > Asilidae > Dioctria > Dioctria rufipes. Next base: position 312,594,093 of record OZ002740.1, on the reverse strand, counting down.
TATCCTCCGAACCGTAATAAAATTTTCATACCTTTACTAACAAAATTAATTAAAAACATGTATTTTACCCAAATGACTACGATTTCTGACACAAAAATTCTCAGCTGACTAATCATTGTAATGTCACTGTGCCGCCATGGGAAAGCCGTGGTCTAGGTCTGACGATATCGAATGTAGCTGCTTACAGATTCGGACTCCGGCAGCATATGCACATGCAATTATCACTCAGCTGAAAGGTATTGAGCGTAAAATGGTAAGGTTACTTTGTAATCAAAAGTATTTTATTATTTTGTTAAGTAATGTATATAGGAAGTGTCGCCTTTGGGAAGGTAAGTAACCAATATTTATATTATTAGAAGACTATTTTCCTGTATGGATAGTAGTTTAGGCTCTATGATATATATAAAGTCAATGTTTGACATTTTTCCATAAGTATCAAACATTTTAGAAAACGGACTCACAACAAATACATATGCACTTCTGTTTCATGGCTTGGGAAGTATTCTCGATGGTTTTGGCATGATGCGCTTGATGATTGTTGGTTTGGATTCCGACCCAAAAATTAAGTCTTTAGCGATGTGAACGTAGTCCCTTTTTTGCAGGAAATTGAGGTCTTTTGGCACCATCTTTGCAGCGACACGTCTCAAGCCTAAATCATTAAACAAAATTTCTTGAACGGAATCATAAGCGATGATCAAGTTCTCTGCCGGATCTCTGATGGTTAATTTGCTGTTTCCTGCCAACATTTCTTTGATCTTATCGCCGTTTTCATTTGGTTTTGATATTGACGACCTGCCGCTGCGATCCTCATCTGCCATGGACTCAGGATCGTTTCAGTAGCATTCGTGCCACACATAAACTGTTGGTTTTGATAGAATATCGTTGCCGAAGCACTCCTGTAACATTTCCAAGGTTCCACACCGTTGAATATGCTTTTAACACAACAAAGTTAATGCAAGCCTGTTGATGCAAAATTGATACCAGTTTTAAAATCGTAATAAATAGAAAACTCGGCTCGAGCAGATCTACTCAACACGGCTTAACTCTAACAAAGGTCAAGCTATGACGCTGAAATTTGGTGGGAGCTGAGACAACTTACATCTAGATGTGCCAAGCCTGACAAAAACGCGGTCCAACTAAAACGAGCTAATGGCCTTCTAGTAGCAAGCTCTGTACATTTTCTCTCTCTCTCTTGCTGTAGTATGCCACACCTAAAAAAAAAGAACTCAAATTGGGTTACTGAAAAGGTCACACGGTGGTCGTTCGGGAAACTTTTTACGAGTTGTCAAGTATTTCAAGATGATTTAAATTCGCACTGGATATTTGCTATTGTCCTTTTATTCTATCCTGTTTAATATCCAGAGTTCTTCTAAGATGAAAATTTTCCGTAATATAATTGATTTGATTTTATTGTTTAACTAGCCAATTGGCATTTGAACAGCAGCCATTTATTGGCAACTAAACAGGAAGAAAGAAAATTACAAATAATCCAAAGCAAATGACATTTTGATTTCATTTCTCACGGATCTCAAAAGAGTTACTGTTATAATGGCATGGCTTAGGTGCGTTCAAGATTCAGCATTTTCAATTAAAGTCATCCCTATAATATAGGGGACAACTCTACTTAAAAGCAGTAAAATTAAGTCATTGGTCGCGTATGATATGCTTATACATAAACCACCGCAAATATTTAAGATTATGAAATATATTTTTACGAGTTGCTAGATGAAGCCGGAATATTCGACAATGCCATATAACGCGACGCATCCAGTAATTACAATGAAAGGACACTCAGTGACCAAACATATCAACTAAGCGTTTTGATATTTATACCTTAGTGCTAGAAAAATATTACTTACGAGTCTAAATATTTTGGAAAAGTATATTAGATTACAGAGAATGGTACGACATCATTTACGCAAAAGCATTAATTGGATTGGGTCTACTTCTTACCGCTGTAATACCATAATCTGATGTAGGTACTCTGAGTTAAAATAATTTTTCGAATTCACTTGCACTTGAACAGAATACTAATATTAATTTTATGTAATTGTTGCTTTAAATTCACAACTCAAATATTTCTAAAGTAATTCATTTTCAAATTATTATGTTGTGTGAAGATGTCCTTAAGGCGTATTTTCGCATGATAAATGATTTTTTGAAATTCAATTTGACTGATTGAAAAGTAAATGCAATAAAATATATTAGTTTGCTGAAATTAAATAAATAAATTAACCAATTATTCCTGTTAGATTCATGCAGTGCTCATGACCAAAACTCGGCATGTGTTTACACAATGATTTAATTTAAATTGGTAATTAAATAAATTGCAAGTTTACGCTTTATATTCCTTGAAGTATTTATGGCTGATGAAAATAATCCGCTTGATGATGAATGCCTGTACTTCTTCTTCCTGATGAGATTTGTTTTTTCGGATGAATAAATTGTCAATATGCTCGTGGCATGTGTTCGCACTTTGAGAGCTCTAATGAAAATAAGATGGTGAGCTTATAAACGTCGCGAAAGATTAAAGTTTGACATTAGTATTACCCTTGTAATATCAACCGGGCGTGAGTAATATATTTTGCTAATTTTTCTCGTGAAAAGTGTAGCTCATGCTAATTGGGAAAGTACGTCGTAGGTTCATTCACCTTTAAACCAGGTAGTATATGTTTTTAATACTTCTATTTTTAATTTGCATGAAAATGTCATCGTTTTACTAATGCCCTGGATATCTGCTAAAGTTTACAATAGATCTGATGAATTTTCAAGATATGCAAAAGAACGTATTAGCTATAGTAATTTCCTTAAAACACGGAAGGTTTAGCACAATACTGCTCACACACCTTTATGCTTAGTGAACAACTGAATAAACCAGATCATCTGCCAAAACATCTTACGGTACCAGGAGATGAAACATCAAAATTATTACTGCCAATATATAATTTAATGCATATTAAGATATCCAGTACGCAAAGGAATATATTATTTGACGTTCAAATTCCATTGCTCAATGCAGAAATATATCTGCAGCAGATAAGTTCATCCACATGCAACCCTTAAAACAATATCTGTCTGCAAACCTCCAAACGGATCGGTTTACTCCAATAAAAGGGGAAGACGTTAAGGAATAAATACAGTTATGAAAGGCCCGATTAATTTGCAATATAAAACAGCCTATATACAGGGTCTCCCGTATGTACCGCATTTCCTTTATACCACGGATTCCTTATATGGGTTGTGAGCCGGAAAATGCACGGTGTGGGCGGTAGGGGGGTTTTGTGATTTTTCTGGTGATAGTAAACCCTCTACCGTTTCCAACAAATGCCCAACCACCTCTCTACTCCCTTTTCGTCGGCAGTTATAGGATGTCAAAGTCAAAAAATTGGATAATTTTGCAATTTATTTTTCAATTTCAACGATTTTCCCGCCAAAATGATTTAAAGCCCCTTTAATTTGACTATGCGCATGTACCTACCTAAATGCTACCGTTTTTTGAGATATTCTCGTTTTTATGGTGCATAATTTCATTAATTTTGCTAATAATAATAGAAATCGCGCCTAATTTTATGCAATTCCACGCGAATTAACAAAATTCATGAAATTATGCATCATAAAAACGGGAATATCTCAAAAACGGTAGCATTTAGGTAGGTATATGCGCATAGTCAAATTAAAGGTAACATTCCGGGGTCTTTCCATCTTGTCATAAAACTGTTATCATGCATTTTGGCGGGAAAATCGTTGAAATTTAAAAAGAAATTACAAAATTATCCAACTTTTTGATATTTGACATCCTATAACTGCCGACGGAAAGGGAGTAGAGAGGTGGTTGGGCATTTGTGCGAAACGGTAGACGATTTACTATCACGTGAGATGCAAATCACCTTCATAGGGTGTATAACAAGATAGTTATATGGTATTAGGATAAAAAGCACCCAAATTCACAAAACTCCCCTACAATTTATTTCTCGAAATTGAATGAGGAATCCGTGGTATAAAGGAAATGCGGTACATACGGGACACCCTGTGTAGGGCGCAATCGAATCAAATCAGATATGAGATAGAACTGCTCAACCTCCATATAACATTTTTATTCTTCTGTTAATTAAGAAGTGCACCATTGAAGAAAATGTGGTATAAGCTACATACACCAAGTACCTGGATGTATATAATGGATGCAGTAACCACTGTTATCATATGTGGAACAACAATCTATCCTATAATTCTTGCAGAGAATGGGATTATACAAATACAGCCCACCTGTATGATAAATCATTCCACATTGTTCATAAGTGCAGACAATCAACAAACAGGAACCTTGAACTCATCATTTATACCTGATCAAGAAATTATTTCTACTCATTTTGGTGAATATTTATCAAGCCGAAATACTACCAATAACTCCATTCCCTTATTAATTAAGGAGATCAAGGCTGATGATATTGAAGAGCGCCATAAGGCAATTAAAACCCAATAGCAGCATGTCGTGAGAATTTCTCACTTGCACCTTCACCACATACATTATTATTTCTTATTTTATTTCTTGTGCAAAAAGTGACCAGACAACACGATACCGCAACTAAACCTAACTCAACCAACCCCAAGACGAGCAGGGTCCAAATGTCATATACCTAAAATAAATAAAATTTTCATATAAACCTGAAAAAGGGCAAGAAATAAAAATTATATTCAATAAATTTTTCATATAAGCCACTCATGCTTAAGACAATGAAATGAATAAAGAAATGAAGAAATGAAATGAATAAAGAAAATTGCATCAGCAATTTTCTTCACATTTCACACAACTTATAACATTAAATTTTTCCCATAAAACGATTTGGGAAAAACGAAAGCGAATAATTCTGGACAAGATTAAACAAGTCCAGAATTAATAGTAACATTTTCTCAGGGTAAGAAAATGCAATGGAGCATTTTGTATCCTGAACAATGGCTCTTGATCATGATGAAGGTGATCAAGAGTTGAGTTGGTTTTTACATTTTGGCCGAGGTAGCGGTTGAGGTTTTCGAAAACAATAAAAAATTAAACAGTGAAGAAGAGGTTAGCAAACGGAAGTTTAGGCGCAAAAAAATTATAAAAATTTGTGTTCTGATTTTGGATAAAGAGAAAAAACTTTATGTTCTAATTTTGAGTAAAAGTAAAAAAGTGTTTTTGGTACTTATTATACCCAGACAACACGAAGGTGCATAACCAAGAATATATATATAATACAGATCTCAAGAATAACTCGGTACTATCTAAGAGGTACCTCGACTGGATAACGCGAGGTGGGAGAATGTAGAGATACAAAATCTTTAAATGTTAAAAAATTATTACTGAACAAGCGCAATAAGTCAACGACCGTAATTTCATTCTATTTATGCAATTACTACCTCCACCTATCTACTTAGGTTAATAATCTTTAAGCGAATTTTAATCGAATATGAGATCGGAATGGATACAGTTTATTTTTATACCCGTCAGTTCTTATTAACAGTAGGTATACGGACATTTTTTATACAATTTTATTATATTTAATTTAACCCGAATTGTCCCAGATTATATTTTTGTAATTTTTAAGAAAACAATTTTATAGTCATATTCGCCATGACTTTAATAATAAGGATTGACAATTAGAATTTTGATCCTAAGGCAGGATACCGTAGAATTTCCTGTTGCCATATGGCAACTGTGGGCGTTACATGGTACTGGTTCACATATACTATAAAATGTTGCAATTATATCAATAAAAAAACTTCTCTAAATTTTCTTGTGCATCATATTTATTGATTACTATTTATAAAGTCAAAATAATAATTTTCCGGTGTGATAAGAAGCGAAACAATTGATATATAGGCCTATATCACACTTAGAGCAAGCTGTTGTCATAATTGGTTTGCAATTTTCACCAACGCATCTACGTTTTTGTCAATTGGTTTTCCAAAATGATCTCGATGATCATATCGTAGAGCATATTGAACCTTATTTTCATTGTAAGCATGACGATGGGATATTTTTGGGAAAACTGTCTTAGGTCGAGTACCATAATGCTAACAATAGTAAATGGCAATTTGGCGACGAAATTCGAATTGTGTCATGTTTGGAATGACTTTCCTATGCAACTGCCATGCATTTTGCACACATGCATCGCTTCTTTTGAATAACGACATGCAGTCGATCTTCGATTTGCACCATATATGGTTGATGCAATGGAAACTGCAGCGATATCAGACCATTTAGTCAATCTAATATCTGTCTCCTTCATTTTGATTGACTCATAATAGCCACGTTCTTTTGTTTTAATTGAGTTTTGTGTTGCAGTGGGCAACTTGATGGCACACGATTCTCATGAATCCTTCCTGTCGCATTGTAGCCACGTGATTTTAGGTATGATAACAACGGAAAACTTGTAAACAAGTTATCGAAATAAAATGAAAATTTCAAATCTTTTACATCGTTAGAAAAGTCATCAATCATGTTTATCAGTGGTGCTGAGCATTTGCCAAAGCCATCTTCGTGTGCGGAAATAGAGCGTGAATTTTTTCCTTGGTAAATTTCGAAATTTGCCATGTAGCCAGAGGGTATATAGTGAAAATACAATCCTTTAATGAATTGCTTAGACCCATGCCTACCGAAGTAAGCAATCATGCTTTCATCATATGACAAATTTTGCTCAGGGTGGAAGTGCTCCAACATTTTGGCATTTACATGATCACTCAAGGGACGTAATTTCTAAGGCTTGTTTGGATTTGGGCTATCTCTTGTGCCACTTTTGCTGCTGTCTTAAAAGTGAATCAACTGCAATATTTCCTGAAATCTATTTCGGCGCATGCTGTTATGAACTAAAACATACTGTTGGTGATGTCTCTCACTGACTAGACGTGTTTAATTCGGCTTCAGCTAGTTTTTTTTTAAGCCGTGTGTATTCCACAAGTTAAAGTACAAAGATATTGCGAAACTGTGCGTCTTATTTTTTCGAACTTAGTATCTATTTTTTAATTAAATAATTAAGTACTTTATTGAAATAACATCTTCGCAATGGGTAAGAATGATAACGCTAAAACTGTATCCAAATATTCTACAAGCACAAGTGCACAAAATACACCCGCTTTAACTAGAGGAGCGGCGAAGAGCCAACAAAATGTAGGAGCTGGTGTTGGTGACGTTCCCCAATCCAATGAACCTAGGCGCTCGACCTCTATAAGTTCAGCTGATCATATCGAGTTGCTGGAGAAAAAATTTCTTAATAGTCTGACTAGACTCTTATCGCAAAAATTCGACGAGTTTGAGGAGCGCATAACAGATCGAATAAACCAGTTAGTATTGTCTACGAATGCTGAGATTACTAAGCTGAACGATGAATTGGAGCAGGTTAAAGTTGAACTGTCTGAGGTTCGTTTTGAATTGAATGACGTGCGTAGATTGAACAGGTTGACTGATGCCGTCATTACTGGCATTACATTCAGCCCGAATGAACATCCGCAGCAGCTGCTGACGAGTATTTCGACCAAGATCTGTCATACGCTTCGCCGTACACGACTGCATTTCGACCAAGGTACACTATACCTCAGGGGAATGATAATTTTCGCAGAAATGCTCCGCTTATAGTGAAATTCTCTTCTGTTTTGGAGCAAAGAGAATTCTGTTTAAGAGGTCCGGCTCACTAAAGTTGAATAATATTTGCAGCAGCTTTACTTCGGACATAAAAATTAAAGCATTTGAAAGCCTCACTAACATTAATAGCAAAATACTACATAGTGCAATGAAATTAAGAAGGGAAAATCGACTGCATTCTGTTTTTAGCCGGCATGGTGAAATTTTTGTATGTCTAATGAAAGATGACCCGCCGATAAAGGTCGCTACACAGGCCTCATTAGATGAAATTATGTCAGATGTAAACAATGCTGGAGCTCGAAGTTTTTATGCTAGATTTATTTTGTTATTTTTCAAATCAGATTTCTTAATACAGATATTTCGATTAATTTGTTTTATATTTTATTTTGTTCTTATTTTGATATTGTTTATTGTTATATTTGGATTAATTAGTTTACCTGCAAATTGCGTGCGTGTCTCTGAATGGCGGTTGATTTTGTCTACTGTTTGTGTGGAATTCCCTGCTTGTCTGTTTGTTCCGAGTAATGTATCATTACCAATATGTTCTAATGAATCTTAATTTATTCTCGATGAGCAGCGTAAGGGCCACATTGAATGTTTTTTGTAATCGCTCTGATGGTTTAAATGTTTGTCATTTTAATTCCCGTAGTATACGTGCAAAGATTGATGATTTGAGGGAGTTGCTTCGATGCCCCAAGATGCACGCGGTGTTTGCTAGTGAAACCTGGTTACGCGATGATATTCCGTCCTCATTAATTGCTATTTCAGGTTATAATATATTTCGAAATGACCGTGTTGGTAGAGTAGGCGGTGGAGTTGCAATATATGTAAGGCTGGATATTAACGCTAGAATAATTTCTAGATCCACAGGTGGCCCTGTTGAATATATATGTGTGGAAGTGAACTCGACTGCTGAAAAGTGTATTTTATGAGCGGTGTATTCTCCACCTGGACAATTTACGTGCGAATCATCCCTAGAGTTTCTGGAGGTTATCTACTCTTTCACACAACGTTACCCTAGTGTGATTGTTGAAGGAGACTTTAACGTAAATTTACTCAGACAGGACACACAATCAGATTCCTTTTTGTATAATATGTCTGCTTCGCACTTAAGCACTGTTAACTCTTATCACACTTATTTTAACTCTGCCAATCCTTCCCTTTTGGACTTGTTTCTTGTCTCTGATCCACACCGAATTCTATTTTTCAACCAATTGAGCCTAAGTATTTTGGACCACGATATTATCTTTATGTCCTATAATTTAAAAATAGAGTGCAATTTCGCCAAAAAATGTATTCAATACAGGAATTTCGATAGAATTAATCTGGAGTCTCTTTACGCGGAATGTGTAGATTATCCCTGGAACTACATATATAACTTCGAGTCGGTTGATGACCAGGTATGTTTTATTAGTGGCTCAATTGAATGCATGTACAATAGACACGTACCTTTAAGAAGAAAAATACTGAGTGCTAAATCCTGCCCATGGTTCTCTGCGGAGATCGAAGGTATGATTGCTGAGCGGGAATATTTATATTCTAGGTTTCGAAGACTTAAAACTACTGAAAGTCGCCGATTATATAACGTTTCAAGAAATAAGGTTAATTTAAAGGTTCGAGCGGCTAAGCGATCCTACTACAGGCGTAAATTGTACCCTACCATGCCCCCAAAAATGCTTTGGCGTAATCTGCGAAGCCCTGGTGTATGCGGTAATGAGACTATACGACCCACTCTCTGTCCCAACGTGTTGAATAGGTAATTTGTTGGTAATCAGCAATTGGCAGATTCCGATCAATATACGCCAATGTTGGACATATCCGATGATAACACGACAGATTTCAGTTTTCATGGTGTGGATAGAAGTGAGGTACTTAATGCTATTTTTGCCATCAAATCAAATGCTATTGGTCCTGATGGTATGTCCCCCAAATTTTTGAAGATAATCCCTCCAACTATTATCGGCCCTCTGCTGCATGTATTTAATACCTGTATCTCTAAGTCTGTTTTTCCTATCTCCTGGAAGACGTGTACCCGTCCTGAGGATTATAGGCCTATCAGCCTACTTTGTTTTCTTTCCAAAGTGCTGGAAAAGTTGCTGTATTGGCAAGTTCAAAGGTTCATATTAAGGAATAACCTCATAAGCGAGTGGCAGTCTGGTTTTTGTCCTGGGCTTAGTTGTGAAAGTGCCATCTTGAAAGTTACAACTGACATTCGGTCATCGCTCGATAAGAGAGAAAACGCTATTTTGACTCTCCTTGATTTTTCAAAGGCATTTGACAGCGTCTCACATAATAAATTGCTGAGTACACTTCAGAACCATTTTCATTTTTCATATGGGGCGACTCATTTAATTAATAACTTCCTGTCCAATAGATTACAGCGTGTGTGTCTGAGTGAGAAAATTTTTTCGCATTTTCTTCCCTTAGTCAGTGGAGTTCCACAGGGATCCATTCTTGGTCCTCTACTCTTTACCCTATATATCAACGACTTGCCGCTTGTAACTCGTGACGTTAATATTCATATTTATGCCGATGACGTTCAAATTTATCTTAGTCGTCCCATAGGTTTGATGGAAAACTGTGTGGATAGAATCAACAGCGATTTACTCGAAATTAGTAAGTGGGCATTTGCACATAATCTTAAAATAAATCCTTATAAGTCTCAGTGTATTGCCTTTTCAACTACTTCGAAGGATTCTTCGGATCTACCAGCTGTCACTGTGGATGGAGTTGTGATTCCATACGTGAACAAGGTCCGTAATTTGGGCGTTACACTTAGTTCGAATATGAAATGTTGCGACCATTTTCAGGCCTCCCTTTCCAAAATTTACGCAACGCTTCGTCGCTTATGGCTATCGGCTAGTTTTCTGTCGTCCCAATTGCGTTGCCATCTAATCAAGACTTTAGTCCTTCAACACTTTACTTATGGTTGCCTTGTTTTTACGAAATTGGATTCAAGCTGCACTAGAAAATTAAATGTCGCGTTCAATGACTGCGTCAGGTTTATTTTTGGATTACTAAGGTTTGACCATGTGTCTCATCTTAGATTTGCTCTACTTAGATGTCCGCTGGAAGTGTATCTGAAGCGGAGAGTTTTATTTTTTATGTACAAGCTTATTACTACAACCAAACCTGCATATCAGGCTAACTTGGTCCGACCTCTTAACTCTGCCAGAGGGCGTAAGTTTTAATACCTCGATTCCTAACATCAGTCTTTGAAGGTTCTTACATTGTTCAGGCAGTTCGTTCTTGGAACGAGCTGCCCGGTCACATTCAGCGGGCAGATTCAATCGGAACATTCAGACGGCTCTTTGTTGATTTTCTAGAGTAACTCTCGTTTTTGTCTGCGACACACACGCATTTGTTATGTTATTGTTTTTTTATTTTTTCTCTTCCCTTTTTTTATTGAATTTTGATTTGGTTTTTAAATTTTTGATTCTGTTTTTAAATTAAATTTAAATTTCTTAATTCTCATTTTGATCTGAATTTCGTTAATTTTCAATTTGTTTTTAATTTTGATTTGTTGATTTTAATTTGATCTTAATTTTAAGTTTTTATTTTAATTTTGATTTCAATTTTATTTTTAATGTTAATTTTGATTCTAGTTCTAATTAATTTTTTAATTTTTTATTTTATATTATTTTTATTTTGGTTTTGATGTTAGTCTTTGAATTTTTATTTGCCCGTCTGCTCAATAGATACTAATTTAAAAAATTGTCAATCTTGTAGTATCGTTTACCAGAAAATATATATTATTATTATTATTCCGAAGGTCATCATCTTGTCTCCACATATTTCTCAATGATGATTTATGATTGTAACCAGAAATTATTAGAATTGCAATAAACATTCGAAACTCAGCAATTGAGATATTCGGATTTGGCTTATTGAGAAAAATCGCATACTTAGCTGATTCGTCGATGATGTGGTTCAATAAACATCATCAAAAAATTTCTCCAATTGCTCATGTGGCCTCAGATTTCTGCAATCTTCATAATTTGGATTCGGAAATATCGGCATCATTAATGAAGCATCATTTTCAACCAAGTAATATTAGTGCTTTTGTTTGATTCTGGTAATGTAACATCACATGCTGTTGGTTCAACACGTCGCAACCGTTTTCGAATAAAAGAGGATACTAAAGATGTGAATGTTTTATTTGACATTATCTTATTTGGTGCATGTATCTCACAATCATCAACAATATTAATTGGGAAATCTTCCATATGTTCGGCTTTAAAAAAATATGTATAAATGAACCAAAGGAATAATAAAAAATAAAAAAACAAATACCTAATGTAAAACCATTTTCATGGGAACCATCCAAACGTTTGCCATTTGACATAACAATTTCTCATGAAGCTTTCAATTGTTCTGGACAAACATTGCCCGGTACACCACCCTAATTATCTTCAGCATCATCTTCACCAGATATATCGCCATCGAATTCAGGTGGTTCGATATAAATAGCTTATGGAAAATTGTTGTTATCTTCATCTTGTCCACTCAATTCTTCTAAATAGTTATGGGCATCAAGTAATGATAATTTCCTTCTAAATTATAAAAAAAGAAAAAATAACAAAATTCGATGTAAAACAACAATTATATTATAAAAAGAAAAAAATTAATTAAATAGTGTAAACAAAATAACAAAGTTGTAAAACTACTATACAAAATGCATAGAAATCACTTTACATAAACCAGTACCCAATCGTTCCCACAGCTACCATATGGTAACGCGGAAAGAAAACATATAAAAACACTATAAATGTAAAATACATAATGAAAACCAAATATATACTATAAAACAGAAAACTTTATATAATTGAATCACATATTCATAAAAAAACATATAAAATAACTTATTTTCTCATATACGACATTGTGCACTTTTCCCGAAAACATTTTTTTTCGCCTAATTTTAATTGCTGCTTTGCCGAAATGCGATTAACAACTGACACCAAACTTACCGCAGGTAAACTTCCATCAATTGGCATCATAAAACTTATATCTATTTCTTCATTTGTGTGTGGCTTTAATAGCCAGGTGAATTTAATGTAACCACTACCCAGTATTGCCATATGGCAATTGTGGTACAATTCGGGTTAATTTAATTTAATAAGCAATTAACAATATTAGTAAACAGAGATTAATTCTAACAATGTACATCCTTAAATTTAAACTACTAGGCTACAACAGAAAGTTTGGAAAAGAGAGAATTATATAATCAAAAAGCTACATCTGAGACACTATAAGGACAAGTATACAAAACTAAAAATAAGTAAAAAATAAAAAAGTCAACTGAGCAAAACAGGATTATACATCAAATAGATTGGAATATGAGCAAAGTAAAGGAAATAGCGGAGGACGAAAATTCAACCACATCATAGGAAAGTTTAGCAATTAATGACTGATCTCAAGCCGGACAAACTTTCCAAATGCCAGTAAACTAGTACCAAGAATATGAATATTATTGAATTTAGTGTTATAAGACTTTTGAATTCCCAAGCAGGGCGGATTTTCTTTGAAATTAGTTCTGCATATCGGAAGTCTGAAGAGTGGCTGATATCTTGAATTACGAGAAAGAATGTAAAAGTTTATACTAGAAAGTAATGGGTTGCAAATTATAGTACTATTCCGTATTTTATGCAAGAAGGTCATGTCCAAAAAGATTCTGCGTTTTTCCAGCGATAACAAGCCTGTCATTATATTCGAGAACGGAATTTTCTAATTTAACCTTCTATCTGTGTACAGAGGTGCAAATACACCCCAGCATGTTAAAAACGTAAATAAAAAATTAATTAATCAAGACTTAACAAAATCTTTCCAGGAATGCTATCTGTGGTATGTTTCACACACTGTAAGGAAAAACAGATTGAAATTGGTAAATATGGATGGCGTAGTGAAACTACAAACCACTTGAGCATTTAACTATATGCAGGGGTGCGTATGCACCCTGAAGTTTTCCTATAAAATTTTCATTGAAAACCGGATGTTGTAAGCAGCTGCGTTAGTATTTTTCTACTGTTTGACTTGTTTCACATTTGCTGTGTCTAAATGTTTCTATATTTCATTGTTATGATATGCATTTTGAAAAGATTTATGATTCATATATGAATTTTTGAAATGATGTGACGACTGATTCTAAAAATTGTGAATTCGAGTCCTGGGCGAGATATTTATAAATGATTTGGGTTCATTGATTGCTTGTATTTCAAAGAAGTCTGATGTTTTTGCATAGTATTTTTCTTGTATATTTATAGTGTTTTCAAAAAATTGTATCCACCCAATTGTTTTGAATTAGCGTGGATTGTTTTTATTGTAAGTGGGAAATGATGCTAATTATTACGTCAGTTATTACTATAATTGATTTTTATGCTCAAAGTACGTTTTCTTTTATTTTCTTTTGATTTTAGCTCATAATTTTGTGCTTATACTTTAGTACTTTGTTTAGGGCTTGGAGCTATTAGCAGTTGAATTATTTTAGAGAAATATGACAGCAGGAAAAAGATTTCGTACCAGCATCGACGTGAGAGATTTTTTACTCGATTCATCAGATATGATGACGGTTCAGATGTGTAAACAGCAAATGATAATTTTGAAGGTGAGATCTCAGATGTGGACGACGATGCTGAAGAAGCTTTGGCCCAAATAGATGCTCAAATAAGAGCAGAAAAGGAAAATGATTAATTAATACCGACTGTTGAAGCGTCTGCTGCTGGTTCTTCTACTTCTGTAGTAGATTAAACTGCTGACAATGTTGCGGAAAATGTTGTTATCTATCCAAATAACAATCGTAAAATGAAGAGAACAAGGATCAATGGTCCTCCTGATGTACGGAAGGTCCCTGAATTTCAAGTATTTTGAGAAAGACAAGGCATAGCCAGAGCAATATTATAACAAAACCTAAACTCCGCATTGGACTGTTTCAAGGAAATACTAATCTAAACACAAACAAATTTCCTACTCGACCTAATAATAATCACAATTTCTCTAGACCAACCAATTTTCCAAAATTTATTGCAGAGGAACTGTATAATGTTGAATCTGGGAATAAAAACACATCTTCTATACAACTACAGCAATCAGAGGAAAGTCAAGTGAATTTACCCAATGAAGTTAATTATTGCCCTGCAGACTACTACCCAAACTTAGACAATTGGGATCAGCAAAATTCAAATAATGAAATCGATGATCGAAATTTTTCGGTAAATCTCCTCGGAGATCAAATTGGATATCTTGATATAAACAGCCACCAGTCCTTCCTTTTACCCTATAGTCACATTCGATCCGTTGATAATACCCTATTAAAATTCCTCATAGACACCAGTTGATGTACAGTCAGGTAGCATACTTATCAGACCGACAATCATAAAAGATAATCTTATGATTTCGGATGGAATATATCAAGCGAAACATTGGTACTCGCTTATAGAGGTAATAAATTTCTCAAATTCCTCACAATCATTCTTCACAGAACAACCAATAAAGGTACATCCATTAGATCAAAGTCAGTTTCTAGAAATACATAACTTCTTGATCAGTCAAGATAAAAGCAGAATAGATTCGGATATACGGGATTTAATACGAGTAGACCATTTGAATGATGAAGAACGGAAATCTATATTAAAATTATGCAAACAATTTGAAGATGTTTTCTTCAAAGAAGGACAAAATTTGTCATTCACCAATCAAATTAAGCACAGTATTCAAACAAGAGACGACCTGCCAATTTATACTAAATCCTATAGATTTCCAGAGATAAACAAGGAAGAGGTTCACAAGCAAATTAATAAATTACTAGACCAAGGTATCATTCGACCTAGTTTTTCCCCTTGGTCCTCACCTATTTGGATAGTGCCAAAAAAGTCTGATGCCAGTGGCATTCAAAAATGGCGACTAGTAGTGGATTATAGGAAACTTAATGAAAAAACAGTTGATGACAGATATCATCTACCGAATATCACAGATATCCTCGATAAACTTGGCAAATGTATGTATTTTAGCACCCTAGATCTTGCTTCGGGATTTCACCAAATTGAAGCCAGACCCGAAGACATTCCCAAAACAGCCTTTACTGTAAACCATGGGCATTATGAATACGTTCGAATGCCTTTTGGGCTTAAAAATGCCCCCTCTACTTTTCAACGTGTAATAGATAACGTCCTACACGAATTACAAGGTAAAATATGTCTCGTGTATATGGACGATACAATAGTATTTTCAACATCTATCCAAGAACATTTAGAGAATTTGACAGCTGTTTTCAAAAAACTAAGGCAAGCAAATCTTAAGGTTCAACTCGACAAATCAGAATTTTTGCATAAAGAAATCTCTTTTCTTGGACACATAGTCAGTCCTGATGGGGTTAAACCCAATCCCGATAAGATAAAGGCTATAAAGTCGTTTCCATTACCGAAAAATCAGAAACAGATCAAATCCTTCTTGGGTCTACTCGGATATTATAGAAAATTCATCAAGGACTTTGCTACCCTTACTAAACCAATGACTAGCTGCTTACGAAAAAACCAAGAAATAAAATTAGATTCAAAATACGTAGAATGTTTTGAGACTTGTAAAAACTTATTATGCAATGATCCTCTTCTGCAATACCCCGACTTCTCTAAACCTTTTAATTTGACGACAGACGCGAGTAACGTTGCCTTGGGAGCCGTACTATCACAAGGACCAATAGGATCGGATAAGCCTACCTGTTTTGCAAGCCGAACCTTCACGTAATCTGAGCAAAACTATAGTACCATAGAGATAGAACTTCTAGCTATCATTTGGGCGACGAAGTATTTCCGTCCTTATCTATTTAGTAGAAAATTTTGCATTATCACCGATCATAAACCATTAACATGGTTATTTTCTCTGAAGGAACCTAACTCTAAACTAGTCCGTTGGAGGCTGAAATTGGAGGAGTTCGGCTATGAGATTATATATAAAAAGGTAAACAGAACACAAACGCGGATGCATTGTCTCGTATTGAAATAAGTACTAATGAATCCACACAGAACAATGTGGATGATTTAGAATCCGCTTCCACCATCCATTCTGCAGAGGAAGACTTAAACGATGGCATACATATATCCGAAGGATCTCTAAACGAATTTTCTGAACAGATAATACTGGAGAACCTAGAGAACTCAAACAAACCTCAGACGTCGACTGACATTCTTTTCAACACCAAGCGTAGACTCACTATTAAACGTGGAGATATGAACGAAGAAGCAGTGATGATAGATATTTTTAAGAAATACATAAACCCGAAAAAAACAACTGGAATCCTAACAAATGATAATACGTTTAAAATTGTACAACTAATTTACTCAAAATATTTCTCCAATATTCGAATGAAAATCGTACGTTGTAATGTTAAAGTACAAGATGTTGTAGAAGTCGATCTACAGGAAAATATTATAAACGACTATCATAAAAAATCTAATCACAGAGGTAAAGTGGAAACTTTCGAGCATCCTAAACGCGAATACTATTTCCCTGAAATGAAAAATAAAATAACTAAAATAATAAATAATTGCGATACATGTCAAAAATACAAATACGAACGAAATAGACAACCTTTAAAATACGAATTTACAGAAACCCCCAGTAAACCCCTGGAAATTTTACATTTAGATGTCTATTCTGTTCATAAGGAAAATTTCTTAACGATAATCGATAAATTTAGTAAATTCGCTAGCGTCTATCTCCTTACTGCCAGAAATAGTATTAACCTTATCAAATCACTTAAGCACTTCTTTTCACATCACGGTGTACCCAAAAGTATCATAATCGATAACGGCGCCGAGTTTGTCTCTACATTATTCAGAGACTTCCTTAAAATATACAGTATAAATCTTCACACAACATGTGCAAAGAACTCTACAGGTAATTCACCAGTAGAAAGGTTTCACTCAACACTAACCGAAATAGTAAGAATTATTTATAGCGAAAACAATAAAAGACCCATAGCTGAAATTGTAGACGAAGCCGTAATAACTTACAATAATTCTATTCACTCAGTTACTAAACTAACTCCATTTGAATTGATAACCGGACATTATAATCAGTCCAAACCATTCCTTACTTAGGAATCCCCGAGATCGGAAGAAGATTACTTGAGAGAACATACAAAACAGTATGAAACGTTGGCTAAATTAGTCCATCAGCGTAGTCTCAGTTATAAACAGAAAACTATAGATAGGTTTAATAAAACACGAAAGGACCCTCCGGATTTCGAACCAAATGAAAGGATTTTTGAATTAGATGATAGAAGAAACAAGTTAGCCCCTAGATTTAGTGAGCATAAAGTAACAAGTAACAATAAAATTACTGTAGATACTATCAGAAGAAAGGTACATAAGCAAAAGATTAAAAGTAAACGTAACCTTTCAGGTTCTTTGGGCTCTCCACCGAACAGAAGCTAGAGACTCACGATCTTAGTAATAATCAGGGATTGTTGCCATTAAAATTAGAAAACGCCAAGATAATTAAGGAATATTCAAGGTTGGTACATATAATTAACGTAACGGCATATGAAGAGAATGTTGATTTGATTTATAAAAATATGGAAAGTTTCATTCATGAAGTGAAAAACGAAAAATACTTCCCAACAATTACAACTCTCAGGAAAAATACGATATATTGGCTAATAATTTAGAACTAATAAAACCAAAATACAAGGTAAAAAGGGGATTGATTGACGGTCTAGGGACCGTAATTAAAACAATAACCGGTAACATGGATAACAACGATTGCATTGAAATAAATAAACAATTAGAAGCACTTTTGAATAATGAAAGAAAAAGACAAATCGGAATTAATGAAAAGATGACCGAACGATTCAATACCATTACCGAACATATCAATAAACAGCAAGAAAACTTAGGGGAATATATCATTAGTTTTCAAAATAAAATAGCAAATCTTGACGAAATGTTTTATATCAACCAGTATTTCAATCAATTAATTTATGACATAGATTTATTAAACGAGCACTTGAAAGAAATTTCGGAATCAATAGTCTTAGCTAAATTAAATGTAATATCAAAACATATTCTTCACCCTGATGAGTTAATCTATATACAAAATATTTTGAAAAATCAAGTAGTAGAAGTCATCCGATGAGAACATATACGAGTTATTGGAACTACAAGCGTATTATAATGCTTCAAATATAATTTTCGTAATAAACATCCCTAACTTTTATCCTGACACATTTTCAAGATTTGACACATGCATTCCAAATATTTTAAATAATGTTGAAGCACATTGTAAATTAATAGAGAAAACCATAGAAGAAGAAGTACTGTTGCTGGAACCCGATTATCTACTACTAATAGCCGCAGTGAAATAGCCATGAAATCAACCTGTAATGATACAAATAGAATATTGAGAGGAGTTTCGCTTATCCACTTCAGTAATTGTACGATAGATATCCACAAAATTCAACACGGCAGCACATCCGCAACCTTTTGGGACTCAGTTCAAATTATTTCAACATTATAAAACAAAATAAATCATACAGAAATCAGCAAGAAGCCTAACCTCAGCAAGTTAACCAACTGGACCATAGAAAACATAAAGACCGTCCAACTCTTAGATAAACAAACCAGAGATTCAAAAACGTTTATGTATTCATCGACAGGAATATTGACCATCGGGATCATCATCTATGGAATTTTTAAATATTTCAAACGATTTACTGTAGAGGGAAGAAACCAACGAGAAAATCGGCATGACGTCATCGTCAACACAATGGGGACCATACCACCTGTAATCCAAAATTCTTCGCTTATGTGGCCGTCGCTTCATTCGCTTCATTCTAAGGAGGGAGGAGTTATATCCTCAACATTATAATCGACATAGTATTAGGTTACATCCGCTACACCTTTCGCATAAATCACTTACCTCATTTCCTAAATTAATTCTTTAACGTAGATAATTATAACACTTGAATTTTCTCACAAAATCTAAATTCCAACGACTTTGCATTTTCTCACAGTCTAGAAAGTTTAGGTTTGATTCTGTTCTTGACCGAGGTGTAGTCGGAGATAAAATTTGTATTCGAGACGTTTTTAAATAAATCTTAAAAAAGCTTAAATTGGTGTTACTTTATTTTATTTTTTGTATGAATAATCGTGCGGGAAATAACTCGTGCAGATAGATGGAAAATAAACTGATTTTTGCATTATTTTAGAAGAAGTGGATTATTTGCTTTAAGTACGAGATTCGAACAACTGCAAACGGATTTATTTTCTGCACCTTTCTAAGAAAGCAGAAAAAGTTCTTCCCTTTAGCTCTCAGTGAAAATAGGAAGAGCGCTTCCCTCTACCTTGCTGATAGTACAAATTGAAAAGTTCCTTCCAACCTACCAAAAATTTAATGCTTAATGGTTCCGTTCACTATAATTTAAAAGTAATTCATTTTTTCAGTATCCATAGAATTAATAAGGTTTACTTCTTTTCGCCTTCCAAAGAACTGCTAAGGAAGGCCTCATTTTACCTTATAGGTCATGCAGAGATAAGGTGTGCAAGTGACCACTTTATATACCTTCCCGTCGTAGGACATCAATGCTTTAAAGGAAATTAACTGCGTATGAGATTGTATTGCTTCCATACCTTCCACAGATTGTTTTCGGAATGCATCCGGAATGCTTCCGTTTAACGCCGTGCGCTTTTGGTAACGAATTCGTCTGATGTTTATGGGCAGTATCTACCATATAACATGAATCCAATGATTCCCGATAAACTAGTTCATTGTTCCATAGTTCCGACAATTTTCTTTTTATTATGTTGCATCTTAAGTTGCAATATAGACCAGCTATTGTTACTGTCATCATTTAAAAGGAATTGTTCTGCCTTTAAAACTGGCACATTTCTAGTCCATTTTCAGGAAATAATTCATCCTGCTAAAAAAAATTTTCATTTACTGTTACTGTTCAAGTTCGTTTATTCCTCAATGTTTATGTGTTATGTATGTGCATAAATATGTTAGTCTCTACTAAGGATACCATACATTGCTTCTGATCCATTTCGAACGCCACCGCGCAATATCTTGAGTTAACTAAATTTTGTTTGTCTACACCTGCAAGTAGAATTCTTCGTGCAATCAAATTTCTGAACATTGTGCTGCACTAGCGAACCTTATTTCTGAGATTAAATTTATTTACAAGTGTATTCCAGCCTGCAGGGAATGTCTCGATGCATATACATACATACATACCTCGTAGACGCTTATCAGTGTGTCCTCTGCAATACCATCGGTTCTAGTAATAACTGGAGTGCTATTTGAAAATTCCAGTTTGGCTTGTTCCTATTTAACCAAATATAGGGAAGTATGGCTTGTACTTTAACAGACTTTGCAATTTAAGTTAAAAAATAAAGAAAAAGAAAACAAAACAAAAAATCTTAATAGGTACTTCACCTTCATTAGGATGTTGCAGAGTAAAGCACATTTCACTATGTACAAGATTCTTTCTGGTTACATCGTAATTCTTTGCATTTAAAAAATTCAAACAAAAAATTATTTGCATTTTATATAGCATGATTTTCCATTCACGAGGCATTTGCTTATTTTTGAATATAACAAAAGTTCATTTGCGAACATGCTTTTGATGAAAAGACTAAGTTTTTGCATAGTTTATTAACTCTTGTTGAATGGTGAATTCTTAACAACATTTGCATAACATGAATATGCGCTACCACAATTAAAGGAGGAATTCTGGGTGGAGAAAGTTGACAATTTTATATCTTGTCTAGACAAAATGTGATGAAAAATTTAATTTATTTTAAATGCTTTCTATGTTAACTATTTTTTCAAGCATACCTTTTGTAAAAATTTAGACAGGGTTTTAGGTTCAGTAGCCTTTACAATTGAAGAGGAGCTTTTTAATGTTTTTTGTTATGTGGTAACATTTAGACAATCGAATTACATTTTAACGTTAACGTCTCTAACCGGCATAAGTTTCTCAGCATCCAGAATATGTATCTCATCGTTTCTGTAACATCTAATATTGTCAGAGCCCTACACAATATCTGGCCTATTATATAAGTAGCACCAATTTCCCATACCACTATTTTTAGGACGCCTTATACCTACTTCATTCCCATAAAGTAATTAATTCAGGAGTGCAAAATAATTGCAAAATATTCAGTTACAGTTGATCTCGTGACTTATTCCCTCCTAAATATGTACAAACAGGAATACTGCATGGATCCGCCTTATTTCACAATATCTTTTTCTCAGCACTCTTTGTGACCGCTTGCTGTGCGGACTTTTTTCGTTTTTTATCTGCTGCTTGTGCTCTCTTGCACTGCCATTTTGTTTATGTATTTCATTTCTGGTAATCCTATTTAATCCTTTGCTTTGCTCCAGGCTACTGATATACTTCATTTAATAAATTCATAATTACAGGAATTTTTTGGTTATATTTAGTTGTCTATCGTCTCCCTATTAGTGTGATCCCCATATGTCAGTCAGGACTCCCATCACTGTGATATGGGAGGCTTTTTATGGCTTGTCCTCGACACAATTCTTCTTTTTTAATTAATGCCTAAGTCTCTGCTGCTCTTCTGTTATACAACTTACACTGTGTAATCATGACCACATATACTATATGTTCGTCTGCTACCAATCAATATGTCTTAGTTTGTGACAGAGTTTGTGGCAACTCTTTACATTCCTCCTTCCTGCGCCGTATTCCGTCACAACCTGTGATGGGTGCTTAGCGATTAAGCCATGTCATGTTCTACGCCTTATCAAAGGTATTTTCGATTCGCTCTCAATCGACCAACGCTTTATTGCGGATAGTATTAAGCACATATCTGCCAACTGGTCGTACCTCAATGCTTTCTCCGAGGACATTAATAACTTCAATTAACTCGACAAGTATCTTAATTTTTCAGAGACGCTCAGTGCAAACTCATCCCTCTACTTGATAAGTCGCATGCTCTCTCTACTCATCTCGAATGTCTGACAGTGGACGTTGATGATCTTCGCGCACCGCCGAACAATAGCGAACAATTGTGACGCGCCTCTTTCACCACCTGATGCCGACCCAATCCTTAAAGGTATTCAGCACAATGTCTGGCTGGTCAAGTATGATTTTGCGGGTTGGTCTGCTTTTGCTGCTAAAGACTTCATGCTTATTGGCGCTATCGCCTCGGGCATTATTTGTTTCACATCTGGAAACTTGAACATCTCTTCTTCTCCTGACGTGATGCCACCTGTGAATGGACATATGCCTTGTACTGATGTTCTTTCGCTGTCAGCAGATGTACCAACTTTCCCCCAAGCCTCGTCGCAAGCAACAGCCGCGCCGGAGAAAGCGATCTAATTTGAAGCTGCCCGCCGCTGCTCCTAGTACGAGTGCCTCAGATGTTGTGGTCTTATGTAACGCTGGGAGTCAATGCTCTGATAAAATCATTCTAAGACCTGCATCTGTGTCCGCGGTATTGAATGTTGATTCATCTGTCGGCTCTAGGTATTTGTTATTGTTGTCCCTTTGAAAACAGTACCAAGACCTTCAAGTATTTTCGTCACCTGTTTCTCTCCATAAACGTTGTGTGTCGACATATTGAAGTATCTGAAATCTAAAAATATCGCAACTGATGATATTTCTTGTCGTAAGATCAGTAAGAGTTCTAAACCGGTTGCATCCTTTGTTTTAACCGTCTTAGATGTGCGGGACAAGTTATTGGATCCCACATTTTGGCTCTCTGGAACGTTTACTAAATTGTTTCTACCTTGCAGGCGCCAACCTACAAATGCATTAAAAAAAAATTAAATCACTCTCCCTTTACTATCAAAACATAAAGGGCATTCGTACAAAAATTGCACAAATCTTCAATACCTCTGCTGCGATTTGTTTCCATTTCACCGAAACTTGTCTGTATCATGGCTTTCGCGATGCTGAAATCTTTGACAATTCGTGTCAAATTTTTAGAAGAGATAGACATACTGAGTCGGCGTACTCCCCGCCTGTAAAAACTAGTTTAATTGTAACCGGATTGAGCCTCGCAGTTTGTCAAACACTCTGGGCATTGAACTTATTGCTCTTAAGTTATCTCTTTTAAAATCTGTCTTATAAGTTCCTCCACACTCCATAAATATTTTTGTTGACAAAGATCAGAATATTTACGACCTACTCATTTCAATATCTAATTTTATCCATGGTAATATGGATCCTCTTGACGAATTACTACAAATTGGTTATCTTAACTTACCCAATATTCAATGGATACTAAATGAAGCTGATGATGACTATCTTCCACTTGACAACAGGGAAATAACTTTTCTTTGACACTATTTCATCACGGGGCAGGCAGTTAGACCTGGTATTTTGTACAGACGCAAGTCAATTAATAGTTGAATCTAGCCCAATGAGAATGTCTACTCTTGACAAATATCACGCCCATCTGCTAATTACATATTGCTATGTAACAGAAACCATAAAAAGTTTTTAAGAAAAACAATACTTTTTCAATTTTAGGAAGACTAACTTTTCGGAACCTTCCAGTAGACTTACATCTATTGACTTCAATACACTACTGTCTAGCAATAGTGTTGACAAAGACGTTTTTAAATTTTACGTAATTCATGTCGATTTATATTCCTCTCAATATGGAACTGAAAAGTCTTAAAAGTCGAAAGAATAAATTGTGGAAGATATATATTAGGGATAAGGACAATATAAGTCACAACAACTTTCTCACATCATATAATTAGCTCAAAAAACTTTCCTCTACATTTTATGATGAGTATATTCAAATTCAAAGCATGCGTACGAAATTATTTGGTGACCCACGCATCTTTTGTAAGTTTATTAATATGAATGACAATGCCTTTGCCTCGTCAAATTTTTAACCGCAAATTAGAACTTCAGTCATATAAACGACAATCTTAACGTTTCATTCACTATACCTTAAAATTCAGAAGAGGATATACTCGATCATGTTAATGGGATTCCAGTTGGCTTCACAAATGATCCTGATGGAATTCCTCCAGCCTTTTTAAGTCTTTTTGCATTTCGCCAGCAGCCTCGCTGAGAATTATTTTCCAAAAAATGCTCGATAGTGGTTGTTTTCCGCACCTGTTGAAGAATTTTTTTATCATACCTATCCACAAAAAAATAAGTAAAAAACGAGTTTTCAAACAAAACTGATGCCAAGTCGCATGAAAAAGAAGATAATAAACTTTTCTTCACACACAGAGGTGGGCTCAGATTTTTTGATTGGGACATTTCTCTTGAATATTCTTTCTCTTTATGAATCAAATCACTTATTACCTCTGATTGATCTTACTGAAATATATCGGTGATTGTCAGCGAATAAAATCTGAGTCCACCTCTGTGTGTGAAGAAAAGTTTAGTATCTACTTTTTCATGCGACTAGGCCTCAGTTTTGTTTGAAAACTCGTTTTTCACTTATTTTATTTTCTGCCTTTTTCCCGTTAACTAAATTGAAAAATTCTGCATTTTTCCTGAAACAGATTTATCACTAATCATATAGATGAAAATTTTTCCGATGATTTTCCCGCTTTTCCGGGTTTTCCATGCAATTTCCCACAAAAGCAACTTTATGCAACTCATTTCGCTCTACAACTTTGTCTTAGGTTGCAAAACGCTCAAACGCTTCCTTGGTCGGAAAAACTCCGGAAAAGCATGTTACATGAATTTTCATCGATTTTTTCTGCAAGTTTATTGTCGAACAGAAAGTAATGATGCCAGTTGATAGGGAACTGCATAATTTAGAAAACTTTTTTACCGGAAAATTTTCCGGAAAAGTCGAAAAATTCCGGAAAATTTTCGGAAAAATCAGAAAACTCTGCATTTTTCCTGAAACTGAACTAATCAAATTTGTACCAAATTTTCAAATGATTTTTCCCGATTTTCCGGGTTTTCCATGGAAATTTGCGGTTCAAGTTTTGACAGATTCAATTGTCGCGCGACATGAACCTGTGTACCAAATTTCAGCTCGTTGTGATAACGAAAAGTGGATCTACGAGAGTGTCGAAAATAGGAAAGAAATAGACAAATTCGTTTACGAGTTAAAGGGAATGGCTGGCCTCAAAAAGGTAGTCAAATGAAGTTTTTAACAATAGGCATATTGCAAAATTATACTGCAAGCCCAATTTATTCGAATCTGTCATTTATTCTCAGCTATGAATTTCCTGCAAGAATTTGCTCTCTTCAAACCAACATGAGTTTATTTCGGGCAGGTCTACAACCACTAACTTCCTGGAATTCGTCTCGGATGGCATTGGCGGGTTGGCAAAAGGCCATCAGACAGATTGTATTTATACACACTTTAGGAAACCCTACGACAAGTTACCTCAATCCGCGATACTCTTTAAAACAGAAAATACCAAATTTTATCCTGCCATTCCATCTCTAGAGTCTTGAAGACTCCGACTGACGTACCTAAAGGGAGTTACTTGGGCCCATTGTTCCTTATTCTGTTTATTGACGACATTGTCTCTGATGTGAGTTACTGTACGGTCTTGATCTGACGATGTTAAACTTTTCGCTCAGATTAAGTCTGTTAATGATTGTGAACAGGTACAAGGTGACCTTCACAAATTTCCCAATCGGTACAAGAGCAATAATTTGGTACTCAATATGGACAAATGTGAGGTTATGACTTTCCATAGGAATCAATTATGATTCTGGTTATGAGTTATCGGATTCCTCGATTCGCCGTGCATTAACTCTTAAGAGGAAATATTGATTCTCCGTTATTACTTAACAAAATCTCTTTCCTTGACAGTAGGCACAATTTGAGAACGCTACCTCTGTTGCATGTTAACTCTTCAAAGTCTAACTTTAGCATGTATTAACCTGTTAGTCGCATGCGGATTATTATTAATAATGGGTCTGTTCGCGTACTCAGTTTTGGGACAATTCATTGCAATGAATTTGCATGAACTTACCCAATTTCCGTTCCCGTACTTTCTCGTGCACACAAAATTACCCGAGTTTTGCATACGTCACAGCTTTCCCTCTTGCATGAATTTACCCGAAGTTTTTAGTTACTGCACAATTCTTGCAAGGAAAATTGACAACTGTCATTGGAAAAGATCATTTTTGTAGTTTTCTGAAAAGTTTTTAAAGCGCAATCAAAATGTCGAATGAAGATAGTTTAAGTATTCAATACTCTCACGGGACTTTTCAAGACTGCAACAAGTTACAAAAAGTAAAACAACACTCATTCGCAAATGTTATTTTATACTTCTTCTTCTTCTTGTTTTTCACGAATTTGCATGAAAAGCGTTCCCGTATTTTTTCATGCATTTTACATTCTTCCCCCACCAGACGAGTTAGTTTTTACCCAGAAAGTTTTTGTACGAGAAGTACGCGAACAGACCTAATATCTCCGAACAATTTGTTGTTGACGTTTCTAAGCATGCTTTAAAAAATTCTTTGTATAATATTTAATCTTTTTGTTTAATATTTTTGTTCATTGCAAATAATTGCATCCGTGGTGTTTGACCATTTCTTTATTAAACATGGTCATGCAGCGAGCTTGTGTTAAGTTGGTTCTTATAGTCAATACTAATGGTAATGTATTGTGATATCTCAATAAATCCTATACTGCACTGCACACAGAAAATTGGGAGTAAATTTTAATACTTTTTTTTTATTACAATGTAAGTGTTCAGTCCACCTAAATGTCACGACATATTCTAAGTACTTACAGACTTGCGCCAACAATTCCACCAATTCCTAAAATAAACTAAAAGGGCACTACAAAGTATTAAGCTTAAAAAATAATAACCACCAGAATACTTATCTAAAATCTGCTGCTTCCTGGTATGTAGTATTTTTGATAGGTTACTGGAAGTCCTGAGTTGGTCCACCCAAACATAAGAGGTTCCGAATTTCACTTCTAATGGAACGTTTGAGGATGCAGTTTGCGTTATCTAAAACAATAACGAATTATCAATTAATAATTAACCAATAAATCGCAAACTTACCAAATCCTATGCACCTCCGTATATTGAAATTTTTTTACATGTCACTAAATGACATTTATACAGTCAGCTGACTTTGCCTTCGCCTCAGTCAAATTACAAGCAATTGAAATAAGCTTTGCTAGGGTGTTGCCCAGGAGGCGAGATGAACATAACTGGTGACCACGGCTATAAAAAGTGGATGAGTCGCAACAGATGGCTCCATTCTTGGCTCAGATTTCATCTGGCTCAGAGTATATTCTAAAGAAATAATCGTGTTCCCAATTTCCATACAGAAGTATAATTCTGCTCAGAGTTTAATCTGAAATTATTCCTATCCTTATTACAGAAGTGTAATTCTGTTCAGAGTCTAATCTGAAAATTCCTATCATCCACATTTATCATCTAAATTCCCATACCTAACTACTCTGCCAAACTTTTATTGTGCTACATCTGTTCAGCACCACACGTTGCAGCACGCTGCTGCACCCCTTTTTCTGCTTATTCAGCCTTCTTGTCTGACAGGGCCGCTATCACCAAATTGATTCTCAGAGAGTTCTTCTGTACTTTATTGCCCTAATGCCCACACGCAGTAGCAGCACTAGTATTTTTACTACAGTAATATTTATGGCGACAGAAGATTAATTCCGATCTTGTTCTTCTTTTCAGAAATAAATGTTCCCAATTTCCATACAGAAGTATAATTCTGCTCAGAGTTTAATCTGAAATTATTCCTATCCTTATTACAGAAGTGTAATTCTGTTCAGAGTCTAATCTGAAAATTCCTATCATCCACATTTATCATCTAAATTCCCATACCTAACTACTCTGCCAAACTTTTATTGTGCTACATCTGTTCAGCACCACACGTTGCAGCACGCTGCTGCACCCCTTTTTCTGCTTATTCAGCCTTCTTGTCTGACAGGGCCGCTATCACCAAATTGATTCTCAGAGAGTTCTTCTGTACTTTATTGCCCTAATGCCCACACGCAGTAGCAGCACTAGTATTTTTACTACAGTAATATTTATGGCGACAGAAGATTAATTCCGATCTTGTTCTTCTTTTCAGAAATAAATAAACGTTATTGGGATTATTTTGAATTTATAAATATATATACAATTTTTAAAGAGTTTTTTTTTTATAAATCTTGAACTTCTAGTTCTAAGCTCATTTTATTTGAATTTTGTGATATTAGGTTAAGTAAATGAATTATTAATAAAATCTTATATTTGAAGTTCGAAACGCAGAGTGATCCTTTTAACAACCGGTACTCCTTTCCTTATTGTTTGATACTAGATCTCGCAGTAAGCATCCCTAAAATTTAAGACTTTATGACCGTTATTAATCCTGTTTGGTATTAAGAAGTTCTAATATTTTCGTTCGAAACAAATAGAAATGCAATTAGTATATATACTAAAGTGGATTTCGAAAATTCTGCAAAAACGCAGTGGAAACTGCTAAGTCGAGAGGAGTTTGAAGAATTTCTAGGAATTTTCATAACGGTTTGCGTTCGACACTTCATTTCAGAACACGTGAAAGAAATGCGGAAATCAGATTCTTATCTACTCTATTGTGCAACAATGCCCATCAACAAATATTGATATTGTTTTTCTAAATCCGATTCTATATAGTTTTACCTGCATTTACGTTTTTCCCGAAACATACAATCAGTGGCACAAATGTGCCACGCCGAGAACATACGGGTGTAAAAGTTAAAACTGTAAAAATTCAATTTTAGACTTGAGATTTATTTGTAAAATTTCGCTCAATGTTTTCGATTTTGATCCTTTCAAGATGTTCCAGAATATTAAAAGAAAACAAAAAGTATAAAGTGCTAAAATCATGCATACAAATCGAAAATGGCAAAATTGTACTATGCCGTGGAGATGAAAGTTAACTAGTCCATGGCGACAGTGACCGAGAATTTGTGTGACAAGAACAATGCAGTGCGCGTTAGGTCTAACATGAAAAACAGTATATAAATTTTCCCTGATTACCAAATAAATTCAGTTTGACTACTGAAAGTATGCCATAAAAAATGCTGCCGGAAATTTCAAAAATACTGTGGCTGATAACACAGTTACTCTATGTTACTTTGTATGAAAATTTGTTGCCATATATAGAAGTTGGAATAAATCCCACGGTCTACTTTCAGTAGTCAAACTAGCTTGTAATAGGTTGCCTTACTGGTTGAAAAATTGGGCCAAGCGGGTGCATGCATAAAGATGGATAGTAAGTTGCATGAAATAGTTATACTGGCACCAAAAAGTTAAACATCAGACAAACAACTTCAGAGCGTGCCTATATCTTTCGTGTCATACGAATTGAAAAGTTTTCTGATTAAAAAAGGAAATTGGATTTTCAGGTTATATCACATTTACAGCAATGAACGTAGCTAAAACAGAAAAGAAAACAAATTAAGGAAAATCAAACAAATCTAAATTACTTAAAAACAAGCCAGGGAAATCGGTATTGGTACCTGCGTACCCACGTACATACATCTACACTGGAATGAAAAGAAAATATGAACTAAAAAAAGCAAACAAACAATGAACTCCTTATAGATAGGAAAGAATGACAATTTACATGAAAAACTACAAGTTTTCGCAACTTCTCCCATGCAAAAGTAAAAATAAGCACATATATGCAAAGCAACAACACAAATATGGGAAATTGAAACTACGTAATAATTAGTTAAATTTCAATGTTCACCACTTGAAATTTAAACTAAGTATTGAATTACAATCATAAATCACAATAATTATGAAAAAACACTTTCCCGCGAATAATTTCAAGGAAAGTTACACATAAATTTTCACCTTTGAAAGTTGTCACAAGGGAAAACAATTTACTCCTGAGTTAATTGAAGATATTTCTTACAAAAAAACAATTTGCCGTAAAGATTTTCCACGAAAATCAACATAAGAAAATCTCACCTGAAGACAGGTTATGATTACAAATTCAATAAAAAAAAACAAGTTTTCTTATAAAATAGACACGCACAAACACTAAATAACACACACAACATAATTTGCACATCTTAGCTTTATGCACTCAGCACAATTCCTACGACAAAACGTACGGAAAAACTCGCGATCGCGAATAGTCAAAACATACCTGTAATTATCGCGGATCTGTCAAATTTTATGTATTGCCAACATATGGCACATGAATTTGGGGTATTTTTTAGTGAAGAATCTGATGAAAAGATATTTACTAATTTATGATTTTTCATATAACTAATGAGAACTAAAGAGATAGCAAGTGGAAGTGAGATGGATAAAAATACGCTCCACATCGACAAGAATTTAATTGCGCCATGTTATAGCACAATTTAGAATTTTAATTTTCATTCAATGAAATTAAATTATGATGGAGGTTAATATTCCTCATCGAATGAGATAAATCACACCTGATCAGAAATAATATATTCTGAGCAATTTTCATTATGGTTGCGGGTTCCACACACAAAAATGGCCGTTCAGACCCTATATAAGGCCGAGCATTTGGATGGATCGCTTTCTTAAAATTTTCGAGCTCAAGGAGTTCAGTTCGTGATATATAGTTGGTGAAATTTTTAGTTATTTTTTTGAGTTCTCACTTTGTGCAAATCGTGAAATTGGATTATAATCTGCCTATGGTAAGCATAAACTCACATGCGATTTCTTGGGGAAGGTGAAACTTGTTAAGTGATTACAAGTTAATGAAATTATTGTGGTTAAGTGGTTCTCATTCTTCCTTTTGTTAATAAAATGCATCAATTTTGGTTTTTATATTTAATAACATTTTTTTTTTATATTAAGTCAATATTAAATTAAATTGCCTTGTACAGGATAAATTCGAGACAGTTATTCCTATACTTCCCGAAACGGGTTAACTGAAATATACCTGCAAATTATCCTTTGTTTGCTTAAAATTGTAAATTTGACTAGCATTAATATCATAAATTTGAAGAATTTTCTGGATTTACTGTAGATAAGTGCTTGCTGTGAATTAGAGTGCTTAAGCTAACCAGCATATGAATTTTTTTATTAAATCGAAATTTAAATCTATTTATGCTCATTCTGATTTTAATATACCGCTACACTAAAATAATCCACCAAGGTTAACATCATCATATGTGGCTTGTGAACGGTGCTACAGCAACTGTTCCATTACACACGTGCTGAGATTGCAGTAATATTAAATAACAAGGGAATCTTACATCAGCGTAGTATACAGGCATATGGTGTAACCTTTCCCCACATTGCTTTTTTTATAGTTCCAGGAACTAATTACTGCATATTAAATTGTTTTGTGATCCTACAAGAACTAAGCTAACTGCTACTATTTACTTGCGTAATATAGTTCATACTAGGTGTTACCAACGGAATAGTCTGCGGGAGATTAGTTTTATAAATTTTTATCTTGTGTAGGTACCTACGCTAATAAGATCCAATAAGATCCCCAAATCAAAATTCACAGCTTCTATAGTAAAACACTGTTGTTTATACAAAGCAGGCGTGCAACGCATAAAGTCTCTGTATTATCTGCAAATCGGAAGACATCCTATGTATAAACAACAGTGTATTACTATAGAAGTTGTGATTTTTGATTTAGGGATCTTATTGGATCTTATTAGCGTAGGTATGCAAAATAAAAATTTATAAAACTTATCCCCTGCAGTCGATTTTGCTGGTAACACCTAGTATGAACTATGTAAATGTAATCTAACCTGAAAATTCAATTTCCTTTTTTTAATCAGAAAACTTTTCAATTCCAATGACATGAAAGATATAGGCACATTCTAAACTTGTTTGTCTGATGTTTATTTCGTTAGAGCTAAAAGTACTCTGCTCACCTCCCATACAATATAAAGCAATTCCCTGCTGGGGAATTAATTCAAGTATAACGTTTGATTAATTAACCAAACTTACATAAATTTCTTAATTATCACTGTGTAGCAAGTCTGTAAACATTCCATTTTACTCGCTGGAATTGTTGTTGTTTAGAACAACCGTACAACAACCTTAAATTGCTCCACCGAACGGTGTTCATAGAACAATTACAACGAAGATTTAGAGCGAGAGTCTGAAGAATGCTACACAATTATTGCAGGTATACATGAGAAATGTATAATAGAACTTACAGCCTTTATGTGTAAAACAATAAAGGATTTCCTTTCTTAGTGTCAGACCGTACAGTATTCAAAGTGTACAAAGGAACTGGATAAGAATTTCACAAAGAGCTCAGAATACTATTACAACCAATGGCTAGGAAGCTCATAATGACTGTCGGAAGAATTCATCTGCACTTATATATAAAATGTCATAAAACGGAAAATACGTGCTATGGACAGCCTTAAACTTTTGTCAGGTGGACGAATACCTTTCGTATTAAATTCTCGAAATAATTTATATTTTGATTAAGCGCACGTAATTGAAATTCGAGATAATTTATTTATCTATTTATCCCCGTAATAAGATCCGATTTCTTATGTTTATTCCGTGTGAAATGTACAAGAACGAATACATACACACATCCATATGTATAGGTAATGATATAATTTTGTTCACTTTTCTCGTCCTTTTCTCCCATTTCCATCACGTTCAACTTGTGTATCCTCGAAACCATCTTTATGTAAACTCCATGAAATCGTAATTGGGTTATCTTCCTTATCAAATGCCAGGAAAACTCGACAAAATTTAGAAGGAGAGGAATTCCAAGCAGGGCCTTAGGCAAATTAGTTTTTTTACGTTTGAACAATCATGTCAATTGCAAACCGTAGGAGGTAGAAAGCTTTTTAGTGCTCCGAGCAACAAACTTTTAGGTGGTTTCTCATTAATTACAGTAAAAAACGTGGTACGCGTGAACTTGATCATCGGTTTATATCTATATATACATATATATGTGTTTGCTTGTGTGAACATAGTTAGTGTGGCTGCCCATACCTACACCCAACGTTACTGTCCCTGTCATTGTTAGCTTTGTATTTTCCCATAATTACAGATTTATACAGACATACATCCATACAAACATTGAATCGTACCCAAGGTTCTTTTTCAGGAAGGGAGGCGAAACTGCTTCAAGCAGAGTTCAGAGGTTTGGCAATCTCCTTTTTCTGCTTGATTTATTGCTAAACCTTTTCAAGCGTTAAAAAGCAATTACAAAGAGCAAAAGTGTTTGGGGATTGAGTAAGTAGATGGGTCCGCGATAACAGTTAAGAGGAGTTTAAATCTCATTATACAAAAGTATCAACGTTTTTCCTGAAAGTATTATACATTTTCAGGAAACATTTGGTGAATATATATCAAAAGTAAACAAAGAAAATACGTAAAATCGGTAAAAAAAAAAGTTTCACCAAGTATATTTCTTAGGATCATACAAATAAATTACTTGCAAGGTGCAGGTGCTCTAGAAATCATACCATGATAAATATTTTAGCACAGATGCTTTGCTGGCGTTTTTTAAACAACAAACGTGCAAAGATGAATGTATCCTCCATAGATATTATATAAGGAATATAATACTTCGAAAGTCCTCGAATGTTAGCCGAATCTACAATCTTAAAACTTCATACAAACAATATTGAGCATAATATTGGTTCGTCAATTACGTTGGGTACCTACTGCTGCTTTTCTTGGAGCAACTTCGATACGAAAATTTATGAGTATTCGTGTTGAAATATGTTATGGATTTACCGGCAATAAATATGTTACGGATGAATATGTAGGTATTTTATGCTTTCCTTAAATACCTACGAAATTTGTTTAATATTTTCTGTATGCGTGTTGTGCTACATATGATGTATGTGTGTTTGTTCTCTGAAGACTATAGAAAATTTCGAAAATCGGTCTTGTTTGTGAAATTATGTTTATGTACCTAAATACATAAGTTTTTGGTATTCTTAGTAGAGCTTATTGAAGGTTGAACCACCCCAAATATTGTGAATAATTTGAATCACAGATAAAATAAGTGAAGGTAGCGTCTTCTTCTTTTTAGTTAAAGAGATCGAACAACATTCTTTGAATAACTGAACACAATATGTAATTAAAGCCTCACCCAATAAAAACTAATTGCCAATATCGGGGTTGTTGCAACCTGTAACATACTAATCAAAGCTGATCATCTGAAGAACAAAGGAAGATTGTCTCAAAATTAATTACATTAATACTCCTGACACGGCCTTCGTACGACATAACCATGCCAGCAATTACAATAAACGCAAAAATTAGGAAGACGAAAATATTTATTAAAATAAATAAATAACATAGATTAAAACTACGAAAATTAAAACGAAACAAATGAACTGACAAACAACAGATAGCGAAATTGTCAAATCATTGTCAATGTCAACTATCATGCATATTAACTGTCATGGCGAAATATGAAATGTTCTGAAATTGTCACATGAAATAAGTGACTTAAACATCATTGCAGTAGCTGGTTAAGTTGGTAGCTAAGCTCCAAAAAGCCAGCGGGTGGAAGACCTCCTATATAAAGCAGAGCTAAGTGGGCAGCCGGTGCGTGAAGTGCACTGAACAGCATAAACCGGGAGAATGCTCACTAAGAGCAAATCAAGGCAAAGAAGACGAAAACGACACAATACAGCCAAGATGCATTAACTGCGGATAACTTCGTCATCCAGCTAGCTATAGGGGTTGCCCTAAGCACATTGAATTATTGCAGAGGAAGGAACAAGCAGTCTTAGCACGAAAAAATAAAGAAGTAGCCTACAAAAACTTTGTAAAACCCAATATCTCCTACTCTCAGATCCTCAGAAATAAGACAAGTGAGGTAAAAATTCCAGCTTCATCTAATAATACTAATAAAAATGCTAATAACATTAACATGTTCAACCAAGAGTGTGAAACACTCTTCGGGATGAACCTTTTCTCCTGTCTTCAAGATAAAAACTCTAAAAGACAAGCGCTTCTACAATTATTTCGTGACCTAACTCTAAATGGAAAATAGTGGGAAACTCAAAATTTATCTGTTAAATATCAATTCACTAATAAGCATTGATAAAAGATATTGTCTAGAGAGCTTTCTCAAAGCGCATAAATCTGACATAGTACTACTGACGGAAACAAAACTTAGTAAGAAATTAAATCCCCAATTTCAAAATTACCAAATTGTTAGAAACGACCTCAACAACCAGCCTGGAGGTGGTACAGCCATTCTAATCAAGGAAAGTATTAAATACGAATGCATATCCATTCCCAACTTGGAACAAATCGAATCTATTTGGACGCAACCAGCGACGGGCAGCAAATAATCGGAGGTAATTTCAATGCCTCACATCCTCTATGGAGCATCAATTCAACCCGTACCAACAAGGCAGGTAAAATTCTTCACCAATGGTTCACTGACAATCTACTAAATTATGATTTAAGGCTGGAATCAACCCTCCATCCTACTTTCCATAGAGACCGAACTAGCTCCTATCTAGATTTCTATTTCCTTTCAAACGCCCTCACCACGAATTAGAGTAGAGCTTATCATTCAAATAAACAACGTCATGCAAGCGGAACCTCAAACCATATTCAATTATTCAGCCACGCATATTCCACGTTTCAACAGGATAATCAACAGCTCTCTTGGCAATATTGATCTCCCGCTCTACAGAAACATTACAACAGAAGAAGCAGATGAAATAATCACTCAACTGGATCAAGTCATGCAAACAGCCCTAACTCAAACCGTACCAACAACCATACTCAAGACTCGAGGAAATATAATATTACCCCCCGAAATAATCAACCTGATTAATCACAAGAACAGACTGCACAGAAATTGGCAAAGACATAGTTATGACCCTGATCAACACAATCTGAAAGCTCAAATTCGAGACATAACTACAATTATAAAAATAAGAATATCCCTACATCACGAAGACTACTGGAAGAAGAAACTATAAATATCAGTATGAACCATCGAACCCTCAAGCAGATAAAAAATATCGCTGGCATGAAATCCTCTATGGAACTACCTCAGCTAACCAACCCTGATGACCCAGATAGACCACTTATTAGTAATAATGAAAAAGCCAACGCTCTAGGGCTTCACTTTGAAGGAATTCATAAGCAAAATCTTAATCTGAATACGGAATTATCACGAATTGATCATGTAATTAACTCTACCTTTGCAAATAACCACACTCCTTTAAGGTATTTTAATATAAACTTTCCTGCTTCCAATGACAATGCAAATAATGAAAATCATAGACCAAACCTCATCTCCTCAGCGGAAGTACAGCTGATAATCAAGACAAGGCACAACAAGAAATCATCAGGCCCTGACCAAATTCCGAGCTTCCTTCTAAAAAACCATCTAAAAATTTTTGGGCATTCTTAGCCATACTTTTCAACCACCTTTATAACATATGTTACTTCCCAAGAAAATGGAAAACCGCACATATCATCCCAATTCGGAAAAGGGGGAAGCCATCCAGTGAGATCTGCAGCTATAGACGCATCTCCCTCCTCTCCTCGATAAGCAAAATTTATGAATGTATTCTTGAAAAGAAACTGCAAGATCACATCGACGATAATCACATAATTCCCGATTTTCAAATGGGTTTTAGACACTTCACTCCACTACTCATGCATTATCTATCCTCATGAACCATATAACCTCGAATCTCAATACTAAGAAAGCAACGCTGGCGGGCAGTATTGATACTGAAAAAGCATTCGACACTGCTTGGATACAAGGACTCATATTTAAAATGAAAAACACCCACAATTTTAACGAACACCTATGTAGAAACATCTACAACTATTTGATCAATAGGAATTTTAGAGTAAAAATTAATAAGGAACTATCCAACATTTTTGGAATAGCAGCAGGAGTTCCCCAAGGCTCTGTACTTGGCCCAGTCCTATATAATATATTTACAGCTGATATTCCGCAGCCAGCAATACCAATTAAAATCCTCACATATGCTGACGATATAATTTTATTCACCTCAAATTTCAAATACCTTCCCATGCAAAAACAAATGAACCAATATCTAGACACACTACATAAATTTTTTGTCCAATGGAAGCTAAAAATGAACACCGATAAATGTCAAACCATGCTGATCAAAGAAATAAAGGACACCAACCCAAACATTTCCAGACACATCAACAAACGGAACGTCGATATCCGTATAAACCAGAATAAAAATAAGGTACACTAAGCAGCTCAAATACCTTGGGGTACTGTTTACAGAGAACCTTCAGTTCAATTCGCACATAAAAGAAAAAATCCAAAAAGCAACATACGACTTATCATCATTCGCCAAAATATTAAAACCTAGAACTTCCATACAAAACAGAATCAAGGTAATATGCTACAACCAGCTGATAAGGCCAATTATATCTTACGCTTTTCAAATATGGTTTAATATTTCTGCAGCACAGATGGAGAAAATCAGAAAGTTCGACAGGAAATGTTAAGCTTATTGTATTGACTTCCGCAGAAACCCAATAAACTACAAAAGGATTAAAAACGCTAAACTCTACTCACTTTGTAACCACAAAAGAATAGACACTCACCTCATAATGCGCTCAAATTTCTCAACAGACTAATTGAAATAGACAACCCAATACTTGAACAATACGCGACTGAACTGGAACATAATAACAGAGATGTGCCAAAGCACAAAGCCGCCCATATTATTAAATGGTTAGAAGACAAAACATGCTATATGATACCAACTCAAAATTAATCTACTATCACAAATCTTATAGAGGCAATAGAATGGTCTACAATACTGACCAATTAACTTAACTAAGCTAAATCGTAAGCGACTCAGTGCATCAACTGATTGTACCTACATATATTAGTAGAGTATAATTATTTATAACTAATTACACTATAGTATAGCATTATTAAATGAATTATTTTCTTAGTCTTAGGTATTAAATATATGAATGGTCTGTAACACTTAACTTACATAAGTTTAAGTCGCCGCTCACCTATTTGAAATAATGTTGTCTGCAACTAATTATAATATTATGTAACTCTAATAAATTTTATCTGACAAATATTTTAACTGACAAAATCTTAGTTGCTATCAATTATTTTGAGAGTATAATTATTCATAATTATTTGTATTATAAAATAACATTAGTAAATGTTTTCATAGTTTTAAGTTTTAAACATAAGCAAACATAAGATATCCTAGTTTTTAATTTTGTGCCATTTTCTAGGAATGATAAAACACTCGTATTTTAATAATCCATTAAATAAGCCAGAAATAGAAAAATGAAACTACTATAAATTGCTGGTAAAGACACTTATTAGTCTGTACCAGTTACCTAACTAAGACATTCTATCTATAACAAAAAAAAAAACATGTTAATACTAAGGCCAATAAAAAGATTGTTTGAAAAAAAGATTGTTTGAAGTGGGCAGCCAGTTGATTTTCTGCGCTATTACCAGTAGGTGAAATGGTTTGAGTTATAGCCAAAAATATTTTTTAGAAGAATATTCGGGTGTTGGGATATTACCAAAACAAAAATACTTTGCTTGAAAATAATGCATATAGACTGGGTGATATTTTTATATACTATATTGCAGTGTTGTATGCCCTGAGGATGGCCTAAATAAAGGACCGAAATATAGGCAAAAAAATGAAATTAATAAAAACGTTCACAAGGTCATCAAACCCAGCTTTTTATTTACAACATAAAAATAATTAAAATTAGAATTGAAAATAAGAAAGAAAACAATTGCTTTTATAATAAGTCAAGTTAAATATTCTTGGCGCTTATTTAAGCTCTCTGATTTTCCAGATTTCTCAAATAAACTATTTTTTGACAGTCTTGAAGGCATAACTTAGTTAATTGAAGCTATGATCGGAAACGGGAGTTAAAAAGTTGCTATAGTGTGTTTGTAGCATCCATAAATTCCTTTAATTCAAAAAGCGAGTCCAAAAATGCATTCATAAATTAACATGAGCCAATTTATGTCTGAAATGCATCCACGAATTCCAGGGCTCAGATTCAAGTATACATGTGCCAGGCTATCTAAGCAGCACATATACAAATCATCTTTTCATGTCCAAGCGGACGTAGTTAGTCATATTCAAGGGCATATTCCCCAAATAATTCGGTCTCCACGACAAGAAATTATGTGACAAATATTTCGGATTTAATATGCCCGCGCTAAACACTTTTCAATGGGTCAACATTATTGACCGTGAGAAAGACGCGCATGCTTATTTCATTCAAGTAAACAGATCGGGTGTCGAGTGAAATATTCAAGCGCTAAACATTTTTCGATGGGGCAGTATAATTAACTGTGAGATAAGTGCGCTTGCTTATCTCACTCAAGTATACTGATCATGTTGCAATCCGCCGTCCAGAAAAATTTAACAAGTGGATATATTTTTACCATGAGAAATTTTGTGGCTCGTTTTCACGATTCACCAATGTTGGACTGTGGGAAAGAATTGAACAATTCTGATTGGCTGATTCTTTCTCCGGTCTGACATGCTGACTTTGGGGAATGGGTCACATTAAGATTCCTATAGGTCAATGAGAGGGCTGAAACAACTGAGCCTTTCTTTAAAAGACTCGTGACTGGACATGAGGAGCGCAGTTTTTGTCAGACAGTTTTTGAGCACAGTTTTGAGTGAGTCGAAGTATAAGTCCGCGGTTTGAAGAATAAAAAGAATATCGGTAATATCGGTGGTTCTCGCGTTGTTTTTGTGATTTTATTAAAAGTTTCTTGTAATTAAAGTTTTTTATAAATAAAAGTATTTCTTTACAAACAAAATAAAGTAATTAAATTTAAAAATAAAACGGACTTTGAATTGGCGATAATCCGTGTGGTACCGTTGGGTACATCCCTTTACAAAATAAATAGATAAGCTTTACCGAAAAGGAAAAGTATCTTATTTTTGCAGAAAACTCGAGTTAAGTTTCTATTTAAGTTATTCAATAAAAAAAATTAAAACGCACAAATTTCCCGATTTAACTTTATTGATCTTTTTCTTTTCGAACTCCCAATCGAACTAACTTATTTTCTATTTTATTCTTAACATTCGTACCTTTCTAAAGTTACTTCTTTAAGCAAAAAATTATGTGAAATTACTACATATAGATTGCTGACTTAGCGTCTAGACTAATAAAAATATTTCCTAAGAATAATTGAATTAGGTTGGGTGCATATGGGTTCACTGCACCTGGGTCACGTTGCCTTTGCAATGGCTATTATATTTGTGGTTGGGTTGTATCTGTAACTCCTCCCCCCTTAGCATGGAGCGACGGCCACAGGAACTGGGATGTTGATGCGGCTGGAGCGAGGATCTGATCTGCGGGTTCCGTTATGTTTAGTGTCACGGTGAATTTCTTGCATACGTAAATTATTGCAGATATGATTATGACTCCCAGGGCAATTAATGATGCGAAGGTGTAGTTATGCCTTTTCTGTGTTTCTATCCTCAGTATCTCTATTGCATCCTTATTTTTGAAATGATAGTTTTTTAGTTTCTGCATGTTTAGGGTCTCAATGGTGGATTCTGGATGAATGCTGTTGAAAAGAGTTGGGAACACAAGGATTTCATCCCAGAATACGTTTGGATTATCTTGGTAGGTAATTCCGTTGATCTCAACTTCACAATCTTTGTAGTGTAGCAAGATGGTTCCTTGAAGACTTTGTTGATTATTTCCGCAGTTGGACTTTATTGGTATTTCTTTGATATTTAGAAGAAGGATGTAATTTGGTTCTGGTTGCAGGATTGCTTCGATAGGTCCGACATCATTTAATGTACAGTTGGCTGGTTCATTATTCATTAGGCGTCCGATGCATGTTGATTGGTCAACTTGTTCTCGTCTTGACTCCTTGCAGTAGAAAATATCTTCTATTCTGGGACAAACTTCATTCAAGTATTGAATATATTGAGTGTTGAGGATTATGTATGGGTTCGTAACAATTTCTTTAGTTTGATTTATTGGTAGCGGGATAATATGGAATAAGGAGTATTGCTCATGGGATAATATTGGAATACGTACATTGAATATTATATTTGAGCCGTTATAATAAGCTTGTAGTCCTAATAGCTCGTAAATATGTTCGTTAGACTTTATTTCTATAGATTGATTACTAAGGATATTATAAATTTCATCGAGTTCATTTGGGTTTAAAATTAATTTAGGAATGATATCTAATCTAGCTAACACTATTGCTTCTGCTACATTGGTTATATGATTGGTAAGCAAATCTATATTATAATTTATCTGATTAAGGTATTGCGTATGAAAAAGTACGTCTTCGTTAATTCGAATTCTATTTCTTGCTTGTTCTTGTTATCTTTTCAAAAAATTTTCGATTGTATCCTGCTCTTTATTAATATGAATAGTTATATTTTCGAATCTTTTAATCATTTGCAAATTAATTTTGATCTGGCTATCTAATTTTTCACGCAATTCTGTTTGTTTTGAATTTAATTTCGCTATTTCTTTATTTAGACTATGTGCATCATTTGCGTCCATGTTCCCAGTAATAAATTTTATTGCAGTACCCAATCCATTTATTAATCCTCTTTTGTTTCTCAATTTGGGAGTCAATGATTCTAATTTATGTTCTAGTTCTTTAAGTTTCAGTTTTGTTATGGTGATTGAGTCTTTTAGTCCGTCAAAATTGTCAAGAGCTTTGAGAGAGTTTGTAATTTTGTCTACGTTATCTCTGTATGTCTCTAATCTAACGATGTGTACAAGGTTGTTATAATGCTTGATTGTTCGTGCTGTACCCAATTTAAGTGGAAGGATACCTTGACTACTTGCCAATTCGTGGACTTCCATTAATTGACTGGACGTTAAAGTTAATCTGTAAGGGATGATAGATAAAAAGAATATATTACTAATGTTTTATACTAAATGTTTTCTTTTGATCCTAGATTTATGTATCTTTCTATTATCAGTAGTTATCAATGTTACTTTTTTATTTTTCTTCACCTTATGTTTTGTAAACCTAGGCGTTAATTTATTTCTTTTACATTCTTTCCTAAAGACTATTTCATTTTCCTTTCTTTCTTCAGGATCTTCCCTTCTTTCATTCAACTTATCTATAGTATTACTAGCTAAATGTTCAATTCTATTTTTTATTTCAGGGTATAGCTCCGATTGGAATTCATTTAATTTCTTTAAATATTCATGTTCGTTATTAAACTTAACATTATTATTAAACTGGAAAGTTCTTCCATATGTTCAATTCTATTTTTTATTTCAGGGTATAGCTCCGATTGGAATTCATTTAATTTCTTTAAATATTCATGTTCGTTATTAAACTTAACATTATTATTAAACTGGAAAGTTCTTCCATAGAATAGTTCATAGGGAGTTAGTTTAGTGGAAGAATGTATAGCGTTATTATATGTGATTAAAGTTTCTGACAGTATTTCGTCGTGATCTAAATCAAGTTTATTTTCTTTACGTTTACTTAGTATGATCCTGTAGATTTCTGTCAAGGTAGAATGTAATCGCTCTACAGGAGAATTACTGCTACTTTGTTGGAATGAGGTGAAGTGTGCATTAATTTTATACTGTTTACAGAAATCCTTAAATATATTGGCTGTGAACTCTGTTCCTTGATCACAAATTAACTTGAGGGGTATGCCGTGAAGGCTTAGAAAATGCTTAAGGGATTTTATTATTAGAATACTATTCCTTGAAGGTAGGGTGTATGCTGAAGCGAATTTGGAAAATTTATCGGTTATTGTTAAAATCTGTTGATTATTAATACTATAGATATCTATATGAAGAATGTCTAGTGGTTTTGTGGGAATTTCTGGTTTCTCAAATTTTATTTTCTTTGGGTGTCTGTCGTATTTTAGTGTTTGGCATTTTTCGCAATTATTAATAGTGTGAATTATCTTATTCTTCATAAAGGGAAAAAAATATTCCCTCTTTAAATGTAGCAGGGTTTCACTTATACCTCTGTG
Organism: Dioctria rufipes; assembly: GCA_963924295.1. Classification (NCBI taxonomy): domain Eukaryota; kingdom Metazoa; phylum Arthropoda; class Insecta; order Diptera; family Asilidae; genus Dioctria; species Dioctria rufipes. The sequence continues at coordinate 312,550,608 of OZ002740.1, read as the reverse complement.
GTTATTATTTTCATGGTAATCCCTTATCAGCTTATCTTGTTCATCATTTTGTTTTACATCTATTAATAAATTCGTACATCTAATTAAACGGAAGGTTTTGCTATTTGAAAAATATCTTGAGTATATAGACTGTACGATGCGGAAAGTTTCATCATCAGTTAATATCGCTGTTAGCTTTTTTGGAGCTAAATACTTCTTGAAAACGTCGATCATGATTTCTTCCGTAAACTGTAACATTCGTATGGTTCGCCGCTGCTTATTCTTGAAGGGAATCTCTACAGATGACTGTGGTTTTTGGTCGGAATTTTCTAATATAATTTGGAGATTAAATTCATTGAGAGGTCTCTCGGATATTGCAATTCCATCATTTAAATTCTCAACTGCTGAGTGTATTGTAGACCCTCCTGTATCTTGTGTTGGAATAGAAGCGTCATTGATATTAACTTCGAGACGATTTTCAGTTTCTTGGCTATTAATCTTGATTCTACTAAGAGCGTCCGCATTCGTGTTTAGTTTCCCTCTTTTGTAGACTATCTCGTAGTCGTACTCTTCCAATTTCAATCTCCATCTAACCAATTTAGAATTTGGCTCCTTTAGACTCATGAGCCAGGTTAGAGGTTTATGATCTGTCACGATTTTAAACTTATGTCCGAATAAGTAGGGACGAAAATATTTAGTCGCCCAGACGATCGCAAGTAACTCTTTCTCGATGGTGGAATAGTTCACTTCGGTATCTGTTAGCGTTCTACTAGCGTAACAGATTGGTTTGTCACTACCAATGTGTCCTTGAGAAAGAATGGCGCCTATTGCGAAATTACTCGCATCTGTGGTTAAATTAAATGATTGAGAAAAGTCCGGATATTGTAAAATAGGATCATTTGTTAAGATGTTCTTGCAAGTCTCAAAAGTTTTGACATAACGTTCATTTAACACAACCGATTTACCCTTTTTCAGGCATTCCGTTAGAGGTTTGACCAACTTGGCAAAATCCCTGATAAACTTCCTATAATATCCTAACAATCCTAAGAAGGACTTAAGTTCTTTCTGGGTACGTGGTATAAGAAAGCCTTTTATTGCTTGAATTTTTTCGGGATTGGGTTTAATACCTTCTGTAGAGACAATGTGCCCTAAAAAGGCAATTTCCTTGTGGAGAAATTCCGACTTATCTAATTGCACTTTTAGATTGTATTCGAGTAATTTATCAAAAACTTTTCTTAGGTTTATTATATGTTCCTGTAGAGATGTCGAGAAAATGATAATGTCGTCCAAATAAACTAAGCATATATTTCCTTGCAGATCTTTTAAAACATTATCCATCACTCTTTGAAATGTGGAGGGTGCATTTTTGAGTCCGAAAGGCATTCTGATATACTCGTAATGCCCTCCTTCAACCGTGAAGGCTGTTTTCTGGATATCTTTTGGATTCATCTCAATCTGATGAAATCCACTAGCTAAGTCTAGAGTGGAGAAATACATGCATTTTCCCAGCTTGTCCAATATCTCATTTATGTTGGGTAAGGGATAACGATCGGAGATAGTTTTTTCATTGAGCTTCCTATAGTCTATCACCAGACGCCACTTTTGTTTTCCACTGGCATCCTTCTTTTTGGGAACTACCCAAACTGGAGAGCTCCAAGGTGAATAACTGGGACGGATTATCCCTTGTTCTAACATGTTGTTTATCTGTTTCCTCACCTCCTCTTTATGTATATACGGATATCTATAGGATTTAGTATAGATTGGTGAATCATCTATAGTAGCGATATCATGCTTAACTTGATTTGTAAAACTCAAAGGTTGACCTTCTTTAAAGAAAATACTTTCATATTCTCTACAAATTTTAAAAAGCGCTTTCTTTTCTTCGCTGTTTAAATGAGATGTTCGTATCATTTGAGTTAGATCACCGTCCACATTTGGTTGATTATATTCGAAGTTAAAATTGTTTATTTCTACAAATTTGGAAGATAGATATTGTTCAGCTTTCAGGGGTTGCTCTAAAAGTAGGACCTGTTCATAATTTGCTTCGTTGGTAACTTCGACCATACTATACCAGTTCTTTGCATTATAAATACCTTCAGAGATATGTAATTTTGGTTTTAACTCGATGCTTTGTAGGTAAATATCTCCGTTAATTATATCTACTGGTACCTTAACTATTGTTTTTGAATTGGGAGCAATTACATGTTTACCAGAAGTAAAATTTGGTTTAAATCTCAAAGGGATAGTGGAATTATTAGTTATTAAGACTTTGTTTCCTAAGTCAACTTTTGCACCTAATTGGGTGAGTATGTCGAATCCTATCAATCCGTCAAAATAAGCGTGAAATTTAAATATAAGAAATTGTAACTGACCAGGTTCCTTAAATTCTAAAAATGTGGGTATGATTACTCTTTTATTCAATCTATATTTATTAAGTATAGTAGTAATTGTAATTGGCTCACATTCAATATGTTCTTCAGACTGAGTGAATTCTGGATTTAAAAATGATGAAGATGCTCCTGTATCTATAAGAAATTTTAAGGGACGTCCGTAAGGGGATGATATATGAATGTAGGGTAATGAGAAACCATGCGTATTGATATCTAGGTACCCTGTTGGTTTCCCGAGGCATCTATAGGAAAATTTTGGGAATCTTCTATTTCAAATTCATTATTAAGAGAATTTTCGCTGTATTCATAATATTGGTCTAGTTGTTGTTGGTATAGATTTCCTTCAGATGGTTTATGAAAGCCATGATTTCTTTCATTTATGTTGTGCAGTTCTTCTACACAGTAGTTAGGGGAGCTTGTTGGGTGTATGGGATTACGGAAATTTCGGGTATTTGCAGTAAATCTAGATTGATGTGATGGCGTACGTTGCTTCAAGTGTGTATTTCCGGAACTAGTATCCATCGGTTCTGGAGGGGGTAACATTGGTAGGTTAGCCTGTCTATTAGTGAAATTCTGATTCTGATTAGGGAATCTTACATTATTGAATGGGGTGTGAAAATTATTATTAAATGGGTTTCGTTGGTTCGTAAAAGGTCCCTGATAGTGATTTTTGAATCCTGGTGGATTGTTAGAAGGTTTGTACTGAGTATGATTATAGAAATTAGGTAGTGTTGGTTTTGGTAGTGGTACACTTTGCATTCGATTAGGTTTCCTATTATTATTCATTCTATGATGGTGTGAATGGGGATCTGCTTTCATGTAAGATATGTTTTGTTCCTTTATGCAATAGGATAGAGCTACCGCTAACGTTTCAGGTCTCATTGCCCTAACGATTGACCCCAGAGGCTCTCTAAGCCCCGTCAAAAATGCATTTAAGCACATTTCCGCGAAAAGATCTTTCTTGGCTTTTATGACATTACTATCTGTTTCATGAATTAGTATATTGTTGTACATGGTCGCTTGAATTTCTACGGTGTCGCTATAAAATGTTTCTACTGTTTTATTGTTCTGTCGTAAAGTATGTAAGTCTCTTATTAGAGATGTCTCTGTCCTTTTGTCCGAGTAATGTAATATTAAATTAGTTTTGATGTTTTCCCAAATTAGAGGGGTTCCATACATATTTAATACTTCATTTGTGAGTATGGTGAACCGTCAACTGTTTTAGTGTACTTTAATATTTCCTCAACATTATTAAGGAACTCGTGAAGCAACCTAGGATTTCCATCAAATCGTGGTAAATCCTTGATCGCGTCAGGAATTCTTAAAGAATTGAAAATATCTATTGGCGTGATTGGTGCGGCTGGATTATTAGTATTCATTTTATCACTATCACTGAACACTGGTACTTCTAAATTAGGCGAACTATTACTTAATTGATTATCTACGCTAGGTATATTCTCACTATCAATAATTTCAGGAATGGAACTAAGGCTACTAAATATTCTTGTAATACTTGTTGGATATGGTTTAAATGTTGATTTGAATCCTTTTTTCATAGGGATGGGATATTAAGAACGGATATATAATATAATATAATTCAATACATATGTACCAATAATAGAAGATATTTCATTTTATGGTTGATGTATACTCTACTTTGTTCACTGATGTTCTTTCAGTATGAGGTTCGATATCTTCAAATTAAGGATAGGCGTCTATGAGTAAAAACTCTCCGGTCCAGCTAGTGCCACTGCTACTGATATTCCCTCAATATTGGAGCAACTTGCGATATTCCCTCGCAACTTACTTCACAGCACTTTTATTCTTAAGTTAGTTTTTGTTCACTCGGTAGTTAACTTAGTGTCACTACACTGTTGCTAATTCTCTCGATAATAATCACGGTAAACCGCCGTTTTATTCTATCGATAATTATAAAATTGATAATTTATAATTTCGCAAATCCGCCGCAATGTACATATGTCACTCAATGTTACTACACTGTAGGTACTTATTGTGTCGAAAGTTATCACGGTAAACCGCCGTTTTATCTTAACGAAGATCAATAGTTACGAATTTAATTTAATTTCCTTTTCGAGTGAATTAAGAATAGGACCGTTCGCCTATCCTACCGACTGCGCCAGTTAAGTTTCTATTTAAGTTATTCAATAAAAAAAATTAAAACGCACAAATTTCCCGATTTAACTTTATTGATCTTTTTCTTTTCAAACTCCCAATCGAACTAACTTATTTTCTATTTTATTGTTAACATTCGTACCTTTCTAAAGTTACTTCTTTAAGCAAAAAATTATGTGAAATTACTACATATAGATTGCTGACTTAGCGTCTAGACTAATAAAAATATTTCCTAAGAATAATTGAATTAGGTTGGGTGCATATGGGTTCACTGCACCCTGGTCACGTTGCCTTTGCAATGGCTATTATATTTGTGGTTGGGTTGTATCTGTAACTCTCGTGAGGACAAACAGCAGCCAAGGACCACAGTGTGTTCCCCTTCTTAGCTTTGGAAGGAATACACAACAATAGGAAAATTTGTGTAAGAGATCCAGAATTGGAATACAGCCATTTGCATTGGATTTCATTACTTTAAATAATTTCCCGATGTACTTTTTCTTCCTACTTAAATTTATTGCTTACGCATTTTGTTAAAGTATATTGGAGAAACTAATTCGGTTGTTCAAGATTATTTCGTGTAGATACTAACTTAGTTTGCCTGCAAGCATATAAGCTCCAGCCCGCACAAATAGCTTAAGCTCCAGGACATATATTTTGAACGCGGCAATGGAATTTAAATTTTCGCTATTTATGCAAACTTTAATAGAATTTTTCCCCCACTAATTACCCCATTATATTTGATACATTTGTAATGAGGAAAACAATAATTATTTCAAGTTATTCTTCTGTTAAAATATGGAATAGTTAGGAAGGAATACAAAAGAAAAATAGTGATAACGGCTGGTAATCATGTAATCTTCAGCCATGTCTCTAAATTTCGAAAATTCCTTTTCATTTTACCTTATTCAATTCAACTATTAAAGGAGCAAATTGACTTTTCGACAGAAATAAGTATAAAAAATAATTTTCCAGGGCGAAGAAAGCTTAGAAATAATACAATTGGTTTCGCGGAAACTTTTAATATAATTTTCAGTGGGATAAAAAATTCAGTGTTTTGTTGCTAACACTGGCAAATATTCAGTTTTCGATGGATCGGTGGAACAAAATATTATAAAATTGCATATATTTCTTTTTTCTGATGCAAGACATCTTTATTCCTTACAAATGAGGGCCTCTCTGGAAAGTATAGTGATAAAAGAATACATTTATGTGTATGGATATTGTCACGTCTTCTGAGATGTATTTACAATTTACATTAAGTAATGGGAGGCAAGATAAATAGCTACTTTTCACAATTCTGTGGTGCTGTATCGCCACTTGGAACACCAAGCGGGAATCGCAATTCGACGGTCATGAGTCCTTCAAAATATTAAAACGGTCTGGCGGAAAACGAGGTTAAGTTTGAACGAAAAGGAGTGAAATAATGTATTATACACTTCACGCCTTGTCTTACTGCTGGTGTTTTTCACATAAAGCTAGATTACATTTCACTAGAAATAGTAATTTCCTGGGCTGTGCTGCAATTCGTTGCAAAAATTAAAGGTAACGTTTTAAAATTTTTATTTCCAATAATTTCTTTTCAAATGGACACTTAAAGAAATTTCCGATGAGTGCAATTAGGTAGGTGACGTAAATAGCCTTTGCAGGACCCAGTGCAAAAAAAATGGAAGCAACTTTCCTTTGCCTATAAAATCGAGTATAGAATGAAAAAGAAAAATTGAAGCCTCCCGCCTGCATTTACATATGAAATCAGAAACGTAGACCCCCGAGCATTGGACGAAAAGTTGGCTAGTTGGCTAGTCGGGAGCAGACACCTGAAAGATGGGTGGGCTTTATTATAAAGGAATAAAAATCGGAACTGCACTTCTTTTTAATCTCAAGTCACAGTTTATACAGAAAACAATATATGAAGAGCGGCACTCTTAAAAGATCTTCTTTCGAGATTTAGCGTTCGCGAAGTCATCGATGAATTTCGATATTTCCATCCTTTCTGCTTTTCCTTCGTCTATGCTCAGTAGTGCTATTGCGATAGGCGTCTTTGGTCCACAGAACTTCGAAGATAGTTTTTTATTATTTTGAGTTCCGCATATGCAACGGTGACGGGAATCATCAAAAAGAAGCAATAAGGAGTAGACTTCGGAGAAAGTCGGACTCATTTCATTAAATTTTTATAATTATAAGTTCGGCCAACTGTTTATCATGTGTATCTTCTCAATTTCCGCCCATAGTGTCCTAACCATGGACTGAAAATAACAATTATTTTCATTTTTTCTAACAAAAAAGTCATATAGAACAAGTTATAGGAGGATTGATCAATAAGTAGCATAATGATTCTTATTATCGAATCTTCACAAATTTCCTATAATTTTTAAAACTATGATTTTTATTTGAAATTATAAAAAGTAACTTTCTTTCTGATTTATATTTAAAAAATCAAAAATAAAAATCGGGAAATGATTTTTAATTTAAAAATCAAATATAAAATTCAGCAAAAAATCTACACCAATTCTTATTATACTTTAGATGAAAGCCTGTGTGTAATTTCCTACCACTCCCAATCCCACTACAATCCTCGGCATATTTCATCCGAAAAATAGTTTTGTGAAATGGAAATCATTTTATGATTTTTATTTTCGATTTTTAAAATAATATTCACTTGCCGATTTTTATTATTGATTTTTTAAATAAAAATCAGTTTTTTATATTTATTTTTGATTTTTAGAAAGAAAATTAGAAAATATTTTTTTACGTATGATTTTCTTTGAAAACATTCATAACCGTTACGGTGTCTGGTCCTAACACTCAGCAGAACTTGAAGTGTCAACACTTCCGATATGTCGGTTGGATATTGTAGAGCAACCCTTAGAGCAATTGTTTTCGTTTGTTTTTTGGTCGTCGATAGTTATCTCGTGGGCGTTATGAATGAAAACCGTTCGGCTAGTCGAGAAAATGTTTCAAAATTAGCTATGCTAGTGGTAAGGTTAATATATGTATAACCCTATTAGCTTTAAATTAAATATTTACAAGAAAACTGAATCGGATATTAATTACCCTGGCTATATTGATTTTCCCAATATACTACTTTTCATCAACTTACCCGGCTTTTGAAAGCTTTCAATCACAAAAAAGGCAAAAATATTTTGTGTTGAAAATTCCTTAAATTCTTTCGAAATAATTTATCTAGAGTTTTCCTTCATTTTATGTTTAATTAATTTTAAGTGAAGCGAAACACTAGAGAACTTTTGTGATGTTCTCATTAAGTGAGGGAGACATTATTTTCTATATTTTAGCGTGGATTTTGATGCAGTCTTTTTTATAGAAAGATTTTTTTAATATTTTCTATTTCATTTGATTAGAGTAAAAATTTTGATTAATTAGAGCTGTAGGCAAGGGCGGATACGGCGCCCCGATCACTCCCCGCTCTATCCGCCCTTGTCCGGGTAGTCATTTTGACTTTGATTCCCTGTAAAAATGTTAGTAATGTTAGCATATGTCGATCTATGCAAAAGCACTTTATAAAAAATTTACAATATTTAGGGTTTTTTAATTCAAACTTTTTTATCTGTAGTCAACACACCCAGGCTACCCGGGTGGCCAGATATTTTATATGTTGGAACATTATCACGTAATTGGTTTATAAACTAAAGTTGCAGAAATATAATAAAAACGAACATATAACTTTATAACAAAGTATCTTTTTTACATATATTAAAAAAAACAAACAATATTGTATACTAATTAGATGGTGGCACGCAGTCTTTTTGAGCATGTCTTAAGAGAGACATAACATTTCCTGTCAATGCCGTATACGTTCACTGCTGTTTCGAGAAGTTTTTGTGGCTGATTCATCAGGTACTTGCCGCAGAATTGGCCTTCCCAACATACACTCAATTGCTGGCCATACACGAGCGGAATTTTGTACGGATCTGGTCCGCGGAACTGAGTTCCGCGGATCAGGTCCTCTGTCGCCCATTAACGTGGCAGATCTGATGAGCGGAACCAGTCCACATATATATACGCTTTTCAATATATCAGGCCCGTGGTAAAATTAACTGCATGTTTTTCTTTACTTTTTGACGGATCTGATCCGCGGACTTAGTCCTTCTGGCTTGTTTGAAAGATCTAGGGAGTTTCATGCCGGATCAGTCATATAAAATGGTATTGAAGAATAGGAAACAAATCGATGTAGCGGCTGCAGGCATTTTTGTTTTAATTTATAATGCAGTTAAAAAAAAGGAAAGATCGAAATGGATGAAAAAGTGGTTAAGTGAAAAAGAAAAAAGTTTTGGACATAATAAATTAATAAATGAGCCCAGGACAAATGAACCAGACAATTCCAAAAATTATTAGGTAAATAAAACATATTAAAAAAATTAAAAAAAAAATTATTAACGTTCTTATAAAGCAATTCTAAGATTTACCTAAACCACATTTGAGTAAAACTGACACTATAATGCGACAATGCATATCTTTCGAAGAAAGTTTAACTGTCACTCTGAGATTTCTCGCAACTGGCAGATCATATGAAGATTTAAAATTTTCGGCTGGAATTACTGCTTAAACTTTATAATACATAGTCCAGAAGCGTGTACGACAACATTCAAAGTCTTAAAGGCAAAGTATATGAAGGTATGTAGCTTTACTCACTTTATTATTATAAGTTTTGAAAAGAAAATACAGTCCATTAGGGAGATATAAAAAAATATAATTTAATTGCACAGCAAGTAATAGAAATATTATTAGAATATAGTATTCATTACTCTTTTGTGTTTAAGGAAAAAACCGCAGAGATCTTGCTACAACAACTGCGTTTTTAATGGCCGATAACGGACTTGAATCAACGGAACTGTTCCATGAAGGAACTGTCCTGCGGAACTGATTCACTCGTTTTGCTCAATAACTTGCGGAATTGGTCCGCGGAATAGGGCCTCGGCGGATCAGATCCGTTGAAAATTCCTCTCGTGTATGGACAGCTAATGTCAGTTCTGATCTCGAAGTTTGCTTGTAATATTTGCATTTGTAGACCGCATCATAATATATTGTAACGCCAGTTGCCTTCCCAACTCTTGTAAGGAAATCTGGCGTTGGTGTGTCCGATTTGAACCAGCTCGATGATTGTTCGAATAGTCTTGTAATCAGCTCCAGAAATGTAATGTCAAGAATATTATAAAAAAAAAAAAAAACACAGGCAGACACAGAATAGTAGCCAAGCAATTTATCCATGTTATCTACTCCACTTTTTGTGCTGTTATAATAATATATTACCTCTGGGTGTTCTTTTATTTCCGGATGAAAATATATCCCGCGACTTAGATAGCAGCTTTTCTTTAGGTATATATGGCTTGTTCTTCTTTAGCGTGCCGACAATAGAAAGATTCCACGACTTCAGCGAAAGTGCAAGTTGAAGTGATGCAAACAAGCTGTTAGCTACAATGTTGCTTCCGCTTCCTTTAAGTTGCACGCAGAAGTCTTTGCTTGATTCACTTCTCTGCCTGTTAACTGCTTCCCTGTATATATTTGACCAGTAATTGGGTATAAATTTGAAGCATCGTAAACTCACCAAACTTTTATGTCATATTTTTCAGGCTTGGATGGCATATATTATGTGAATCATGTTCTGCCTCTATATGAAAAGAGTTGCTCATCAACAACCACACATACTGATGGCACGTATCGGGAACGCAAGCTGTTGTACAAGTGAAGAAATATTTCTGATATAGCAGCCGCTTTATCATTTTCCAGACGAAGTCCTCGGTGTGCAGGATTGTCGAATGAATGTTAAACGATTCACTCCCGTACTCGCACGATATAAAGAATAAGCTGTTTTTTTTTCATAGCTCTCTTATATGCTCGTCATTACAATGACGTACACCTGAAGTTATAAGAATCTCTAAATAGGAATAAGATTCTTCTGAAGTTACAATTTTCCAAACTTTTGGTGGCATATCTGGATGTTTATGATTATGTTACATATTCTGCCATTAGAAATACATTTGAAGGTGTTCTTAGCAGAAATGAGGGTCATTGAGTGAATTGGACTTGCTCTTTCACGAATAATATTATGGCTTAAAGTTCGGACGTTGGTATGATTTGGACGCGATATAGTGCCATCTCTACCACGTAAAACTTTGTCCTCAGTGTTCGACCCTTCCATAATATTTTGTCAGTAGATTCTTCAACGCTGTCTTCACTATCTTAGTGGGCCATTTCAATTAGAATTCAATCATATCTCTTGACGAACATTTTCAAAATACCAATCTTCCCCGTTCCTTTCATGCATTGCTAATGGCAGCCATTCTTCATTTGACTAGTCATCAACAAATCCAGCAACTCCCCTTTATCACAAGATTCTAAAAACTTCTTAAAAATTGATGTTGTTGTCCGTAATTCATGTTATTCGGTAAAATTCTACATTAATATGAAATAAATTTTCATAAATATACTATTACCGGTTAATATCGGCTGCACAAATTTCTGGTCGTTTGTCCATTTTCGATATAAATAACCACTTAATCGCAGGGAAAATAAATTGGCAGCTACCTTAATTTCAAAAGAAATAACATTCGACTAGAAATGTCCGAGATATTATCATCCCTTATATAGCACGCCAGAATCCGCCTTAACAGAATTTACACTAAGCTCTTATATGATTTTAAATAATTTCTTTTTTATGGTTGGTACATATTACTACGGTACTTTCAATTACAGTACATATAACTACCGTAGATACAAGATATTCAGAAAACCAAAATTCCAAAATTTGTTATTGTTAATTAAATTTTATTAGGGTTGATTTCTTATGCCACTTCATAATCCACATCCACATGTCGACTACATTGCTGCTTTTACTGGAAAAGTCCTATAAATTCTTACATAGCTCATACAAATTATACCAAGCTACCGGGGTAGCCGGATATGCCGGAGTGTAATTTTTTTGGGTGTGTACACAAGGGTTAAGCAGACAAAATCTTATTATTTACTGGCGAATTATGCGAGGTTATAACGGATATTCCATTGAATTTCTAAAATAGCTGAATCAGCTTCGGCAAGTCATTAAAATTTTACCTTAAATGGTTCAGTCAAAATTAGAGGTAATCTTTTAAGCACTTCTTTTATTAGCCTTATAAGGATTTTTGTTTTATATATATTTATTCACATCGAAAATTTGTTCGAAATGCTAATTTTGAGGACCGGAATCTGATGGCAAACAAAATCTTCAATATCTTCAATAAATCTCTCATGTTCACTTTCCCAATGAGTGAATTGTTCAAAAGTAGATATAATAGATAATTTGATGTAATAAGTTGTTGTGAAGGATTTTTGATAATAATATGAAAATTACAATTTTTATATCAATTTAGGCTACATGTCTACATCATTTGATTGGAATAACAGATTAAGTAATATAATTTCTTTTAAAATTGGCTTTAGACAAGATAGATACAAAAAAGTGAGTACTTCCTTTAATTTGGAGAAGAATTTAACTGTATGGTATATTTCAACAGAGGAAGATATGACAAGTGAGGTCTTAATTAAAAGTATTACTTAAGCATTCTATTGCATTACATCAGCTAAGCCAACCTGTTTTATTCATTCGTACTAAATTTTTGGTATCAGAAATGCCATCATTTATTACATTGAATATTTCTGTAGTGTTTTATTACGAATTACACTGTAGAAGAACAAGACAAGACAATGTGAAGTTAGCTGATGTAAATGTTCCCAAAGGGTTGCGTTCCGAAAATTAAAACAGGAATGACTAATTTAGATGTTATATAAATAGAACCCGAAAATCACAGAAAGAGCACTGCTCAGCCCAATTGGGTGCTGATCGCTTTTGATGAAAATCGAAAGTAAATTTTGCAAAAAAGGTAGCCCAATTTGTGGAAAATCGGCCAATCTGGCATCACTGATTTGTATCATTGTATATAATACAAACTGTAAAAGAGTTTTCGAAGGGCATTGCCATTAAAAAAAATAAAATTTTGATATTTTTGAATTACTATTTTCTTGCAATTTTAATAAGTACACCCAACTCTTTTTTACACGATTTAAAAAAAAAAAAAAAAAATTTACACGAATTATTTGTCATAACACGTCCAGTGCGTATACAAAATTTTTTTTGATGTGTTAGAACATGTTAGAACAAAATTCGTTACACAGTTACAAAAATTAAATATAATTGGCGAAATTCCCGTAATTTTTATAGTCTCATTTTATAGGGGAAGGTATCGTACCTCGGTCCAAATTTCACAAATCATGCTGTAATTCATAATACAAAACATGTACATAAAATTCGTCATACACAAATTGTAGCCTGAAATTTCTGTCACAAAATTTATTATTTATTGTTCTACTAATGTTTGCTATTTTTGACTTACCGTAGATTTTGTTCCGTATGCTTTTTTCGGACCAAGGCACAATTCTGTCTTGTACCTGGGTCCATCATGATTTGTACCTTGGTCCTAAGTAATAAATGATTTAAAAAAAGAAGAACACCTTTTCATGTTATTAATATATAATATACATAGAGACAAACTTAAATAATAATACGTAGACAACTTAAATTGTAGTATTAGCTGCCAAAAGTAGACTGGAAAGCGAATAGGTATCGCTGTCGTCACCATCAAAATCTCCATCTGGTGTTTCCGCCTTATTTGCAATAAATGATTTTGCTTTCTTCTTTCCGATTCTGGGCGCTGATGTAGGTACGTGGTTTTGATAAAATATTCTGTTCATCTGAGGACGTGGAATTATTTAGAACTTTACGCTTTGCAGATTTTGTAGTTCTTGGTCGAGTACTTTTCTTTCTGATCATCGCCACAAGTTCCAATTCTGCCTTCTCTGGTGAATCGGTAAGAATCCTGCTCTTCCCAATTTTTCGTCGACCTCTATTTGTGGCTTTCCTCGGTGCAGCCTTAGGAAACGGTCGAATTGCCTCGGGAGAAACAATTTCTAGCTGAAACGATGTTGAAGCTATTGGGGACGATGATCCTTGTAGATCTTGTTTTACTGGTTCACTAACTATAGGTCTATCAGTCACGTATGCGGATAAAAATTCGTCCTCTGTGAAAACATTTTCGTTGACTGGATAAATTCCAGACACCTCGAATCCTTTGACAATATTTTGAGTAGGGAATGTCTTAGGATATGCCTTCCCAATAATCTGTGCAATATCATAAATTGTCACGGGCTTGCCGGGATTATTGAGCATCCACTCGTTTGCTGCCTGACTATAATACCTATGTCTTGAACGCACCAAAAACTGTTGGATCCAAAGGTTACAGCTTGTGCGATGTATGATGTGGCAGTGTTAGAAAACGACAGTATTATTTTTCGCTTCAATAATAGTCGGGATAGAAATGTGTGTATCTTGGTTATCCATTATCAAAAGGACTTTGTTTTCCTCAGAAGGTTTTACAAAGGAAATAAAGTGTTTGAGATACCTCAAGAACAAATTGTCATTCGACCATCCACTAGGATTTGCTCCGCAAATAGTTTCCGGTGGAGCTCCATGTAGCATATGATCCTTAAAATTTACTCTCGGGAATATGAGCATCGGTGGGACATGATTTCCCATTGCGTTCATTGCAGCAATCATTGTAACATTTAACCCTCTTTCTCCAGATGTAATACTACCAACCTGCTTTTCGCCCTTTGGTGCTATAATTCTGGGTGGAACATGAACCGTAGAATTACCGGTTTCATCTAAGTAACATACACTCTTTAAGATTTTTAAAAAAAGCCTCAACATTGCTTTTATTGAAGCTAGTCGCTCGTGACAAACTTGTCGCTTCTGGTTTGCGGAGAGATATTGATTTTGCCGCTTAAAGAAACCATTTAACTAATTTATACCAGCCGCACTATTCCGAAGCCATGTGTCTGGTAAAACCTTATTATTTCTGTGGCCAAACTGAAAAGCTAACTTCATTAGCTCGAGTCTACTTAATCCATAATGTAATTTTGAGGCAGTTGTAATATAATCTATGAGGGGACTTTTCTTCTTCTATTGTAAATATTTGCCTGTATATTGCTCTCATAAATGAATTGCGATCTCCCGGAACCTTTATGCTTATTGACATGTCGTATCAATGTTGTCTTCGAAATATTGTGTAACTTTGCAGAACTGGAAATACTCATTTTATGGTAGATAACATCCGTTAATGCCGTCTGTAAGAGTTCCTTGTTGAATTTCGGCCGTTTCACTCCAGATTTACTTCTCGGCATTTTGCTGGTATAAATAAAATTTATATGGAAACTGTAATAATAATTAAAGTATTGTACCTTGGACCGATCCGTGGTACAATTGAAATTTTGTCTAAGATACAATATTGCAGTTGATAGAGTTAAAAAAAAAAAATCTGAATCAACTGTAAAATTTAAATTTAAATTGTGATAGCATATGATTTTCTAAATATTACTTTATAGAAAAAAAATTGACACACAAGAAAACTACTTACTATTAACAGGAATACTTCAACAGAACACTTGCAATAAAATTTACTTTGCACTGTGAAAAACACTTGTCACTACGGTAAACACCCAACTTCCAGGCACTAAATGAATATGCTTGTCTGAATTTGCTCCATAATTCTTAGAAGAACTTTTTGGTCTGCTGGAAACGGTTTCATTCAAACTGATAGTTGGACCAAGGTACAATTGGACCAAGGTACAATATCCTCCCCTATTTTTCTATTTAAAATTGCGTTAAGACTTCATTAAGCAATTGTATTGAAAAGTGTTAACATTGTGGTCGAAGAAAAAAATATTTATTTTTAAAAGTTTTAGTGCCAATATAATTTCTGCTTGGATTTCCTTACAACGGCTTCTGTTTGGATTTTCTTACTACGAAAGTTCTATTATTGCAAAAATCTAGTTTAGAAAATTGAAGTGATTTTTATTTAAATTTTGTTATAGCTAAATAATATGTCTGAAAAATCAAACAATAACCGAAGAGACAAACGATTTCTTTAGAAACTAAAATTATAATCTTAGACTTTCTTAAGAGAGGTGAAGGTCCAACATCTGTTGGGAAAAATTTTGGTTTAAATGAAGCGACAGTCAGAACAATAAACAAAAATGAAGATTGCATTCGACAATCAGTAATTTCTGGATCGAATGGCAGTTCCAAAAATCATCATACAGTCGAAAAACTATCTTAGAGAAAATGGCAAAACTTTTAGTGTTTTGGATAGAGGATCTACTGCAGAAAAAAATACCTATAGATGGAAAACTTATAAAAGAGAAGGGACTTAGAATATACGAACGACTTCAGGAATCGGAGCCATCAACAAGTCTCCAAACAACCAGGAAATTGATATTTAACGCAAGTGAGGGATGGCTGAGAGGATTCCCAAAAAGACACGTATTTCACAATGAAAAGATAAAAGGTGAAGTAGCGTCAGGCGACAAAAATGCTGCAAAAACCTTTCCGGGAAGTAGTAAAAATAATTTATGATGGGGGTTATACGCCAGATCAAAGTATTTATTGCCGATGAAATGGGATTATTTTGGAAAAAAAATGCCTACCAGAACCTACATATCAAAATCAGAAAAATCTGCTGGTAGTTTCGTCTGGTAGTTAGCGTCTAAGGATCGCGTGACGTTCTTATTGTGCAGCAATGCATCTGGTGATAAGATTTTAAAGCCTCTGTTAATCAACCGATCACTAATTCCGCGAGCTTTGAAAGGAAAAAACAATAAACAACTTGCAGTTCATTGCATGGCGAATAACAACGCATGGATGACGTCAACTTTATTTAAAAAATGGTCCACGAGTGCTTCGTTCCTGAAGTAAGAAAATATATGGAACAAAAGGGGCTTGAATTCAAAGTACTTTTGCTCGTTAATAATGCGTCTAGCCATCCTATGAGAGATTATCCGAATATTCAGTTGGTGTTTTTGCCGCCAATACCACGTCACTGATTCAGCCATTGGAGCAGGGTATAACAGCAACATTTAAAAATTTTTACATAAAACAAGCATGGAAAAATTATACAATTATGAATTGTATTACACATTCTTCTCTTGCCATAAAACAATTGCTGTCATCTACTATAAATGTTTGTTGGAGAGAAAATTGGCCAAATTGCTTCTAACGGAAGCATCAATTGTGTGTTCTGAAATTATTAATCTATCACACGCAATTGTTGATGAAGGCTTTGAAAACCTTGAATTTGCGGACATCGATGAATTGATGATTGATAAACCTTTGGATAAGGTGGATCTAATTGAAGCTACAACGGTTAATGCTATAAATGAGGCCCATGATGATGAAGACGAAGTTGAAATTCATCAATCGTCGTCTGAATTCTTGTTTCGGCCATACGCCTTCAACCTAGTTTCGAGAAAAACGCATTTGAAGTTGGACTTTTATTATTTTCAAATTTATACGATAGGTTTTTTTTTTAATTTTTGTCATAGTTTTAGTGTTATATGGAGGTTCTGTACACAAAGTGTCATCAATTTTCACGTTATAGAAGAAAAGATACATTACTTAATAATGAACCTATTTTTTTCGAGGTTGGCTATATCCCATACACCGAAAAAAAGTTTCACACAGTGTATGATATGTCCGATGAGTCCGAAACAAGAATTCAAATTTTTTTCTGCAAAATGTAACGCATTTTGAGTGATGTGTCAGATTAAATAGATTATGTTCATATATTTTTCCCAACCTAAAATATTTAATTTTTTTTACAGTTTTGTTAAAAGAAAAAAATAAGACAAAATCAATTCTGAAACAATATTTTATATTGAACAAAAAATATATTATTTTCACATTTCAGATAACTTATATTAAATGAGATCATTAAACAAAATACTTCAAAATAAACATAAATTTAAATTCATAAATTCGATATACATTTTAGTGCTTCATAAACTTTTTGTATAATATTGCATATTAATATATTGAATAATATTCATTTCTATAAGAAATAAAAAAAAACGAATCTACATAATTAAGGCTAATAAAACACAGCTTTACTTCACAGCTTCAAAATTGAATATAAATAAAACAAAATTTTAATGGGGCCTTTTGGCAAAGCCAGAGTGTTTTTCTTAAAATTTTTTTATATTTTTCATTTTTAGAAGAGCAGTCATGTATTTGACATCCTCTTCATTCGGGAAAAATCGCAATATCTCTTTAATATCTGTTATTTTTTCTTGTGGAACCGCACGTTGCGGCATAACTGGGACCACAGCTGAAAGAACATTTTTTGGGGTGGCTAACTTTCTTTTTGTCGCCTTTCTATATAACGTAGTATATCCGATTTCGAAGAAGGAAGTTTTTAATTTTATGTATAACCCATTATTATCTCTTTCTTTGTTCTCATACAGTATGGCTTTGAGTTTAGTAAATGGGACTTTATCAAAATTTAATTTAGCTTCATGCACAGAATATGACCGGAAGTCTTTTTCTTGCATTTGTAAAATTGTCAATCGGATCTTATCAGAATTGAATTTTTTTAGCATTTTTCTGCATTTTTCATGTAGCGCTCTAGAGCTGAATGAACACAATCTACCTCTTGAATATTAGAATGACCTGGCTCCGAAAACTTTTGGATAATGCATTCTACCTTGCAGTGCTTTTTCAGAAACATT
Organism: Dioctria rufipes; assembly: GCA_963924295.1. NCBI lineage: Eukaryota > Metazoa > Arthropoda > Insecta > Diptera > Asilidae > Dioctria > Dioctria rufipes. The sequence continues at coordinate 312,532,501 of OZ002740.1, read as the reverse complement.
ATTATTCCACTGCTATTTACTTTGTTCCGGTTTTGAGGGACACAACTATCACTCCACAAAGTTATTTTTGAGACCATCGAAAAATCTTGTATAACTTGTTCTAATATTCGAAGTAAAGCACTCGTAATATCGTTTCCAGACCGCCCAGAATGACCTTCCGTCCATATACAGCAATATGTGATTTTTTTTGCTTTGGTAAAATTAATGTCCCAGTTAAATTAAATGTATTTAGTTTTCTCTTATAATAGAAAATAGAAGCATTTCCCTTTGGTAAGCCAATAACCTTCTGAAGATCGTAACATTGATTGCATGTGTTGGATCAATATTACTACGGTCAACATCTCTATCTGCTTTACAGGCCATCTTTTCTTTTTGGTGTTGCTCATGCACTAATTTATCCACTCCTGTCGGATTTATTTTAAACAAGTAACATTTATCGCAAATGTCTTTCTTCGGTTTATGGAAAGCGATGTTAAACTCTGTATTAAAAATTTTTCTATATATTGCTTCCGTGACGATATTGCCTCCATTTTGATCAATATACATTTTATACATTTTTGTTAAACTTAAATCCTGTTCCAAGTACATCTTTTGGCTTGTAGATCGACAATAGTGCGACTCCACAGTTTTAAAACTGTTGATGTGTTTTCTAACACTATCCAATTGTCCTGAGGATGTCGACTTTTTTGCGTATCTGCCTTTTTGTCTCATCAGTGGACAACCAGTAGCCTTATCCATCAAGTTTGTAAAAAAATAATAAATTCTGGCTTTATTAATAAACAGAGTATTCAAGAAAAATGTTCTACAGACTATATGAATATGACCATTTAAATGAGAAGGTTTTGTTGACGGATTCCTAAACACGTCGACGTCTTACTTTATTTTGCTTAACAAACTTGGCATAAAAGTGATTTTTCTCTTCATCCGACATGGACCAAAACATTCGGAATATATTCTGTCTATCATCGCTTGTAAAAATTTTGGAACATATAAAAAAGTATGTGTGGATACAAGCAGGCTTAATTTTCTTGGGTTGCACATTAATTCCTTTGTGATTCGGTATTCCTGACCAGATTCTCTTAGCTTTCTTCTCACATTTTTTACCCAAAGATTGGGCTGCTTCTTTTTTTTCTTTGCTACGATCGAGAATGATCTTTCTGATTCTGAAAGGCAAGAATTTCAAAACATTATAAGTTCATATATTGACTTGTATGCATTTATTACCATTAAAACTTGAAGTAGAGGCTAGATTTCTAAAGCCCCAATCATTTTCTTGGCCTTCTGAATCTACAGGGAGAATAATTAACTCACAATGTTATGAATTATTTAGAAATATTACCACACGAGCTTGGTTTCGTAGTGGATGGAATAAAATTTGGATCATTATCTATATCATCATCTGCAAAATTACCATTTATTATAAAAACAAAATTTTGACATACTAACAATATCGCACCTGAAAAGTCCATTTTGGAACTATCTGAAGTAGCATTATTTTCTTTAATTGATTCATTATTTTCTGATTCACAATCACTTGAAGGTAAAATATCACATAAAATATATGTACAACCAAATTAATATAGGAAGGTACCTACATAACTAACCAACTAATGTTATAAAAATCTATTAATTTCAGTTTGAGGGGAGCAATAAGAATTGTGCTGTGGGAATTTTTTTAACAGCGGCGTAATTATAGAACTCGATCGAGTTTAATGTAGATGAAAGCAAAATGAAAAAAATAAAAAAATAAAAAATTCCACGAAATCGGATAGCGAAAATTTACAACACAGTCGTGTGCTTACTTGTCATCGGTTGTTTTGTAGTTTTTGCTATTAGATTTCTTTGAATTTTGTTTCATATTTCATTCGTCTATATGGTCTATGGATATTGATCTAATCTAGTTCAATTGGGATAATTCCGCCCCCCCCGTACCCTTACTAAAATTAATATTAAATTTTTATAAAATTGGTTGGTTGGTTGGTTGGTGAGTACGGCCCTAAAACTGTAAAAACATAATATTTTCTTTTAACTTACCCAAGAAGTGCGGGTGATAATTCAGGCGTCGGTGAGTCCATTTTAACACAGCGATGTTCTCGCTTTGACTGCTTAATACCGACTGAATTTCTTATGACATTGTGGTGTGATTACATATACTTTTTACATTGAAAACCAAAACATGGATGGATGTGGCCGCAAATAAAAAAGAGAGAAAATAAGATTTGGACATATCCATATAATTTTGTACATACTTCTATTACAAGCTTATGGATATGGACTAAACAAGTATGGGGAAAAAAATCTATTCGTACATATCCATAATAATTACACATAATATTGTTAAAACGTATGAACATGGATGGAACATAAAAAAAGCATTTAATATTTAATCGTATATATCCATAAGTTGGATATATCGCTATGATTTAACCATATGGATATGGACGATACAGCAAATTATTACGTTTTCGCCTATATCCTTAAACATGGATATGGACTAACTAAATTTAGGTATGGATATGGACTAAATATAATAAAATATATATCAGTCCAAGTTCGTTGTGCATGGACATGACCGAAACAAGAAAATAAAATAGAAAGTACGAAAATTGTATGAATATTTTGGACATACGCCAAATTTTTGGATGTGTCCGAATTTACTCGAAAAAAGCTTTCGAAAAAGTGGATATGGACGAAATTTGTCACTGAATATACCAGAAAGTAATAAAGATAGATAAAATCCGATTACAGATTCTGAAAGATCGTGTCCGAAAACTATATAAAGCATTCCTAACTCAAAACATGTAAAATTGGCGTATGGCCGAAACAAGAATTCAGGCGACAAATTAACGGCTGATTTACTTCGTGAGGATTTGAAGTTTTCTGCAAGTATGGAACATCATTTTCTCACTAATGATCCCGACATGGAACGTGCATTAAAGTTTTTTTTGCATAGTTTTCGGTGGAACGTATCTAACGTGTAAAAAAGGAGTTGGGTGTATTTATAAGTTTATTTTATTTTATTTTCTTTCATTCTTATAACAAAATTATTTATATTATAAGGAAATTTCGACACAGAACTTCTAAAAGTAATTTTAATTCAAATTTGCAATCAGAATTGATATAAATTGTTTTGATGCGACAACATGAACAACTTCAGAATGGTTTTTGGAGAAGTTAGGCTTATGCTGAAATACACGAAATACACCTTGAGTCTCAGTAAAAATACCTAGGAATGGCTTGTGTCTAAACTAAAATGCTTTCACTTTACTCATCCACAGATAGAAGGGCAGACCCTAGAGTATCCAGCCTGTACCAGTCGAAGGCCGGACACGCACACAAAAAGTGTTCTCTGCTGATGCTTTTTACGAACATCCGCTTTAATGAGAGACCCGACACTCGAGAGGGCAACGCCTATGGCGGGTTGCGGTCCGAGAAACGAAAAAACAGAGCCAGACCTAGCTAAAAGGTCAGCCCTTTCATTGTAACCAGGAGCCCACAAGGAAGCAATTTAATTTTAAAAGTGAAAATATTTACATATACCTATATCTATCAAATATTTCTATTATTTGTAAAATCTTGTAAGGACTATAAAAAAGTTTTAAAAGGAAGTCTTTATGATTTCAAAAAAAAAAAAAAAAATTGTTTAATCAATAAGCTACATTAATATAAAACCAAAGAACAGAAGATGAAATTTCTTCAGGGATTTTCGTAAGCTTTCGTTAACATAGAATTTCTGTTTCCTATTTCCATTTCCATATGTTTGTACTGTTAATACAAACTCTTCTGTTTCCCTGTTGCTAATAGGTAAATTGAAGTGATATAGGTAAATTGAAGTGATTCACTTCAACATCTTTGTTGTGTATTCGGTGTTTCACCGACTACACGAAATCCTAAAACTGAAAAGTCAATTGTTAATTATTTTCCCGAGCCTACTCGGTTCTTGTACCAGTAGCAAAAGTGAATATCAAAAATCGTTTAAATGACAACTCCGATATTGTCCAAAAACGAATGACAAAAATTTTATTCAATTGAATTCAATTTAGCTCTTAACCTATTCAGGTCATACTGATATCAGACGATATGTTTTTTTAAATGACGTGTTTCCAGTTACCAAAATATAATTGTAACATTCATATAATTTTGTCTGTATATTTCGAATAATAATGTGAATAGTTATAATAACAATATAGACATTGTTGTTATGGTTATTAAAATCATACAATGATTAGCATAAAATGGCCTTATAGTTGTCATTATGATTATACGAAACTTTCAATACAGTTAAAAAAAACTATAATTTTGTCATATTACGATTCTTCCAAATATAAAATAGTTTCAGAAATATTTCAGACAACCATTGTTTTCCCAACCATGTTAAGGTTCAACTTAATATAAGTTTTGTCTAATTAATCATGAAAAGCTTAGACCAACCATATTTTGTTTACATTTACCGTACACAGTGTTGCGTAATGACCACTGACTTATAATAGTGGACTGAGCGTATTGTCATTTTCCTATAGGATAGAATGGCATTCTCTTTCGCGCTATGGCAGAATTGAAGCTACGAACACAAAATATCGTTTACTGAACTTTTGTTATGTTATTTTATGTTTTTATGTTAGCAGCAGATGCAACCACCGCAGAAAGAACAAGGTAGAGATAGTGTTTACCATGTTCCGTCTCTCTTGCCTATACGCAGGATTCAGGTAAAAATAACCTTTTGAAAATTGAACTCGAAATGAGTTTAATTTCTTATAAGAGTGCTTATATGCGATTAAAATATCACTTGAACACAAGAATTATATTTTTTTAATTTAATTCGATTTTCGGGTGTAAGATTTCATCTGATTGGTTGTGTTCTACATGTTTTTATGTAGTTATGTTTTAAAGGTTGTGTTCTGCCCAATGAGAACACTCAAGAAAAACATAAGTAAGGATGGTGCCTGTAAATAATAACGAATGAATACTTAAAGTTAGTGATTTATTTCACAATACGTCAAAGTCAATACACTATTTCAAATTCAAAGGGAAATATAATTCAGAGATTACACATTCATTTAACTTAAGATACTTATAATGTGGACTATGTCATTTAATAACTAAAAAGCTCACTTATGTACCAATTTATTTAAACCAAATTATGATAACTTCAAAAGGAATTCACTTTTTCGAAATGGCACCAATATGTATGTATAGTATATGAATAAATGTAATTAGTAAATATGATTAGATATACGGGCGTCCCACGTGACGTGTTCCCTGGGCATTTTTCTCGAAAATGTGTCGAAAAAGTCCTAATAATAAAAGTTACGCATCATTAGTCAATGTATCCTCTGGCATAGCCAAAGTCCTTGAAAATGGACTTGGGAAAGGATATATTTAAAAAATGTCCTTTTCGTCCTTATTAAGGATACATTTAGATTGCATTTTTGAATTCCGCAAATAAAACTGAAACGAAAATCGAAAATGTTATATTGAAAAATCCAGTTCAACCCTTTATTATCGAGATAAAAGACCTAAAATTGAGTTCACACCGTTTCCGTTACCATTTTTCTCGAAAATGCACACAGATATCATCGAAGTGCTAGTACCAAAAGTACCAAAAGCTACCCATCATAAGCCGGGCTAACTTTTGGTATGGTCAACATTTAAAACAAAAGCCACACGAGAAAAGGATATCTTCGGTTTGGTCCTTTTCGTCCTTTCTGAGGATGTATTTTGGCCACATTGAAGAACTCTTAATAGGTATACCACTTTTTATCTAATTTGATTTGCAGTTATTCAATGTAGCCAAAATGCATCCTCAGAAAGGACGAAAACGACCAAACCGAAGATATCCTTTTTTCGTATCCTTTTTTGTGTGGCTTTTGTATTTAAATGTTGACCATACCAAAAGATAGCCCGGCTTATGACGTGTAACTTTTGCTACTAGCACTTCGATTATATCTGTGTGCATTTTCGAGAAAAATGGCAAAGGAACACGGTGCATAGAGTACAATTTCAGGTCTTATATCTCGATAATAAAAGGTTAAACTGGAATTTTCAATATAACGTTTTCGTTTTATTTGCGGAATTCAAAAATGCAATCTAAATGTATCCTTAATAAGGACGAAGAGGACATTTTTTAAAATATATCCTTTCCCAAGTCTTTTTCAAGGACTTTGGCTATGCCAGAGGATACCTTGACTAACGAGGCGTAAATTTTATTATTGGGAGTTTATCGATATCCCCGCACATTTTCGAGAAAAGTGCTCAGGGAAAACGTTACGTGGTGCACCCTGTATATTAACTGATTAATCAAAATGTACTCACCAATCTAAAATCTGGAATCGACTGTAGTGTAGTGATTATTTTGTTCTAGTTGTGCCCTGGAACAAGAAATTTTCTTTCTGTCGAGACCCAAAACAAAGTTTGTGTGTTAGTAATGATCTTGTTCTAGTCGTGCTCCGGAACAAGATACTTTACTTCAATCGAGACCCAAAGCAAAGTTGTAATTTTATTAATAGAACTCTTTTTCTAGTCGTTCCACGGAATAAGATACTTCACTTCAGTCGAGACCCAAAGCAAAGTTGTATTAGTAGTACTTATTCTAGGTGCTACCCAGAATAACTATCTTTATCTCAGTCCAGACCCAAGATAAAGCGGTCATGTTAACAGAATTTATTCCAGTCGAGATCCAGAATAAATATCTTTCTCTCAGTCGATAAGCAAGATGAAGTAAGTTTGTAAATAATTCTATGTTGTTACCACTAGCCAAGTTGATCCCAAATGATGCTAAATCTATGAGAGCTACACGCGAAAAGAGAAAGATTCAAGCTGGCCTGCGACTTATATTGCCTCTGAATTGCGCGCGGCACCACCAAATTATTTTACACTGAGCATAGCAACCAAAGTATGTTGACCTTAACAGCTGTGCGTATGCAGACACAGAAAAGTCCGTTGACCTTAGCAGCTGTGCGTAGGTCAGAAGAGTATATTTACCTTAGCAGCTGTGCATAGCAACTGGAATTTTGAGCATTTGTGACGCTGTTCCTAATTTTGCCTACCTAAAGTTATTATGATTATAAATTATACAATAGGATATACAATATTGCTAATTTGCTACTTTAAATTATACATTTAACTGCACAGATGACTTAATATACCATTTGGTTTGCAATCGAAGACAGGTTACTTTCCTCTCATTGGATTTGGTCCCGGATTTGTTTATTTGGAATGTAACCATAATGTGTCGGTTGTTGTCAACACTACGAACTACCTTATCGACGTGGTTCCGTTCCCAACCAAGTTTAAATAATTAGAAATACTTGGAATTAGAATCTTTTGAACGATTTTACTTTCGTTTGGCTTTGAATGTTGGTTTCAACAGGGTGCTCAAACTCTGATATACCGCAACATTATATTTTTTGTGCCACATGAAATAGCAAATCGTTCAGTCCATTATTAAAGTGAGTGAAAATATTATGTTATGTACTTTTTACATTTCATACATTGTCGCATTTTTCACGGCATAAAATCTTTAAAATTAATTATTAATCTTCATATTTTACGTAAAACGCATTTCAAAGTGCAAAGACGCACTTAAAAATCATTGTGAAATAATCTAAAACTTCCATAGAAAATTTCCATAAACAGCTTTAGATAAACATTTCTTCAGAATCAAAAATCAAAATCTAAATCTTTTAAAATTCATATGAATTAATAAACAAATAACTAATAATTCAAATGGTTAAGTGATTCATAATGATACCATTAAGCGAAAAGCCCAAGTGTTCAATTATAAACACTTCTCAATAAACAATAAATATATCAAATTTCATCTAGCGTGAATGTTTACAATAAACATTCTTCCCATCGCCACAATAATATTTGAAATTAATATTGGAAGCATAAAAGCTTTCACGTAAACATAAATGCTTGACATTGAAAGCATTAATGTAAACAAAATCATAGATTAATAAACATAAACATGAACACTTGGAGATCTTAAATTCAAGATCAAAACATAAATTTCCAATTGAAGTATGTATATTCAACATTGAATAAATCGTAAACATAAACATAAACATAAATATTTTTCGCCGTGTCATTTGTTTACGCGCGCGCATAGTTATTTGTTTTTGCGCATAGCCATTTGTTTATGCGAATAGCTATTTGTTCACGCGCTTAATCATCGATAATTGTAAACAAGGGATATGGTCCCTTGGATGAAATCATGGTACGGGTAAATAAATGTATCATGTTACATATTATCATGCGAAAACATATTCAAGGTTTTGATCGGGGATTGGCTAATTACTGACCAATTGAATAAAATTTATATCTCATGACGGGATAATTGCCCAATCAAAGAAGGGTTTCAATTTCATAATTGGGAACCCACTAATGAATATATCCCTTCAGATATGCTCTTTTGGATAGAGCCCCTACTCTTGTAGTATTCTAGATCTTTCTAATTACGTATTAAATTAGTATAAAAACGGGAACCTTTGCACTAGAAATCGGAGTCTTAAAGATTAAAGTGAAAATGGAGTTTTAAAGTTTAAATTTGCAAATTGAGTTGGAAGTTTAAGTTGTGAGTTCAATTCACCAATTTTAAAAAAGTTAACAAGTGCATTTTGCTTGCATATTTGTTCTTTTGAAAAATTGAGTTTGAAATTGAAAATTGAGTTAAAGTTTAAGTGCATTTAGATTGCACATTTGTTTTTTTTGACAATTGAGTTTAAATTTGAAGTTAAAGTTCGAAGTTTGTTTGAAAATTGAATCTTAAAATGAACTTGTATTTATAATAGATTTATGAACTAACAAAAATAAAAAGTGTAAGTTTAAACAGTGTTTTTTAATAAATCCAAAACAAAAGTGGTTAACATAACCTGGTGTCAGAAGTGACTTTATGCAAAAAAAAGTTATAACAATTAATTCCTAGTTGTTTGAAACATTTGTCATATATATCTTTAATAATCTAATATTTGATATCCTACAAAATAGTTAACTCTGGATAATATTGTATTAATTGAAAATTTTTATCTATTAAGAAAAAAACTTATAATATACAATAGAGATTGTTTTTATGAAAAGATATACTTTTATTTGTAAATTTAAACATTTGCTCATTCAAAAACTTTCGATAATCTACTAAAATTCAAATATATTACCTACATACCCTCTAAGCATCTAACAAATAACTTGAATTCAACTAGAATTATTTTACAATTAAAACATAATTCCAAGTAAGATTATTTTAGGTCTCTTGTACTAATGTACTATGTGAACGTTGTTGATTGATTGGTTACTACAACTATATCTAATGTCTGTAGTTATCATACTATGATTGATAAAACATAATCCGTGATGATTGCAATAACTTTACATGTTCGGAATAACTATGCTACAGCTGTATTTTCATAATTTTATTACTTAAGACTGAACCTTATGATTGAGGTAACTATATTATAATTGATCCAAGAATATAATTTTTATAAATGCAACTATACTAATCCTTATTATCGTATTGAAAGCAATAAGGATGACTAACAAGAACATAAATTATTATTACGAAATGATGCCTGACCACAGTCATGATTTCATAATCACACTAATAGCGTGCGATAAGTTACTACATTATTCACTGTCAAGCTACAAACATTTCAACTGTACTACAATTGTATTATAATATAGTAGTTCCAACCATAGTGCTCAAGTATATTATAGTTCTTTAAAAACATAACTAGTTGAACTGATTATATTTTTCCTCTAAGTGTAAATTATCTGTGACCTGAATAGGTAGGTTAGAAGCTAATAAATCCTTAACCATCATAGGTGGAACATAAGTGCACTAGACTGAATTAAAGAGCAGACTTTGGGATCGTGAAATTTTGTTACAAAACTCTATGTTAGTTGGGGTTGGGGTATTTTTCAAAATATTAAACAAAATCTAAAAACCGAAATTTTGAATTTGAAGAGTCATAACACTGGAGTGTGGAGTTGCCCGAGAGTAGTTTAATATTCATAGGAAAGACCTTAAAGGTCTGCATACAATACTGTCATTTTATAATAGACCGTATACCCTGCACTTTACAATATATGGGGCGTTTAACGAACAAAAAAAGCTTATTTATTAATCATCCTGTAACTCAGTAGGGCGACATTTAGCCACACCCCCGCCTCCCTTCAGCTGTACAATTTTTTACTTGTCTTGTTTTGCTATGAAAACTCATAGCGAAATAAGTCAAGAAATTCAGCTTGGCTGTTTGCTTTGGCGTATATATGGCAGACAGGAACAAAGCCATACTGACGATTATACGGTTCCTGCTTATATGAAACGCCCTCTGTTTGCAAAGAAATATCTTTTTTAAAGATTGTTCGTTTGCATAAAGAGTTTTTTCAACTCAATTCTCGAGCTGCAGACTTAGCAGCAAACTGAATCAATTTCAGATTGACTTATTTAGCTATGAATTTTCACAGCAAAATTCTCTATGAAATGCTAGTCCCGCATAGGGCTAAATCTTGCTAGGCATTCAAGTAAATACGTAGTATTTCGCCTCATAAAATTCACACTTAAAATTTATTTTAAGTCTATGTATGAGGTCAGCTTGGCTGTTTGTTTTGGCGTATATACGGCAAGCAGGAACCAAGCCGTACTGACGATTATACGGCTCCTGCTTATATGAAACGCCCTCTTTTTGCAAAGAAATGTCTTTCATTATCATTGGATGTAACATTCAAAAATTACAGGGTAATCGAAAAATAATGCTCAAATATTTTTAAGTCTCGTTATCTCGGAAACCGATAGAATTTTGCTCCTCCTACCCATACATTTTTTTTGCCTTCAGGTGTAACGCCATATATGGGACACCCTGTATAATTTCAGCATACTTATAAAGCTGTGTAAATAGTTTTTTATGTGTACACAAATAATTTTGTGAAGAAAATTGGAGGCACAAATAATATTGTTAGAAATATTTTCATCCTATGTACTTGTTGAAGGATAAATTTGAATAATTTTTTTGTACCGAATCATATAAATAAAAAGAGATTACTCTTTTGGACTTTTTACCGGGTTAAACTTAATTTTCTTCAAGAAAGAATTTTTTGGGATATCTCCGGTATATAGCAAAAGCTAAAAAAATGTTCTAATTTGTTATTTCATCACACAATCCATTAATTTTTTGGTGACAAGTTTCAAGTCTTGGTTTAACTCATCAACAGGTCCCAAATAGCGAAATTGGGTGATTAGAAAAACAAATGAAAAAATGAAAAAAGAAGAAAGAAATGAAAAGTTTAAGAAAAATAGAAAAAAACAATTTTTTTTATTTATTAAAAAAATTTAAAAAATTTTAAAGAAACAGATTCATTCGAAGCGAATCGAACCTGTATACGCCACGCAGTGGGCTGAAAAATGAAGAAGAAAACACGAAACGCTTCTTCTTCTTCCTTTTTCTTCTTCATTTTTCAGCCCACTGCGTGGCGTATACAGGTTCGATTCGTTTCGAATGAATCTGTTTCTTTAAAATTTTTTAAATTTTTTTAATAAATAAAAAAATTGTTTTTTTCTATTTTTCTTAAACTTTTCATTTCTTTCTTCTTTTTTCATTTTTTCATTTGTTTTTCTAATCACCCAATTTCGCTATTTGGGACCTGTTGATGAGTCAAACCAAGACTTGAAACTTGTCACCAAAAAATTAATGGATTGTGTGATGAAATAACAAATTAGAACATTTTTTTAGCTTTTGCTATATACCGGAGATATCCCAAAAATTCTTTCTCGAATCATATAAATAAAAGCTTTATAATCACGGATCAGTTTATTTTTTGGGAAACATATATTCGTAAAAAATTACAGATATCTGTACAGCAGCAACAAACTCGAAACTACTGTGCATATATAATATTGTGAATGATTCTATGTAGATGGGTATTTGGAATATTACGTCGACTTAGAAGGAAAATACAAATGCAACAATATTTTCCCCTCTGACTTTCCTGTTATTTATGTCCTTTGCATATTAACTCAACCACATTATATATTGTATAATTACACCCTGAGAGCTTGTTATTTTTATATTTATCTCCATTAATACATCTAACCACTCAAACATTAGTAATTTCTACCCTGAGATTAACTTCATTAAATAAACATGTTCTATTTAAGTATTGACTAACATAAATTTAAAGAAGCTTTTTTCCATTTCAATTAACCTCGAGATCTGACATTTATCGAATTAATTCGAGTCAAGTTGTGACAAAAAGGTTTCCATCTCGGCAGTGATTCATGACATTCTGCCCACTCGGTTTCAATAATAATTTATTGGATTTAGTTTAACATAATGAAAAATTAAGATTGAACATTATTCGCTGAATAAAGTAAATGCTTGTTACGTTGATAAGACTACATTACAAAGGTCATCAGATATACAGTAGACATCATTTTCCGCAATGAGTCGTTCAAGTCTATCGCAGAAGGCGTATGCACAATATTTACGAACCACTTAATTTAGCTCCTTTCTATCATATGGAAACCCATTTAGGATCGAATATTTACAAATTTAGCTATTTGCTTTGGAATAGCTGGTGGGCGGCCAAAACCTTTCATTCCCTAAAGAAAATTTGCGGCCTTTGAGTCTGTGTTAAATTGTTTACATCAAAAGCAGCATTTTTTAGTTCTTCAAAATTAACATTACCAACCGTGTGTACATATTTGTGCATTACGTAATTGTTATAAACAATATTGTTATGTAAGTTCAGAGTAATCAGTAATGTTGCCAATGTTGGCTCTTCTCAGAACGTGTCGTATGTGCCGTAATTCCCAACCAACCAATCCAGGACCCTTCTTGAATTAAAATTAATATGCTAGCGACGTCAAAAAATCACTGCACCGATTATACTGAATAAAAAAGCAATTTAAATCTCCAAGGCATAACGTGGAGAGAAAAGTTATACATTATATAATATTTTTAGAATTGAGAAAGGATACCTAAACAAATTTTATTGAATAATAACAAATAAATGTCTTCACATTGGATATTACCTACATTCATAAGAACGGCGTCGATATAGTAGGTACTAATTAAGTCGTGTTGGTGGATTAGTTGTGTTGACTCAAACTATCCGCTGGGTTCAGAGCGAAGCTATATTTCACTGAACAACCGAAACTCAGCTCGAATAAATATTCTTCGTTATAAAGTATCTGCCGGGACTTCATTTTTTCAGAGGAATGAGAATATAGAGGACTTAACTGAAATTGTATATTATCTTCAAGTTAATGATTTTATTTTACATTCTCAAAAATGAGGGTGCCACTCAAGTAAAATTACTTAAATAATTCGATCATAATTACTGATTTAAAATTTTTGAAAATGAAGCCACATTCCTTTAATTTGAGTAAAACATCAAATTTACTTATTAATGTAGTAATTTGCATGATTTTAATAAAAGTACTTACTTAAATTCAGCCTGTCACTATACTTTGCAATAAATTTACTGTACAGCGAGTACTGGTATACTGGGTTGAGAGCAAACCTAATCTTTAATGAGTAAAATTTTACTCTTCTTAAAGTAAATCTGTTCTGGAGTAAACAGCAGATTATTCCGATTATGTGATTACTACTAGTTACGGGAGTATACATTTGCTACGTACTTAGGAAATTTATTATACTTTAAAGTAACAGAATACCTTATGGAAAAGTAAATATCTGCTTAGAGCACAGTGGCAGATACAGCTAAGGCCCCCTCCCCTCCCTGAAGATAAACAAAAATTGCAGTAGATGTTCTGAATTTTTCTACTGCACTTTTTGTAGAAATATTTAAAGAAACAATTACAACACGTAATTGGAGAAATTCAACGAAACTACAAAATGGCAAACAAATCATTGTATATTGTTGTAGTGAGCTATTTCATTTAAAGCAATAGAATAATTTTGAACAACAAAAAAAAAACATTTTTTTATTTTTTCGTAAAATGCAATAGTAGAATATTTAGCTAAAATGTTAAATAAAAAACAAATCGAAATGCTGAGTGTGAAACTTTCAATCAGTACCTCAGATATACAGATTGGTCGGTCTGTTTTTCTTCGAGGGATGTTGATGAATGCATATTACATTTTAGTGACATACATACTCCTGGCATGCATGAATACATTCCTTATTCATACAGTAGGTCTCAACAACAATAAAATGCAAAAGGTCTGCTTTTCGCACATATCAACTGCGTCCATGTCCAGAATTGAAACAAGTCTACAAGGCCGCAGGGAACACCTGTAAGTCCATTATCAAGAAAAAAAAATTCCTTTTGACTTGAGTGTGAGAAAAAGCATCTTGACAAGCTGCAAAGTCAGCAAAGGTTTCTGGTCTCTAGTCAAAAACATCACGAACAACTTCGGCAGTTCCTCTATACCTTCACTGCTTATTAATGGTGATGTTTTTGTTGACTCCATGGATGAAGATAATACTTTGACTAGTACATTCGCTTCAAATTCTCTATATAAGGGCCAATACACATCCGTAAGAGAGATGTGTTCCAGCTGTTCTAGCCGTGCGGTTCGGGTGGTCTACGTAATACTCACTACTTAACCTACACTCACTCACTTACTTACGATAACTTATGACTACGCGGCGTAGGTGCGGGGTAGTAGCGTGCGCTTACTATTCCTTAGACCAACACGATTAACGTGCGTTTGTCGTCAGGAGTAGCGAACACGGCAGAGACGGGACGGAGCGTGCGTTCGCTATTCTTCTGACCAACACGATGACGTGCGCTTGTCGTCAGAATAGCCAATACGGGAGGTACGGGACGGAGTGTGTGCTCACTATTCTTCTGACCAACAGGATGAAGTGCGCTTGACGTCAGAATAGCCAACACGGGGGTACGGGACGGAATGTATGTGTGCGCTTACTACTCTCCTAACCTCCATGATGAACGTGCTCTTCGTCATCAGAATAGTCAACGCGGTACGGGGACGGTATATAGAATTGCGCGTTCGCTACTCTTCTGCTCAACACGATTAACGTGCGCTTATCGGCAGACTAGCCTACACGGGGGTACGGGACGGTGTGCGTTCGCTTACTAATTCTCGGGCCAACACGATTAACGTGCGCTTGCCGTTGAATTAATCAACACGACTTTCGGATAGGATTTGGACGGGAGATGTGTCTAGTCGAGCTGCTGGGAGGCAACTGACTAATATTTCGGTGTCGACTGACTATTATAGCCAGCCTTCTGGTAGTCCACTGGTGAGGGTCAACTCTTCTCACTGTGGAATTGTCTTCTTGCGGTCGGATATTTCACTGAACGGTGACTGTGCTTTTAGACTTGTGTCCGCTTCGATGCTCGGTGATCGACTGAGTGATTTTGTTACTAGCTGCCGGCTATTTATAGGCAGGCTGGCTGACGACGTCGGGTGTGGAATGTTCCCTTCTACTATCACGCCACCAGCACGGGACACTACTGAGCTCTCGGCGGCTGGCTTACCTTGTTGCCGTTGCTAGACACTCGTTTTTGCTGGTGTCGAGCTGAAATGCATGTAACTTCGTGACAACTTGATCTCTCCCCTGCTCTTCTATTATAGATTGCAAGTTTTTTACCTAATCGCATAATACCGGTTTCACTAGATGGGGTTTCACCAGGAAGTCACCCTATAAATGCCGATATGCTCCAGTGGTATGTTATCTTTCCATTTATCATCATAATTTTGATGACTGATCTAAATTCCCTTACTTTTAATCCCATCAATAGTTTTGCTTATGATAGCATCCTTGACTTTGCTTACTCTTGTGACCCTTTTGAGGATTCCAGAGAGAATGCCACATGTATAAAATGAGATTGCATGATTAGATCAATAAATAACGACCTTTATCATATCCTTGCTAATATCCTGTCCCATGTTTTTGAAGCAGGATCATAACTTTTCATTCCAATTTCTTTTGATGGAGTATTGATTTACGATACAGCATCATTATCCATTCTTGGCATTAAAATTTCTAATAGGTTAAGCTGGACAGAACACATCTTCTCTGTTGCCACAGAAGCATCGAAATCTATTGGAATTCTGTAAAGGTGTAAGAAATAGTTTAGCCCATCGAATCGAGCGCTCCTCTATAAGTCCAGACCTAGAATTTAATACAATTTCCATATCTGGGCCGGGGCTGGTCGCACAGTCTTACCTTCATTGGATATTGTCCAAAAACCTTCTATCTCACTGGCAATGTGGCAATAACTTGTAATAACGACTCACTCGAACACTGCAGCAAAGATGAATGCCTTTTATTCCTTTATCGCTATGCGAATGATCTGTATTCCCGTCGTCATACAATTTGCGATAGTTTAAGATTGGCATACATCAGCACCTCTGCCACTCACCTGACGTTCCTTAGTTCCTTTCCATATCACCTTCCTGTCATGCTGTACTTCGCATAATAAGGTTCTTAGTGTAAGGTTCTTAGTTTTGTGAAAAAGGTAATATGTACCTATCTTAAATTTTAAAAATTGTGAAAATTTTTAAAAAGTATATATTTAGCATAAACTTATATTTATTTAAATGGCTCATAACATTTCCAAAGTTGATTTTGATAAAATGTCTTATGAAGACCAAAATAAGTATTTAGAGGATTTAATTGATATTTCTGATGTGGATTCAAATAATTATTCTGATTGTGATTGCGCTGAAGAAGAATGGCTTCCACCTCCGCCAAAACGAACTATGATGGATTTCACAAGAAGACAAAAAGAGAATAATAGAGACACTGATGAATATTCAGATGTTGATGACATTTTGTGTGATGAAAGCATAAGATTTGAGTGGGATGAAGCAGTATCAAAGGATAAGACTGAATGGAGAACAAACCCTCCTGCACATACTAGAACAAGCACTTACGAAGAGAAAAATGTTGGTAGATTTGACAATTTCAATTTGTCAAACGTAAATTATATCCAAATTCTGACCTTGAAAGCCATTTAACAACTTAAATTGTTAGAAATGTTACTTTTCGGTAAAACAAGTCAATAAAATTGTTGTAAAATTTTACATTTGAAAATTTATTTATTTATTTTATTGCTATCGCTATGTTCACTCAGTTCTAGATGTGACTTCAACCAACTCGGAGGTAGCAAAATTTAGCAAAATTAGATTGTGTCTAACAAATTTGTCTTATAGATTGATGTCAACATCAAAAATATTTTGGTAAAGGATTCCTGCAACCTACTCACAAATTGGGATATCTGAGAACGGTGTTTTTAAAGAAATTAAAAAAATATTCCCGTTGATGTAACCGAAGATGGTATGTTAATTTCTTTTTCATTATTTCCAACAATGCCCATAATTACGTTTTAGTTTACAGATTCTATAAATCTAAAAGGTTTCCTGCTTTTGAATCAGATATTGCCACCTGCATCAAGGTACAAAATAAAAGGCCCAAGTGGACCCCAGTTTATGAAAACTGACATTCAAAATTCGGTAAATGGAATGTTTCTATTTGCAGAAGATGAAGGTACAATTCGTGAAGATATTATTAAGTTTAGTAGTGAGTGTAAACATAAGAATTTTTTATTTCAACCTTTGGTTGTAATTTCGATGGAGGAGGAGCGTCCAAAGAAATATTTTGTAAGCCTAGATGAAATTCTTTACATACAACATTCTGTATTGAGCTCAAAAGTATATTATATCTTTAACTTTTGTTATCTATTTGAGTCCTATAATTTTTGTTATTTTATTCAAATTAAATTAAGCCAAGTGTCTATGACGCATATACATATATATGATGTAATAGTTTTGAAATATGGTATATTGTGTTGGAAACTTAAAACTTTACTACTTTGCAATGACTATGAAGCCAACTTTTTGTGTACCAAATTAATATCTTTGTAGTAGGTATGTATATTCTGTTATATTGCTTAATTTCTCTTTTTAATACTAAAAACAATAAATTTGGGATTCTTCAATTCCATCTATTTGTACTTTTTAAATTTTTCCGCTACCCCAAATCGAGTATCCAAAATTCCCGCAAACAGTTTTGTTGATGTGAATGAAGATAGTAAAATTTAAAATTTAATTTTTATTTTATACTACAAAACGTTCAGTTTTACCATCGTTAGGCGTTTATTTAACATTTTATTTGTAAATGATTTTGGTTCAATCAAAAACATTTTTCTCTCCGTGCTCATAATATCCTTCGACAAAGAGCTGATCCATCGCGATCAACACAGTGTTTAACTATTCGAGACACTTTCAAATGAATTTTTAGTGAAGTGATGTGCGATATTATTATACGCGAAACGAATAGAAAAACACGGAGTATTTTTGCAGCTGACAATGCTCGCGATCCAAGTAAGCCGTTTAATGTATGGAAAAACTTAACTGCAGAAGAGTTCAATGCGTAGCTAGCGATACTAATTACAGTTGGTGTGCATCATTCCAATAACGAACATTTGATAGAGTTGTGGAAGTCAGATTCGTATCCTCTGTATCGTGCTTCCATGGAAAAGAATCGCTTCATAGATATTTCTAGGTTTACAAGATTCGACAATACAAATAACCGCGAAGAACGTCCACAAACGAATAAACCAGCACCGATTTCAGAAATATTTAATCTTCTGAATGCGAACTTATCTTTCCACTATGTGGTAACAGATTGTGTCACAATAGATGAGCAACTATTCCCATATTGGGGTATAACAAGGTTCACCCAATACGTACCAACGAAACCTGCAAAATATGGCATCAAGTTTTGGTGGGCGTGTGATGCCAGGACTTCCTATCCTTTAGAAGGACAGATTTATAGTAGAAAGCAGAGTACAGATCGCGAGGTGAATCAGGATGAGCGTGTCGTACGAGATATAAGTGTCAAATCTAAGAGTTCTAGACGAAATATCGTAACCGATAATTTCTTTACGACTCTTCCACTTACCCGATTGTTGAAGTCTTGGAATTTATCAATCGAAGGGACATTAAAATAGAACAAACCATATATCCCAAAGCTGATGTCGCCTTCTAAATTCCGAGAAGTTTTTTCAACACGCTTTGGATACAATGATCATGTAACGATTTGTTCCTATATTTCAAAACAAAATGCAGCAGTTATGTTGTTGTCTATATTACATTACACTAATGCAGTATTAACCAGTGCAAAAAAGAAACCTGAAATCATTGAATACTACAACAGTACTAGAGGCGGTGTAGACAATATGGACAAGATGGTTGGGTCACTCTCTGTAAAACAAAAACATTGAGGTGTCCGGTCGCCATTTTTTACAACATTATCGAAGTGGCAGCTTTGATGGCATTCATTATTTTCAGAGAAAATAATCCTCAGCTTGGAAAAAAAACCGATTCTAGCAGAATCTTTCTGAAGGACCTCGGAAGCGAATTAGCAATGCCCGCTATATCTACTAGAGCAGCAATTCGTACTATTTGTAGAAATTTTGTTACCAAACTGGAAATTCAGTCAACCTTAGGCAGACCGATTTCAATTCCATCAGCAGAGCGAGCAGTTGTTGTTCGACATTCCACTGGACGGCATCCAATTGTTGGCAACAGTTTTGCTTGTTTGTTAGAACCTAATTGGAGAAATCATGAGACCAGAAAATCCTGCGTCATTTACAATCGACTGATTTGTGATGCTCATACAGTAACAATAAGCAAATATTTTGTTTCAATTGTTGTTTTTTTTTAATTTATAGGTATCGCAAGAGCCATCTTATTACACTAAGGGCCGTAAATACCAACCAGAATAATCCATATTCACGTGTAATGCACAAACACCAAACAAGATAACTCGCGATTTAATCCATCGTATTACACCGGTGTAATATTTTATCCGAGATTTTCCGGGTGTAAAATTTCTATTCGAGGATTATTCCGAATATGTGACGGATGAGCAAAATTTGAATTTAATTGACAATTACAGCAGACAACAAAGAATAACACGTTTCCGTGGCAATGATATTTCGGTTAGTTGCACTGATCTTAAATTCTTTCTCTACTAAAATTTTTTTTGTTAATATTATGTAAAAAACAAAATTGAAAATTAAATTAATTTTGTTCATTATATTGCTTATTCAACATTTCTTATTTTAAAACATAATACTCCTTTATTTCGACATACCGAAAATATCCGAAAGTAATGCCACATATGCAAAAAACTCATTTTTTTACACAAGTTGGTGTTTACGACCAAAGCACGCAGGATTATTCTCGGATAGGAATAATCTTTAACAAGAAATAGGATTATCCTCGTTGGTGTTTACGGCCCTAAGTGTATATAAAAAATTTAAAATAAGTAACAAATATAAATAAAATAATATAAAGAAATTTGAAACTGATATACATACATACTGAAATTAATATACATATATGTATTTGAAGTGTTCTGGTAATTTTATTTGAATTAATTTTATTCCAATACATTCGCTTTTACCTTTAATCCGTATACATTTTTATATAAAATATCCAATCGTGGTCAGTTACCGTATAGAAATGTTTAGGCCCAAAGATATCATATTGCATCTTATTTAAGCTCACGTTTGGTAAATATATTTAGAAAACATACCTTTTAGATTACCTAGAACAATACCCTTCAAAAATTACATTATCGCACTGAAAATGTAAAAAAAAAAATCGAAAAGTTACCCGGGTTAAAAGAAAAAAATGATAAAAATGGTTTGTTTAATTTCAAAAGCCAAATTACTAAATGCAGTTTTAAAAGTACAACATTAAAAGAAATAATTTCTCGTTATTGTGAACATTTGAAAAATAAAATACATCGAAGTTCTTTGTGTATATCCGAATTGAAAAATCAAATAATCTAACTCGATAACATTCCAAGGAATGCATTAATAAAACTGCTGAACTGATTATGATTATTATCGAAAATAACAACGAAAGCATCAGAGATGCTGTTGAAGGTTCTGATACAACCATCAGAAGTAATAAGTTTTGGCCATTATTATCGAAATTAAAAACTTGTTATAATATTTCTGAAAGTGCGACTCAGTTTCTTGTAGCTGAATTGAAAGATATTTTATCAGCACAAGTTGATTTGAGATAGAAGCTCTAAAAGACGTCAGCAACGAACAAAACTCCAATAACATTGGCTTAAGAGTTGGTGATAAAATAAAATCTCTTAGTCTCTTCTCTGATTTGCTTGAACTTCAAGGACCTTTTTAAGAAACAAATTCTTAAAACCTCGCAAGGTTATTCTAGGTTCTGATCAGCAGGATAATGTTTGTTTTTTTTTCCATTATGTTATTAGGAACTTTAAAGTCATTGCTCTCAGATATATATTTTTAATAAATCAAAGTGGATATTTGATGGTGTTTACAAACAAAATCCATTTTCCCAAGAAAGTGAAAAATAGATTGAATTAATTCTTTATCAAGATAGATTTGAAGTGCGCAATCCTCTAGGTTCTTCAAAAAGGAAACACAAATTAGTTGGAATATATATGGGTATTGGTAATAAGATGTGAAATACAGATCAAATATTAACAATATTCAGTTAATAGCTCTTTGTAAGGAAAGTTATGTGAAAGTGTTAGGTTTCGTCAGAGTTCTAAAGCCCTTATTAAAAGACTTTAAGATTTTATAATAACAGGGCGCAATGATTCTTAACGTTTTAAATGAATTCATGCAAAAGGTGTGCAGTACACTTTTTGCGTTTACAGGTGATAACCTAACAACAAATTGTAGGTTTCGTGGAAAACTTTAGTACTTCTCAGTATATAGATTTTGTATTTATAACAATGATCTTCTGAAAAAAAAAAAAATGATTTCCTATGAATTAAGGAATAGTCAAAATTACGTACGTTATCTAGAAAAACTAAATAACCACAGATAACAGTATTAATCTTTCAAGGGTATAAAAAAGAATTTTTGTCTTAATAATTTCAAGTATTACCATATATGCAACCATGTATCGCACATGCTTTATTTGAAGGCATAATCCCGTATGACTTGATGGCAATCTTAAAACACTTCATTGAAAAACAATTTTGAATAAAGCAATGTCAGTTCTCAGAAAAAAGTTTAAATAATCATTATCATTTCCAGAGGTAAAGAAAAGAAGGTGTTGCACTTTCTTAATCTTCTTCCTCTAGTTATGATAAAACATGTAACGGATTTTCAACAAACTGTATGGACATTTTTATCGGCCATTATTGAAGTTTGCAGACTCATGTGAAATATTTGAAAATCAAATCATTTTATTCGTGTTTACCTTGAATTTCGCAAGGAGAGTTTTCCAGTACTAAGACTTCGCCCAATACATCATTTCCTGTGGTATTATTAGATCATTTGGAACATGTGGATAATGCCGTTTGAGCAAAAGCATTCATATCCTGTTTGAAAACTACGAAAAGTTTTTAGAAATATTACTTTTACTTTAGCTCCACAGCATCAGCAATTACAGGCCTCACTTTTTAGTGATAGCTTTTAAACAAAAATCCGTTGTGATAAAGTACAAAATAGAGCTGATTATCAAATGCATTGTAATGTCTCAATTACTTTTGTTTTCGCAGCCACAAAGGTATGATTATGTAATTAAAGACTGTGACGAATTTGGTAACATTGAAATTTTACAAATCATTATTATTTTATTGGAAAAAGAATATGAGAAATTAGTATTCTATGGGAAAGTTTTAAAAATGTTCTATAATGAAGAGTCCTTCCTTTATAAGAGAAAGATACAGATCGGGAACATCTTTTGGTTCAACTGAAAGCATACTACTTCATCATCCTGTAGATGTTTTAGAATTCAATGATAAAAGCATTTATTCACCAGTATGCACACATATATATTTTTTGCATTTTTAGTAATGTTGAGAATATTAAAATAATTCTAAGTAAAGATGAGGTTTTATAAATAATTTGTACATAACATAATATATATCTAGTTACAAATCTTGCAAAATTATTAAAAACATCGCAATTAAATCATGGAAGGATGCAAGAAGTATATGTTTCAAGTATGGAAGTCGGTCCGATCATTAAAACGAGTTGTGTTTCAACACCAAATATTCAGTCAGTCCTAGAAAAAGGTAAATTTAATTTTTTTCTTATAGAAGGTAAGTCCAATTTTGGCCGTTGGTAAAATTCTACGAGAACACTAAAAAGTTCTTCTCTCGAGAATCAATGTAAATAATTCAAAATTCTTGGGGAAAATAAAAGAATGAGAAATTTTCGAAATTTTCGATCTTTAGGTATGTAAGTTTATAAGGAAATATTAACTGTTTCAGGGAAAAAAGTGAGTTTTTTGTTTCAGGTTTTTTATGTTCCGATGTGCCAACAGCCTTAGTAACAATATTTTGTTGTGGTTACTTCAGTATTTCTATTATACATATCATTTCTTCTATCTCAATCAATTAGTATCTCGGGAGAACGTATTTGTCTAGGAAAAAAAAATGGAATCTTTATTTTGGACTATGAAGAGCTGGAAATGTTAGCCCAAAGACATGAAATTTTTATGATTTTAAAAGCCGTAGAAAAATGGACGAAAGATCTAATTATAGAATTCATTTTATTTAACGAATCTTTTGAGCCACCAAATATAATACAGCTTCCTGTTCAAAATCTATCAAGCCAAAGCACCCAGATACAGGGTGTACAATTAGCAGTTCGTCTAACAATTTTGAAAAATTTGAAAAATATAAAATTATCTGGGGAAAAATGCCCGAACATGTAATGGAGCTTTTAAATAATACGGAAAAGCTTGACAAGCCTCTGGATATCTTTGTACAAGACTTAAGAAGAAAAAAAGCTAATCTGAACTAGTGTCATATTTAACTTTTTGTTTTCAAATTTTTTTGAAAATCGAGCCATATATCAATTTTTTTCAAAAACTTAGCATATAATAATAAACAAAAACATATAAATAAAACGACAAAAGTACAAGACAATATTCATTTAATTAAATAAAAAGCAAAATAACTTACCCATTAGCAGGAGGCATTATAAAAATATAATTTTCAAATGGTTGCTCACAAACTTTCATAAAACAATTTTAATATAAACTTCACTTTATAGATAGGTACCCAGTCCCCAATATTTTTCAAATCTAGATAAACTGGGAAAATGCGTGTATTGCTCAACATTAGATTTGTCTAGTAGATTTCACCAAAATGAAATGGATCATCCCGATATCCAAAAGACAGGAGAATACTATTAGTATCTTCGCATGCCTTTTGGAATAAAAAATGTCCCAGATACTTTTCAAAATATCGTGGACAATATCTTGAAAGAATTAAAAGAAACTATATATCTCGTATACCTACATATGTATATGGTAGAACAATATTCTCCATATCATTTCAACAGCACACTGAAATTTTAAGGAAAGTTTTCCAGAAGTTACGGAAGCTAAGGAGATAGTCCTTTTAGACATATTTTCACCACAGATGGCATAATAGCAAATCCAAACAAAATGTAACCCATCTCAGAGCTCCAAATTCCTAAGAGATAGAAGGAAATTAAGTCACTTGTTGGCGTCATAGGCTACTATCGCAAATTTATCCAGGACTTCGCGAAACACACTAAACCTCTCACGGAGCGTCCTAAAAAAGAGAAGCTATGGAATACAATAATGACACGATACTCCAACATCCACACTTCATGAAGCCTTTCAAAATTAAGAGATCAAGACAAAAGATCTACCATTTTATTTTATTTTTTTTTTAAGGATAACTATTCCATAAAGCCTGGTGTACAGAATACATATGATGTACATATACATACCTACACTCATAACAAAACAATTCATATTAATGATTTCAAATTAATTATAAATCATAAAAATATTGCTGCATCATAATTTTATTTACCCTTCATTCAACTGACATAATTTCATAATGCTCAGTGTCAGCAATAAAACGATCGCACACCTCAGGTGAGTGAACTTATGATGCATACTTTATTTACAATAAGTGTCGACATAATTTTCTGTAGCGAGCATTTTTTTGTAATTAACTTTAGTGCTTAAGCAAATTATTATAATATATTATATTATATTATATTATTATAATATTGATTGAAATAATAAAGTTCAGTTCTTGAGTAAAGACGATATACCCAACGTGAATCTTTTACTTCGAACAAGTGGTGTGGTCCGTTTTTGCCTACAGTGCAAATGGCCTTTATTACAAACTTCTACATCCACACAGCATACGCTTAAGAAACCTAGCAATATATTTATTGGCACAGAATTACATTAACAAGGCCGGCGTGGTCGTCGTTTTATGTCAAAAACATTTAAGACAGTACTGCATGTATGAATTTCATTACTTTACTCACGCCGACGTCGTCGTTGTCGTCGGCGTAGTCGTCGATCTCTAATCGTAATTTTAACGCTGCCAATATCCAAGATCTAAATCTATTATAAAAAAAAGACATGATAAAATGAAACGATATTTGAATTTCGGAAAATAAGTGATTTTATATTCAAGAAATGTGGACTTGAAGGAAGAAAAATTAATTTTTGCATTATTATTTAACAATTATCTCAACTCTAAAATGTGAATGACATTAGTGTATGGCGCTGCCGCCCAGTGTTAATGTAACTTGTTCGGCGTTTAGTTCGGCGTATGACGACGACGACCATACTGACGTGGACTAAGCTAATGTAATCCAGCCTTATGTACAGAGCCACGCACATACATATATTGCCATAGATCAACCACTCACCGACTGATAATTAACTTGAACCAGTTAGCCAGACTTATATCCGTCGCCTGCTGGTGGCGGCCAGTGCTGTAAAAGGACGGCTACCAGGCCGTAGTGATCTCGATATAAGGTCCAGTTCGACACTTGCAACATTTTAAGAAACGACAAAACTGAGAATACAGTTGGAACCGCTATTCTATGTAAAATATTCCTCAAAGTCGATCAAGTTCAGATCCAAAAACTGGCCTGCTCCGAGGCAACAGCAATTCGCATTCACCTTTCTGGTAATGAAAGAATATTTATCATAGGTGTTTACTTCAAGACGAATTCTAACTCACTGAATATTAATCACGATCTAGATACATTGCACTCCTTGGTGCAAGAGTTAGATCACACAGTAATCTGCGGTGACTTTAATGTCTGTCACGGACTCTGGAATGATCCAAATGTGAACCAATATAGCACAAATATATACAATTGGCTTAACAATAGTCTCAGCAACTTTGTGGTGATTTCATAAACCTCTCCAAACTTTCCTAGATCGGGTTCAATAGCACAAATATTTACAATTGGCTTAACAATAGTCTCAGCAACTTTGTGGTGATTTCACAAACCTTTCCAACCTTGACTTTTTCATAGTGTCGTCTACACTTATAAATCAAATTCATAATCAAGCAAATTATCACTACGAGACCGTAGTAGCTGAGTCAGACCATCGGACGGCTGTAAAGTTAAAAATCAAGCTAGACCCTGCAATTAACTTTTTGGCAATTGATGAAAGAAATTTCCTATCTTTTGTCAATATGAACTGAATGCAATTCTCGGAATATATCTCCAATCTTCTAGAAAGACTCGAAGTTGTAACAAATAGGAACCTCTCTAACACAGAGATTGACCAACTCGTAGAGAAACTCAGTACGATAATCATAGATGATGCTGAACGGTTCCGGACAAAAATAGTTCCCAAAAATTATAAATATAAAAACTTACCTTCTTCCTTAACAAACTTTTACAAGTTAAGACAAAGAATGAGGAAAGCCCTAAATAGAATCCGCCACAAACACTTAAATACCTCGAACCCAAAATATGCCTCATTTCTTTCCCAAATAAACTGCTTGACCACGATAATTGCTACGCAAACAACGAATTTCATGAACTCCGAGTTCAATAACAAGCTCAAAGCAACAAATCCTAATTCTGACACCTTCAGGGAAATTAACAGGTTTGACAACCGGAAGCAAATAATTCCGACCCAAATTTATACTAGTAACAGTAGAATATCAAGCCCGACTGAGATTGTGAATTGTCTCGCCTCAAGATACTCGGAGCAGTTCACAGAGAATCCTATAGACCCTGCTTTCAAGATACCTATCGAGTCTGAAGTTGATGATTTCCTTCGATCTCAACAATCCTCAAATCAAGATGGATACTCTCCCTTAATCTACTTTTCAGACGATAATCCATCACACCAACCAACCACCACAACAACGACGGATCTGTTCATTACACCACACTTCACTGAATATCTCATAAGGACTGGCAACAACAAATAGACCTCGGGACCTGATATCATTTCAGACCTTGTTCTGAAAAAACTCCCCTTCATTGGCTTTGTGCTACTAGCAACAGTATTCAAGAATTGCCTAAACAATGGTCACTTCCCACACAAATGAAAGACTACAATAACTTTCCCAGTTCCAAAAAAAATCGAAAGCCCAAAATTTCAAAGACTTCACACCAATCGTTATTTTATCTGTGATTGGTAAAAAACTCGAAACCATTGGAAAAGATGCTATTCTGTCCTTCAGCGAGGCAAGGAACATCATTCATAAACACCAATTTGGGTTCAAACTATCACTCACGTACCCCTCAAACTACACAATGACGTGAGGAAAAGTCTTAACCGAGGCCATATCACAGCGGCATGTAGCTTGGATATAGCCAAAGCCTTCGTTTCCCTCTACATAACAGCAGATTTGTCTATAACTTCCTAACTGACCGATATTTCTTCGTTTGAGTTAATAGCGCTTTATCTACCCTACAAAATATCCTTGCAAGAGTACCGCAACGCTCCGTCCTCGGCACTCTTCTTTTCAACATTTTCACCGCAGATCAACCAGCTAATGACCCCGCATGTTTAGGCCACACCTACAAGTATATAATCCCTCGTAGAATCTCCCGGCCAAATCATCAATAACACCTTGATCCCTCGCTGCAGTCCAAAACAATATCTCCTAAACAGATAAGAAAAGAAAACACAAAGAATACAAGACTAAAATATATTAAAAGAAAAACCACTTATCTGATTGTTGGGAACTCCTTTCCTTTGGCCTAGTGACTTCTAAACACTCCAATAAAAGGATTCAACGCCTAAAACATACAAAATTATTATCATTTATAACAAAATTCTATAAAAATATCATAAACTTACCTAAATTATACATCCCTCCTGTATATTTACATTTTGTAATGTCACATCGTGACATTACGTCAAATCATTTGCTTTCGCCTCAGTCATCAATTCAATAAACGTCGCTAGGGCAACACCGAGAGGCGAAAGCTCATAACTGGATGCGGCGGCTATATAAAGCCGACGAGCCGCAGCAGAAAATCATTCTTGGTTCAGAGCTCATCTGATTCGGAGAATAATCCGATTAACAAGAATATTATTCCCAACCTCATTATAGAAGAATAATTCTATATTTCAGAGAATAATCTGAAATTCCTATCATTTCCAATTTCCGTTCCACACCTAAGCAGAAGAATAATTCTGCCGCAGAGAATAATCTGCAATCTCCTGCCCACACCTAAGCAGAAGAATAATTCTGCCGCAGAGAATAATCTGCAATCTCCTGCCCACACCTAAGCAGAAGAATAATTCTGCCGCAGAGAATAATCTGCAATCTTCTTCTTTTTACTAGCATCTTGTTGCTCACGTATAAGCAGAAGAATAATTCTGCCGCAGAGAATAATCTGCAATCTTCTTCTTTTTACTAGCATCTTGTTGCTCACGTATAAGCAGAAGAATAATTCTGCCGCAGAGAATAATCTGCAATCTGCTTCTTTTTACTAGCATCTTGTTGCCCACGTATAAGCAGAAGAATAATTCTGCCGCAGAGAATAATCTGCAATCTTCTTCTTTTTACTAGCATCTTGTTGCCCACGTATAAGCAGAAGAATAATTCTGCCGCAGAGAATAATCTGCAATCTTCTTCTTTTTTATTGTAGCATTTACTGCCAAAAATAGCACTCTTAAATTTATATAAGAATACTTTTCGCATAGACGATTAATTCTTCTTCTTCTTTTTCCTAGGAGGCGGACTACGCGAATCTTTGGATTTTCACTAGATTTTAAGTTGTTTTGAATTAAATTGAATTTTATAGTTTGTAGGTTAGTTTGTAGTTCTCAATTATGAAATTATGAAATGAATTTGTGATATTAGGTTAAGCAAATGAATTTATCTTAAATAAAGAATTTTATATTTGAATTTTAAAACTGAGTTGTCCATTAAAAACCGGCACTCCCTCCCACGAACGAGACTAGCTCTCACATTGGTCCTTCAAGTCCGGATAACTCAGTCAGTCAAATATAAAATTGAAATATTGCTTAATATCACATAATTCAAGCTTCTCGATTAGAAATGCCGAAAAATGGCGAATCCATTTCATCTGACGTTGGTGACGAAACCATTGACTCTGTGTCAGAGTTGGTACAGTCCCAAAAAGAAGTCAAAGATTTAATGGAAGAATTATTTAAAAGGCACCAAAGAGAAGGAAAAAAGAAAACTGTCAAATCAACAGAAAAACGCCTACAAACGTTCACCGAGTATTGGAAAGAATTCCAAACTCGACATAGGTCTATACAAAGGAGAGTGACAACACAAGATCTCCAACTAGAATATTTCACCAAAGAGATATTTAGCGAAGTACAGGAATATTACATTGAGAAAGCAGCAAGCATGGAAGAAGACATAGACAGATTAACACCAACACCATCTGTCAGCAATCCACCTTACACACAGACAAATTCTGCTAGCACAATGTCATGAAATAGCGAAAGACTTCCTAGAATTAAGCTGCCGACATTCAATGGAGAATATTCGACATGGATCTCATTTCACGATCTATTTAATTCAGTGATTCATAATAACAATAATTTAAGAGACGTTGACAAATTGTATTTCTTAAAAACTAATCTAATAGGAGAAGCTGAAAAATTGCTCAGGCATTATGAAATATGCGACGCAAACTATAAACCAGCTTGGCAACTCCTCAAGGAACGCTATTCAAATAAGCGAATCCTAGTCAACGTGCAATTAAAAAAATTATTGTCTCTCCCAACCACGAATCATGATACTGCCGAAAGTATCAAAAGGCTACTAGACAATATAACAGAGGCGCTATTAGCATTACAAAATTTAGGTGTAGAAACAAACAATTGGGATCCTATAATTATATACTTGACTGTACAAAAGTTACACCCAGACACACACCAGTTATGGGAGCAGAGCCTTCACAATAGCACAGAATTACCCAAATTAAAAATATTAACTAAATTCCTAGAGGCTCGCTTCAGAACCTTGGAAATGATAGGAAATAGAAATACGTCTTCGAACATGACACAGAGAAAACCATTCTCACCAAAACCAACTTATGGATTCTTGAATAGAAGCCAAAGTTCAACACAAAAGCACCCACCTACAAAAAAGTCCTCTTGCAGCCATTGCAAGGGTGACCATATCATATTTCATTGTCAAACATTTAGAAATATGAACACCCGACAACGACATGAAGTTGTCACAAATAAGCATTTATGCAAAAATTGCTTATCTCCCAACCACCTAACCTTAAATTGCACAAGCAATAAAAGGTGTTACCATTGTAACAAAAGTCACAACACATTGCTCCACTATGAGCAAAACGATTCGGTGACAGAATCACCTAATCAATCCACCCAAAATTCTAGTATGGAAATTGAACCAAGCACACCCTTAGCTTGTAGAAATGACGAACAACAAGTTCAAAATTTTCTAACTGCCAATATGAAAAGAGCTCTCCTCTCTACAGCTCTGATAAATGTCACCTCACCATCCGGAATCACAATGACATTCCGAGCATTAATAGACTCTGGATCTCAAGTGTCTATTATGACCGAAAAGGCCTGTAAACTCTTACAGCTTAAAGGTTCTCCAACCACCCAAGAATTAATTGGACTTGGTTCAACTCCCACTAATACAGCTATACAGCAGACCCCAGTCACAATTAATTCTCTACAAAACAATTTTAAAATAGCGAGCAACATGCTCATAATCCGAAAAATCACCGATCTGCTTCCAACACAGACAATCGAAGTGTCAAATTGGAAACACATAAACAATCTCCGGCTTGCAGATCCTACGTTCTCAGTTCCAGGAGAAATCGATGTTCTTCTCGGAGCAAACATCTATGCCGCCATCATTAAAAATGGAATTAGAAGAGGATCTAGCAATACACCTACAGCCCAAAACACCGAACTGGGCTGGATTCTGGTCGGAGGAGTACCAGAAGTAAAAAGCACGACGACAACTGTGCTATCCACCTATACTACGACAAACCCCAAGTCGGATAAGAAACTAAAGAGAGTTTGGGAATACTCCACCACACCGATATGTTCACCAAAACATCAAGTTCATACAAGAAAACTCCTACCCCCCGCAAAATATGAATATGTGTTCACCAAGAATCATAATACACCTCTACACCACATTGCTCAGAGAAAAAACTGGAGAAATACACCAAATGAAGCAAAGAAGCACTATACGTTAACAACTCTTTCCACCATCAACACAAAATGGAAAAATGAAACAAGAGTATCGCCATCTCGTTCAGTGTCAGCAACTTTACAATATAATAAAATAAAAACTGAACTAGATCACAGAGAAACTAAGCCTCTCACCAATAGATGGCATCACGATCATCCAAAAACTATCTCTCATTCTGCATCAGTAATGGAAGAGAATAGTATTCCCCCAGTAATACGAACTGAAGCAAAATACTTCAGAACTCTTTCCTCCTCATTCTATAATAGAAATAAATTAAATATTCTCACCAGTCCATTCTAAAAAAAAAACATATTGTCCTCTCCCCTTCACCAACTCATCACAGGACAATCATCGATTATCCCCACCAAAATCTAGTACTCTCTGGCAGTACAAAACTAAAAAAAAAAACACCCGTTACGTTTGAATATAAACGATTCCAAAACCCGCCAAAAATCACTTCAGTTTTGAACAGTGACAAGTGCGGGCAGTAGTTTCAGTTTCGTTTTTATTTTTTATTATTTTTTATTTTTTTTTATTTTTTTTTATTATTTGCTTTAATCAGTATGGAGGAGTTACTGGAGATATTTAATTCAGAGTCTTTAGACTCAGTAGATGTAGGCCTCACACCTACACCTCCGGAACTTTTGGCACCTCACAAGCCAATCAAGCCGGTGAGTCCACTGCCACCAACACCGAAAAAGGCACGCAGACCCCGATCAGCGATCGTACGACCACCACCCGTACATTCCTCGCCTATTAAGAGGAAGGCAAGGCCATTTGAGGCAAGACTGGCATCACCTGAAATAAAAAGGTTGCTAAAGAAATCGGAAAAACAAGATAGCCTCAAATTTAAACCGAGGTCAAGAGAGTACCGGCCAGAAGTTCGGGTACAAACTCGGCCAAGGCTTCCTACAGCATCACGTTCCACTCCATTGAGCATGCCAGAGCTGTATACTGCGAGTGACAATAAAAACAGAATTAATCCAAGGCCGAGGGAATGCTGCGCAAGAGATCTTGTCCCAACGACATCACGATCTACAAAAAGGAAACATACAGAAACAAGTATGCCAGATTTGAGCATGATGATGCCCGCCGAGGCACCCAAAATAATTAATGCAGATACCACACAAGAGCCAGCAAAGTACACGCCTAAGTTAAGTACATCACCAACCAAGTCTATTAACTTAGAAGACCAAATTATTGATCCACCCGCTCAATTTATGGATCCCCCAAATTGCCCACAGAAGCAATTTCAAGACCAAACTACGGCCAAACTTGGGATCCCTGCAGACCTAATAGGGAAAATTGTTTCTACTCCCATCATATTTAAATTATTGGAGACTACAGAAGTGCCCTGGGACAGAGTCAGAAACACAACGAGTTTTTTCAAGTGGAGTTTTCCTGGAGATGTCACTCTGAAAATGAAGAGAAAAGGAGACAAAATACATATCTTTCATCAGAAAAAATGTAAGTTTATTACGAAAACACTAAAATTTGTTTTTTTTTTTTTGTTTACTTAAATTAATTTCAAGTATGAAGGAGGTAGCATTGCAAACTTTCCTGTACTGCTTGCTACAATTTATCCCTTTTTTTGAGGCGGGAGGATGTTTAGGCCACACCTACAAGTATATAATCCCACGTAGAATCTCCCGGCAAAATCATCAATAACACCTTGATCACTTGCTGAAGTCAAAAACAATATCTCCTAAACAGATAAGAAAAGAAAACACAAAGAATACAAGACTAAAATATATTAAAAGAAAAACCACTTATCTGATTGTTGGGAACTCCTTTCCTTTGGCCTAGTGACTTCTAAACACTCCAATAAAAGGATTCAACGCCTAAAACATACAAAATTATTATCATTTATAACAAAATTCTATAAAAATATCATAAACTTACCTAAATTATACATCCCTCCTGTATATTTACATTTTGTAATGTCACATCGTGACATTACGTCAAATCATTTGCTTTCGCCTCAGTCATCAATTCAATAAACGTCGCTAGGGCAACACCGAGAGGCGAAAGCTCATAACTGGATGCGGCGGCTATATAAAGCCGACGAGCCGCAGCAGAAAATCATTCTTGGTTCAGAGCTCATCTGATTCGGAGAATAATCCGATTAACAAGAATATTATTCCCAACCTCATTATAGAAGAATAATTCTATATTTCAGAGAATAATCTGAAATTCCTATCATTTCCAATTTCCGTCCCACACCTAAGCAGAAGAATAATTCTGCCGCAGAGAATAATCTGCAATCTCCTGCCCACACCTAAGCAGAAGAATAATTCTGCCGCAGAGAATAATCTGCAATCTCCTGCCCACACCTAAGCAGAAGAATAATTCTGCCGCACAGAATAATCTGCAATCTTCTTCTTTTTACTAGCATCTTGTTGCTCACGTATAAGCAGAAGAATAATTCTGCCGCAGAGAATAATCTGCAATCTTCTTCTTTTTACTAGCATCTTGTTGCTCACGTATAAGCAGAAGAATAATTCTGCCGCAGAGAATAATCTGCAATCTTCTTCTTTTTACTAGCATCTTGTTGCCCACGTATAAGCAGAAGAATAATTCTGCCGCAGAGAATAATCTGCAATCTTCTTCTTTTTTATTGTAGCATTTACTGCCAAAAATAGCACTCTTAAATTTATATAAGAATACTTTTCGCATAGACGATTAATTCTTCTTCTTCTTTTTCCTAGGAGGCGGACTACGCGAATCTTTGGATTTTCACTAGATTTTAAGTTGTTTTGAATTAAATTGAATTTTATAGTTTGTAGGTTAGTTTGTAGTTCTCAATTATGAAATTATGAAATGAATTTGTGATATTAGGTTAAGCAAATGAATTTATCTTAAATAAAGAATTTTATATTTGAATTTTAAAACTGAGTTGTCCATTAAAAACCGGCACTCCCTCCCACGAACGAGACTAGCTCTCACACCGCAGCTACCACTTTCAAATACGCTGATGACTCCATTACTCATCCGCGCCTAGCCTGAACTTCGCCATTCTCAAGATCAAGAGAAAATTAATGGCCCTGGTGATCTACTGCACAAATTGGGGATTCAAGATAAATTACGAGGAAACTGATCTCATTTTCTTTCGTCTGCCTGCGTATAACTCTAGGACAGTCAGAATAGGAACCATCTGCAATAAAGGTTCACTAATCCTCAATAGCTTCGAGATCAAACCAAAGGCCTCAATTAAGTATCTTGGTGTTAGATTCAATAAACTCCTCAAATTCAAAGATCATGCTGAGGCCATGATCAAGAAAACCAACATTGCCTTTAGCCTCATATACCCACACATGCGAGGAAGGTCCGCCCTCTCCACTAGAGTGAAACTCCTTCTATACACACAACTAATTAGACCTATAATCTTATACGCGTTTCCTATTTGTTTCACCATTAACAAAACGACTTTAGCTAGAATACTAACTCTCGAGAGGAAAATCTTAAGAGCTTGTACTGGTAAGTTTTTTGAAAATCATTTCAGCAATTTCAGCAACAAGGAGCTATATGAGGCGGCAAAAGAAGCAGCAAAATTCTCTCACCTAGACGAGTTCCTCATCGAGCAGGCAAGGAAGACCGTAAGCAGAATCCAGTTTCACTAAAACCCGATAGTGGAAGAAATAGCAGCAGATAACAGAAGCCAAGACGCAGCAAATGATTATTTATCTCCTTTTATAATCTCCAGTCAAGAGCAAATAAGTCTATTCAGGAGCACCACGGAGGGTATCACCTTCTACCAGACGGGTATGGTAGAAAGCTGGTATAGAGGATATTAGCCTATAACTTAATTAGTCTGTAATGTGTAATAAGTTAGATTTAATCAGGTGTAACTTTATTTTTTATTAAGATTAATCTTATACTCTATATAGTCATAGGTAGCTTTAGCGCAAAGCTAAATAACAAGTAGGTAAACCTTAAGAAAAATAAATAATAATTTTCTCATAGGAATTGCAATTCAATCAGTGTAGGAACCCAGGGCCAAAGTTTACACTAGCTCGTAAGTAGTAGCATTTATAGTTGGCATCAAAACATATATTTACGGATGAATTGTATATAATAGTCGCTAAAATAAATAACTTGAACTTGTAGTGATCAGCTGACCTCCACTGGGGAATTAGGCAAGATCTCGTAGTGCGATAGTTAGCAAGATCAATTTTGTTGAGAGTGAACGTCCTCCCAACCATACGCCAGTATAGCTAAATGGTGCTATCCACCTAACTAGACTGTTCCAGAAAATAAGCGGTTATCCGTATCCTATTTATTAAGGTATGTGTACATCCACGTTTATTCTAGTGAATACGAGATTATCCGTAATTTAGTAATCGAGACGTGTGTTTTTTATATAAAGAACCATTAGAATTAAAATACGCAGTTTTCTATTCTCATTTAACTCATCATTGGACCCCCAATTAACACAGCGTTACCCTATACCCGCACATTACAAGTGTGAGATATTTTACTACCCAATCACTAAGTTCTTCTTCAGTGGCCCTACATTATAATTTAGAGCTTTTGAGTTTCGTATAAATCAATCAACAGACCTATAATCAAATTACCACCACCATATTTTCTATCTAGACACACTGCAGGCTTTTTATCAGTACATCTGTGAGCTTAACGACGAAAAGCAAATAAATAATTTATCTCTTTTCTTGAACATGAAAGTTCTCAGATTACTTTGGAAGCCTAAATCTCAATTTTCTGTGCTTAACACAATTTCAAGTTTACGTTTAAGGAAACCAGTCGCATGTCCTAATTAAATATGTTTTGCCTTGGTTCGCTTTAGAGTGAGCTATGAGTCAAGGTTCGTGAGTAACGTTTAAATTATCGTCAGTTGTATATCCTCCCATTATCCTGCATAGTTTTTACCCTTATGAGTTGTTACAGGCAGGTATATTCACAAGTTTTTCACTGGTAAAGTGAACTCATTTTTAGGGAGAGCTTTTATGAAGCAATGTGTCAGGAAACTCTTCCTTTGACATACATAAATTGTGTGTGGAAATTATGGGGTCACTGGATCTTTTTAATCTTGCTTCATGAATAGCAGAGCTTCAGAAATGGGGACTTGGGCATGATGGTAAATATTAAAGCGAACACAGTTTTTAACAATGAAACCGCTGAACGAATAGTATTTTCCAAAATAGACTAGCATGACTAGTTAACGGACTCTTACGATATGTTGAGGTTTAACTTTGAGGTTTTTTATTTACCAATCTCATTTACAGGGAAGCGAAGTTTGAAGCACACAGCAGTATAGCACATCTTACTCGTAAAATAACAAATGGATTATTTTACGTTTACAGCTACATAGATATCTGATTAAGTTGACTTTTACGAGTATACCACAAAAAAATTAGAAGAGCCATTACTTGTCAACAAGAAAATGGAAGCAATTTGAATTATGCGTTTTTCCACATACCTATATAAAAAAAAAACAAAATTGCTAATTACACATTCAACTAAAAATAAAAATTCTAATAAAAGATTAAAATTATGTATGCATTTTACATCAGTCAGTCCAAGTTGACCGACACTGTAACGCCGACGCGATCCGCACCAACATTCGTAGGCTTGTGAAATCAGTTGAACGGCTACTTTTTGTGTTGTGGGCGAGGTAATTTTTGGGTAATACGTAGTAGTCTTGTAAGGAAAAATGTTTTTGTTTTAATTAAAAAAGTAAGCCAGCTTTAGAACGCTAGACTAATAAGCGTGTTTTTATTGCTGTATAAAATATTGTTCCTGATATTTTTCCCTACCAGAGTTATTTATCGGTTTTTTAAATTAAATATTTTTAAAAATATTACATATATTGAACCGTAACCAACCGTACTAGTACCGCTCTTTGTTCAACGCCTTCATTTTTATTACTAATATAATTCTGGACTAATTTCAAACCCTTTCCATCACAGTTTCGAGGACACCTGTCAAAAGAAAACCATCGGGACTTGAGGAATAGATTCAATTAGGAGGCCCTCACAAGTGTGACATATCGCATGCAAATCTGTTTCCTAAAGGAACTGCATCCTACGTACCAGTGGGGTCTATATCCTAGGACAAGGGCAATAACGTCAACTAAAGCTTTCAACCAATGAAGCATCGGGACTTGAGGAATAGATTCAACTAAGTGGTCCCTACAAGTGTCACACATCGCCTACAAATCTGTTTCTTAAGTAGGATCTGCATGCTACGTACCAGTAGGGTCTGTATCCTACGTCAAGGACAAGAACGTCAACCAAGGTTTTCAACCAATGAAGCCGGACTCCACTGGAGATATTCTACTACAAAGTATCTAAACCATAAACACAAGTTTCTGTCAACCAGCTTACTGTATCTTTGATTCAGTGGAGTTGTGCCTCGTTATTCACCAGCGCGGCATCCTACATCTGTAAGCACAAGTATCCATAACCCCATACTAATGAACATGTATTCCACGTACAATTTTCATATGTGCGCTAGAGAGTAGACCTGATTTTGCTCGGCTCCTGTGTATATTTATAATAATTAGTTCTGAATCCTTTTTATTTAATAATTATTAAGACTGTATTTGCTTGACAAGTGTATGTCTCTGATCTTTTATATTCCATGAAAAATGTAAATTTTTTCATTTTCTAACTTTAAAATCCACTATATATAACTGTGTCGATTAGTTTGTTTTTTTCGTCTAAGTATTCGTTAAAAATAATATAGTTTTAAACCGAATAGCAACCTTGGTCAGATTTTATAACTCGGAGAGTTTGGAAGTTCGCAATATAGAAGGACGGTTAACTCTGTGTGGGAGGATCGTACAGCATTAGGGGTTTTCCCTCGGATTTAGGGTCTAGAGTACAATAATATAGAAGAACAATTTTTGGGGTAGGGGATTTTGAGGATAGGGTGGGGTCGTACTACCCCTCTTGGGGCTTGTCCAAAATTCGTCATGTTTGGTATATAGAAGGGAGAAGTGGGTAATCGAGTGGTGTAGTATTTTTTTGTGCTTATGTCAGTTTCTATACATATTTTCAAATATTTCTACCGTTTTTAGTTTCACATCCATTAATACTCTGTTGTGAAAATTTTTCTAATAGAAAATAAATTTCCACAACTTACCAGTTCGTCATAATGATGAGTTGAAAATATGTCCATTTTTGTACCAAAACACGGCAATTTCTTCTTCTTAAGGACGACTGATTCACTTCTTTTTCAGTTATCTCCAAAACCATTTATAGAACTCAAAAACTAATTACATATCTAATTAGAGATCAAAATGTAGATGCAATTTAATCCTACACACAAGCTTTGCCGTGCATATTTATTTATTGATAATTTTCGCGTGATTTAAAATTTTTAGCGGGTACCTTGAGACACCAAAATCCAAATTCGTCTGTAAGTATTGCAAGGATTTCATTACTTTGTTTTTGTAAACATAGGTAGAATATGCGGCGAGTCCATAATTTAATTTGAAAATCCTAGGTACCTAGGTACTTTCACAAAACACAACAAAAGCAGCCAATACTGTCAGTTGAGAAATATTCTTCTAACTTCTCCACAACTAACACAGGCGAAAGTTGAGTCGAGTGGAATAGAGAGTTTGGTAAATCTCAATACAAATTCCCCGTGTTACATAATTCTAAGTGGAGAGTTAAGTGTCAAAAGAATTCTCATCTTCACAACTTCACAAAGTGAATCCAGGCCCAGGGGGCAAAAAAAAAAGGAAAACTCCATCTACATCTCTCACTACGGACACTTCTCCTACTATGTTGGAATATCAACTGGAGTTGTTGGATTCTCAATTAATGGAGAAAATGGACACCATTGGGAAGCACATTTTTTTCGAAAATCGATGAGGCTATATGTAAGGTAATGAGATGTTTGCGATATTATCATTGGCAGAATTTCGAAACAGTCCAAGGAGGTTATGGCTAATATAGTAAAGTACATTTCTGTGACTATTGATCATCCATTCTCTACGCATGTTGATGCTTTTCGCGTTAAAGGTAGCTCACACCAGCACATGCCGCATCCGATCATCGCGCGGTTCTCCTACCATGCAGAGCAAAGATATTTCTTGTCTGTGTGAAAGGCGGAATCAAACTATCAGAGCTGGAGGGTTTATCTTTAGATGTGCATATCAACGAAAGCCTAACGACAGCTGTTAATTCTCTTCTACGCGAGGCGATAAAATTGCGCACGATAGGGAAACTATTTGCAGCCAACGCAAGAATTGCACTTCAATATGTGAAGAGTGGTAATGATGCTTAAGCCCTAAATATTGTTAGCCACGAGCAGGGCTAACATCTGTAAAATCATTAAACTAAGGCAGCGAGCTCGGAGGCCCAGATTGTTTAGCTTGAAACCCGGACATTCTTACATTTAGGAACATAAATAAATCATCTTAAAATTAAAAACAAAATTTTACTTCTGTAGAAGCAATTCATAAATTATCTAATATTAATTAAAGGAACTAACAATACCAATTTATTACAGTTTATACTTTTTAGTACCTGCCATATAGTTTTCAAAATAGCTTCCTTGCTCAGGAAAGGTGAAGCTACATTGGCGAGAGACTTTAACCTCCAAACCAGAAACCACTTTCTCGGTCTCTGGAGGACCAGAGATAATAATAATAATAATACTTTGGAGATGCTAAA
The DNA here is from genome assembly GCA_963924295.1 of Dioctria rufipes. NCBI lineage: Eukaryota > Metazoa > Arthropoda > Insecta > Diptera > Asilidae > Dioctria > Dioctria rufipes. Next base: position 312,492,416 of record OZ002740.1, on the reverse strand, counting down.
AATCTCTAAAGAGACCAAATCACTAGACATATTTTTGGTCTCCGGGCTCCCGTCAGGTATCTAAAATCAATCGGGTTTCCATGTTCGGTCTCTGGTCTTACTGCTCATTTTCGTCTCCAGATCTCTGGAGACTATTTGTGTGTTCTTATCTATCAGTTAACTTTGGAGTGAGGTTTGTAAAGTTTTTTTTTAATTTTTATTTATCATTGGGTTATTCCATAGAAAATAGAGCTAAATTTCCCAACGTTCTTTTTTTGTCGAAAGTTAAATTTTTTTCTCCTGTGATGTATGCTGCCCGAACTAAACTAAATTTAAACTGACTTTGAAATCCTTAAAACTTTCCGATTTTGGTATGTCCAGTTGCTACCCATACGTGTAGTTATATTAAAGAAATTATAACTTTGGATCCGAATACCTATCACAGAGGCATGGTCATTAGATTATTTCAGAGAAAATTATATAAAGAATACCTTTTATAAGAAAAACAAGTAAAAAAGTTAGAACTTGTCTAAGACAGATTCTTATCATACCCTAGATAAATGCCCTTATGTATTTTCGTGTGGGCACAAATTTGTGAAAGTTTCGCATATATTTCTAGAACGGTTCGTGGGAAAGTAAAAATTATTATAACAAATTTTATAGGATTTCGTATTCTGAAGAACTTTACAGTACAATTAAAATCGTTTTTACAGGAGACATAGAAAACTTAAATTTTTATATGGCAACACCAAGAAGGGATTGCCTGATTTAGTCCATTTTTGAAAATGTATTTATAATTTTTATGCAAACTCCATGTACAAAATTGCAGTTCTGTGCGTTGACCAGTTCTCAGGCAGTGTCAAAATAACAACACAAACACCACCTCACATTACACTACATTACAAAAATTCAATATACATCCACATCGAAATTATATAGTAGACTGTAGTCAGAATACTTCACAAGGAAACTGACTCCCCCACTACCATATCAGAGCCCCAACGGAGTCCTAACATTCTAAAATATTTGCAGTGTTCTTATGCAAAACTGACAAAAGTTTGATTTGAATAGTTTCTCCGCCCTAAACTACTATTCGTACAGGAAAATAGTGTTCTGATAATCTTAAGCTTGCTGTCTTCTTCCGAGCCGAAATGAAATTTTTATACCTTTCCTAACAAAATCATTTAAAAAAAAAATTATCTGAATGAAATGACTACGATTGCTGAAAAAAATCTCTTAGCTGAATAATCATTGTATATGAGGCTGTACCGTCATTGCATGCCGTGAGCTGATGATATGGAATGTAACTGCCTACAGATTCGGACTCGGGCTGCACATACACACATGCAATTATCACTCAGCTGGGAGGTATTGAGCGCAAAATGGTAAGATTACTTTGTAATCAAAACTATTTTATTTTTTTTTATTTGTTAGGAAGTGTAGCTTTTGGGAAGATAAGGAATCAAGCTGTAAATTACTATAAGACTATTTTCCTGTATAGATAGTAGTTTAGGCTCTACGACATATATAAAGCCAATGTTTAGCACTTTTCCATGAGTATCAATATGGAACATTTTAGAAAACGGACTCCGAACACGCACATACAGATTTCTGTTTCTTGGCTTCGGAAGTATTCTCGGAGGTTTTGCTGTAGTTCATTCGGGAATTAAGATTTTAATTTGATTGGCTTGAGCTGTTTTAATTGATTGTATGTACAATACAATACAAGGGTCCGCCAAATAACTTTTTTTTTTAAACAGGGCGCAAAACATCGAGTCTGGCTTCGGCTGTGTGGCACGTAGCGCCGTCCTGTTGAAACCAAATGTTGCCAATATCCTCCTCTTCAATTTTCCTAAACAAAAATTCGTTCAGCATGGCCCGATAACGATTGCCATTGACTGTAACGGCCACTCCTTGCTCATTTTCGAAGAAAAATGGCCCAATTATGCCTCTGGACCAAAATCCGCACCAAACGGTGACTCGTTTTGGGTGTATCGGCTTTTCAATGTATGCGTGCGGGTTTTCTGTGCCCCAAATGCGACAATTTTGCTTGTTTACATACCCGCCAAGATCAAAATGAGCTTCATCCGAAAAGATGATTTTTTTTGCAAAATCGGCATCTTCTGCAAGTCGATCGCAGGTCCACTCAGCGAAGCGAAAACGCATTGGATGGTCAGTTGGCTTCAACTCCTGAACCAATTGGACTTTGTATGGCGTCATACCAAGATCTTTATGCAAAGTTCGTCTCAATGATGTCTCCGAAATGTTCAATTGTTGAGAACGACGGTGAATTGATATTGATGGCGCTTCACGCACACTTTCTGCCACACAATCAATATTCTCGGGTGTACGCACTGTTTTTGGCTTTTCACGCTTTGGTTTATCGATGAGGATGCCAGTTTCTTTCACTTTTTTCACAAGATAACGAACATACGGAGCTGACGGTGCTTCTCTTCTTCCAAAATCCGTACGCAATTTTCGCACACATTCTGCAACATTACCATGATTTTCAAAGTAATGTCGCAATATTTCCCAGCGTTGTTCAAGCGTATACACAACCATATTCGTTCAGCGGAAGAATAAAACTAATTATCTGTCAAATCAGACATGAGCTAAGTGTTACCATTCACGAAATAAACACTAGTTGAAAAAAAAACGTTAGATGGCGGACCCTTTACAAGCACTGAACAAAATTTTTACATAGAATTAGCAGTACAATTCCAAAAGTGCATAAATTTTAATTATCCTGTATTGAATGCATTGAAGTTTGTTGAGCCAGAATATTTGAAAGCTAAATCTTGCTCTGAATTTCTATGCCATCGGTTTAAAAAGCTTTGAATAGGAAATACAGAGAGAATATTCTCTCTATAACTGAAACCTGTCGTGTCCCATATTAAAAACAACACCGACTTTACTTTTACTTATGATGTTATTCAATAAAACTGACCTAACTCTCAAATTGTTACTGCGACTATCGCGATTGAAATCTATCATCGAACCGTTATCTCCAAATAAAATCCAACTTCTAACTGAACAACCTGATCTACCGAATCGACCGTGCTCACATCCATGCAACTAGGCGGAGGCGACTTTGACCCAGTGACCAGGGCAATACCTTGCAATCATAATTACAAAGTATTACGTCAATCACTGCCGACAGCTGGAGCCCCCAATCATGCGCGTAGGTAGGTAAGGGCATGGGTGGGCACGGTCCACCCCAGTGAACCCGAAACGGCACCGGTGCCCCCCCCCCCCAAGAAATTTTAGGCAGAATAAAAAATTTAAAGCTTAAAAAAGATTTTAAGAAATCATGTTTATTAGATTTATTTGTACCGTTTAATATGGTATAAAAAAAAGAACAATTCAAAAATTTAAAGAAAACTAAGCATTTCCAATTATATGCAAATAAAGCACACAAAAACATCCGGAGTTGTACAACACTATAAATTAAATTTTAATATTTGGTTGGATAACCGTTAGATTTTAATACACTTTTCAGTCTGTTAGGTATTGATTGCAAAAGCTTTTTTTTTTAATTCGGGACTTGTCTTGTTCTACTCTTCTTGAAGATGTTGTTTTAACATATTTTTGCTGGAAATGTTATGTTGAGTTAAGGACCTTTTTAATTCTGCTCATAAATGTTCTATGGGATTCATGTCCGGTGACTGAGGAGGTGTTCCTAGCTGTTTACATACATTATAAAGTAGCCATTCCTTCGTTTTTCTGGCACAATGTTTAGGATCGTTGTGTTGTTGGAAGACAAATATATTTTCTAATCCTTACTTTTCTCCAGTAAATTTTAAATTATGCTTTAAAATATTGATATAAGCATATTGATCCATCTTTCCATAAATGAAATGAAGACTTTTAACCACAGCCGGCGACGTACAAGCCCATACCATAATAGCACCAACTCCATGTTTAACGGTTGGTTGCAGGTTTTCCTTGTTGAACTCAATTCCTGGCTTTCTCCAGACAAATTCTTTTCGAGATGAGTTAAATATTTCAAATTTACACTCATCGCTAAAAATGACAGTATCCCAAAAGCTTTGAGCCTAATGACCAATTTCTTTAGCGAAATCGATTCTGTTTTTCCTATTTGTTTTCTTTATCCACGGTTTTTTTTTCTTGCTATCCGTCTACGGTATCCGCTTTTCCTTAACGTTCGGCTCATTGATTCAAGACTTATATTTTTGCCAGTACTTTCGCGAACTTCTGCACATATCTCTTTAGTACTAGTATGAGGATTCACTTTCGTTCGCTTCAAAAAAGTTTTTTTCTTTTCGCAGGTTTATTTAATAATATGCCGTCACTTCTATACTTATTAATAATGTCTTTTACTGTCCATCGCGGTATTCCAATCTCCTTTGAAATTTTTCATTGCGAATAACCTTTTTCAGAAAAAGAAATAACCAACTTTCTCTCTGGTAAACTCGTTTCACGCTTTTTTGGCATTTTGGAAATTTGATTGTTTAAAGGAAAACCTACTTAAATGAAAAATACGGTAAACTAATCATTATGCTGGGACGATACTCTGCATGCACATATTTATCTAAAATCTTGGAAATTTACCCATTTCGTACTTGATCACTTCATGGGCGGATGCTTTTGTGTCTTTGTTTTGTGAGTTGATTCATCATTGTGAGTTTTTTATCTGGAATTTATTATATATTGTTTTTGAATGTGAGAAGATATAGTACACATGTTATAGTTTTTAAATGTATATTTTTTAAATTATTAGAAAATATACAATCTAATAAATTACATGCAGTTTTTCGGGAAGATTAGATATGTGGATACTGTTGTGACTAACTGTATATACAAGTCGAAAGCGTGGCTATGCCGATACAAATCCAGGTACTTGTATCTAAGTGTAAACTCACCTTAACAATGATTTGACTTTCTCCATTTTGAGCGACTGGTAATAGATCCATCGGAATTATTGTCAACTCAACATTTTTCCATTCTAAAGCCTTGGTTTCCAACAGAATGCAAATTGCGCCGCATTCTCTAGAAAACCAAGGCTTTAGCATAATGCAACAATGCGCTACACTATTTACGTAGAAACAACTGACTTATCATACAGCCAGTGTATGCTTGTTTGAACCATATGTGAAGAAATATGCGCAATGTGCCTAATGTATGATCTACAAATTGGGCTCTGTATATTGTTTTTCGTTCTTTCCTATTTTCGCTCGCTTTTCTCATATATAGAAAAAAACTATGCGCAATATGTATGATGCTTGATCCACATACTGGTCATGCTAGCCAATAGCCTGCGTTTGATTTTCTTATGCGTAGGGGAAAATGCTCCATTTCGCTTGTATAAGCGAAATAGACTATTTTCAATATTCAATTAATATATAAATCGGAAGACGTACCCAAAATTATATACGTACGGTAATGTACACATATTCGCCCCTTTACTAAATCTTGCTGGATCACCAATTATCGAAAAAAGTCGATCGATGGTCCTAAGTAAAAAGCCGGTGTGTCGCTGTAACTTAGGCAGTAGTTTTTAAAACTAAATCAAAAACGCACCAAGACACCCCCGACCCACGGTAAAGTCTCTTGTTCCCCTAATAAAGCACAAAAAGGGAAATTAAGGAGTAACTAAACAAATGTTAAGTCAATAAATCAAAAATAAAAAACGTAATAAGAAAAACTTAAGTTCTGAGTTTAAAAAAATTCAAAATTTCAAGAAAGATATCTAAATCGAGGCTGATGAACTTTATGCATGAAAGTACCCCCAGTCCTTGATGTAATTGGAAAACGTAACCTCACAGTAGCTTTAACAACTGAAAAAAATTAGCAGAGGTAGGGTAATTTCTTGAAAATCCCTTAATTTTCTTGTAAATATGATGACAAATTTCTTAAATTCAGCAGTAATTATAAAAAAAATCATATAAATAGATACAGCCTTGGAAGCTGCAGCGATGGTCATATAAAACATGCTTAAATTAAAAAATTTTGAGATAAATGCTGAAATCTTAGAAAAAAATATTGAAGAAGAGTAAAAACTTTCTAAAGCGACAATATTACTCCCAGTGAACTCCACCGGCTGTGAGAGAAGTTTTTCTACAATAAGGCGGATAAAAACGTTGCTTAGAAGCAGAATGCTTCAAGAACGATTCTCTCGCATGTCACGCATATTACTGCTCAACACAGAGAATGCCATTGTTAAAAAAATTACAGCTGAAAAGGTATTCAGCCGATTTACAGAAAAAAATAGTAAACTAATGCTTATTTAATTGGTTTTTGGCGATTTCTGTTATGATTATGACGATATTAGTTTAGAAGATAGTGATGGATGGTGACGAATTCAAATTAAACGATAATGCACTGAGAGAAATTTTCACTGAGAATAAGCCCTGAACCATGTGTATCAAGGAAAGTTAGGAGCGATTTTGAGCTTAGCAGACATTTCCTGGATGTAAGAAAACAAATTACTTCGTCGTATTCAAATGAATACAGAAAAATTAGATTAGTATTAGTAAATATATTCCAAATTAATTTTTAGTAGGTAGGTATACATTATGTTGACTTCATTTAAAATGTTCTTCATTGTAGGAAGTCAGCGATAGCTTTCTTATAATAAGAAGCATTTTTCTCGTGTTTCTACGCATATTAATTAAATTTGAGGGAAGTGGTAATGAGCTTTTTACTCTTTCGAGACCCGTATAAAATACAACTCTACAGGTAATTCTCAACCTACTGCATATGAGTAGAGAAAATTAAATAACAAGTACTGAGGTACTGTCAGTTACTGGCCTAAAAGCCGAAGACCAAAAATTCCATAAAGAAATTTTTGGGAGTATAGGTACTGTGTATAAAGTGTTTCGATCAGCAGTAACAGGGCGATCTCATCAGGACAGCAATGAACCCTGAAAACTGCCTGCTGTCTACTCTACAGTGAACTCAGATGCCAATAAGTTGCTGGTGGATATATAGACTTATTTAAAAAATCTATGTGTGAATGATTTTAAGAAAAATTGGTTGTCTTCACAATTAAAATGATTTTAGGGCATCCCATTTCTAACTAATAAGTGGGAAATAGTAATGAGTTTTTTACTCTTTCGAGACCCGTATAAAATACAAGTCTACAGGTGATTCTCAACCTACTGCCTATGAGCAGGGAAAATTAAATAACAAATACCGAGGTACTTGGTTTCTATATTAGATATACGGTTTTATTGCCGTTAAAAGCAGTTTTCTTCTTTCTATGAAAGTTTTCGCACTCGAGTAGAAATCATAATGCTAGTAGATTTGAAAAAAAAAATCATGTATGTATTTTGTATTCTATCTAAAAAACAACGGTATTCAATAAAATAGTTTGCTTAATGTAAGGAAACTTGGCGTTAATACGGATTAACGTCTTAGAAACTTTTACACATTTTTTAAAAACAGTTCAATTTTTGTGCAAACTGGCCCCTACTAGGCTAACCCCACAACAAAACCCTGGCTACGCCAGACTCCGGAGTTTTGAATTGTTGTGATGAAGTGCGCTTTGCTGTGCTGCAGAAAAAACCGGAGATTTTCTTTTAGGAAATCATTTTGCAGCACGCTTAATTCTTTCAATAATAAATTATAGTGTTTCAAATAAAATAAACAGCCATGGCAAAAAAAAAAATAATATTTTCCAATGCCGGTTTGTTTGTTTATAATTGAATTTTCATTGTGGCTTAAGTTACAGTAGCCATACAGAGACAACGCCAAAATATATTATCAGAAAATAAACGGGGCACTAGTTAAATTCGTAAAAATGCAAAAAGTTATAAAAATATTATAAAATTATAAACTTAAAAATTAATTTAAAAATGTTGTGATATAATGGGTGCTCTTCTATTGAATTTCATCAATACTTAATAAAGTTTCAACCACTAAATTATTCGCCCGGTGTGAAAATATCGTAGTTTACTACTTCAATGACTAAAACGCATGCGGTTCTACTACATGCAGAAAAATGCTTAAGTTTTTCTTCCTAACAGCTTATCCTTTTTGTTATATGATCTAAGGTGGAGGTATCCATTACTAAACGGAAGAAGCATACAAGGTAGCAGCTGCCTGTGATGTAAATGTCACTGGATGTAAGATGGTAAGATTTCTCTAATTCGTTTATTTATTAATCATGAACTTTGTTTGTTTTTTTTGGGTCTTTTATATAAGGCCAAAAGCCTAAATTGAGAGAGGCAGTGCCAGAAAATGTTGTGGCACTGAATAAAATTGCTAGTAAGTTTTTCATTTGTATTTTAGTTTTAAGTTCTTTTATTAGGTTCTGCGACGGAACAAATTAATTGCTTGTCCGTCTGTCCTTCCACCTCTCCATCTGTACATGCGGTAAATCGCGAACGCATTTACTTAGAAGAAAGCTAAAATTCTGTACGTAGCATTTTATAAAAACTGTAGGATTGCCACACAAAAATGTAAGTAGTTGCTCGCTAATTCACATTGCTCAAAATTAATGAGTGTAGTAACTTTATGCATTAGAAATTATTGTGAAAGTTAATATATAGAATAAGTTCATCGGATAACACCTTCGTATGGTTGTCATATAAAAACGGTCAGGTCTAAATATTTTGAATGTACCACAGGGTAAAAGCATATGAAAAATTGTTGTTATCATTTTTCCACACAAAACCTTAACATCTTATTTAGACTAAATGATACCAGTTTTTGGTGCACCCGGCATTGCGTCCCTTTTCTGAGGTAAGAAAAGAGACTTAGAGTCAGCCACTTCACTAATAAAAACTACATTCACTTCAAACTCGACTCCTTCGAGGTTTTCACAAAAGACTGCTCTACTACTCTACTTCTGCCATACTATTACTACACTCTACTACTAATACTAATATTACTACTACTACTACTAATACTACCCTATTGCTATAATTTTGTATTAATTGCAATTGGGAGGGGCTTTTCCGAATCATATCTTGGCCTATGCTTACAGCTCAGAAGTCCTACTCGGTCATTATCCTCAGAGACCCATTCAAACATATTTATTAATTATTCGCAAATAGACTACCATTCACAGTAGAACATTTTACTATTCATAGAGTAGGCAATAGGTTGCCTTCTCTAAGTGTAGCAATTTGACTAGCTCAAAATATATGTAAACACCTAATTGAAATTTACATATTTTAGAGGAAATATTTTACTATACGATTGTAAAATTACGCAAAAGTTGTAATATGTGTAAATAGTTGTGCGTAAAATTACATAAAGACGTAATTCATATACATATTTGTATGTAGAATTCCTAAATAGAGATGAACTCGCTTACACCTATTTTATTAATTTTATTCTGTGTGTATCTAATAATGAGCAAATTTGTAAATTTACCAAAGATTTATAAAAGCATCACATGAAAGTTATATAAAATTCTTGAACTTGACAATAACAAGTAATTTGCAAGTTTTCCCATTTTATTTATAGGGAAAAGTTAATATGGAGCGAAAATTAATGAAAATGTGTAAGTTGAAGAATGTTTTTATGGCACTTATGGTGATGATGGGATGGATATGCATATTTTAATTTACTCAAAATTCTTGCTGCGAAAATAACCTGAAACTAGGTATAAGCTGAAACTATTCGAAACCACTAAGCTAATCAGCTAACACTTTCCACGTCCACACCAGAAATGACTTTCAAGAGCAAACCTGTTTCGATTTTACTGCACCAATAAGCGTTTTTACAGAAATCATGGACAATTTTACTTATACGGGCGCAAATTTATGATTGGAGTAATAATTTTGCTGCATCGACTTAAAATTTCCAGAAATTGTTTGTGTTTTTACGCCTTCTTTTGAATTGTACCAATTAAATGGGTGAAATTACACATTTATGAAAATCACACACAAGAATTTGTATTATTAAGAATGTTTGTAAATTTGCTTTAGTAGTATGTAAAATTTTACTTCTTTGAGAATAGAGATTTCAAATTTTTTTTTACTGTATACGCATATCAATTTTGTCTCTTTCATTTTGTTGATACTTTCCTCTATGTTGGGAGTTTAGGGAAATGTTCCCTATTCGTTTTGAAATTGACCCATCGATAGTCCATACACATCTTAACTGAGCCGTCCTTTTTCTCAATAAAAGTGCCGACGATGACTCTTCGATAATATCGTTCATAAGTAAGTCATCAATTATTTTTGTTAATTCGTGTTCGAACTCTATATTGCATATAATTCATGAAAGTACTTTCCTTTAGTTCTATAGTCATTTTCATCCAAGCTGACTTTCCTAGATCTCAAGGGCGGAACCAGACAATCGCTCTAGGGGGGGGGGGGGGGGGGCGATCGCCCATATTGCATCCTACAACTGCACTTGCCATCAGCTGTGGACCGCTCTGTATAGCTTTTTCATTTCGTTTTGGCATGAAAATTTCATTAGCATTCAGATATCGCCAGAGTTCTTTTATCTATATAATACAAGTTTTTGATCCCGTAAACATAGTAAAACTTAATCCCACATAAAATAGACATTATACACTTCTTGCTTACCTTACTTCTGGAGTTTTTCATATAAAGGTCGCTTGCATTTCTTTCAAACACCATAATTTCCTGGCCTGGACTGCGATTTCTTGCAACTTAAATGGTGGAAGAAATTTTCGAGGAATGCTAATTAGGGGTTAATTAGGGTTAATATATATATAATTTGCCTTAAATTAAATATTTGCAGGACAACTGAATCTGACATTAATTACCCCGGCTATGATAATTTTCTCAACATACTACTTTTCATCAAAATAACCGTATTTTGTGACTTTCGATCACAAAAAAGGGAAACAATTTTGCTTGTACTGAAAATTCCTTAGTGATATAATTTTAAATTTTTTTGAGAATAATATATGACTAAAAATGAAAAAAATAATAAATATAACAAATAACTATCTAGAGTTTTCCATTTAATCAAATTACATTTTTATATAAATTTTAATATTTTCATGGTACACAAAGAAAGCATATTCAAAGCAAAGTAATTTAATTAAGCATTTTAATAAACATTAGGAGTTCCAAATTTCAATTTCGGGAAATTGTTCTTCACTGTAGTGTTTAAATTTGAGCTGTCCAGTTCTTGTTTTCTCTGTATACCTACCTTGAAAATTTAAAAATTTAATTAAATTCAAAACGAAGGGAAACTCTAGAGAGCTGTTGTGATGCATTCATTAAGTGAAGGGAGTAATTATTTTCTATTTTTTTAATGCCGGTTTAGAAACAGTCTTTTTTAAAATTTTTTTTTTGTATTTTCTATTTCATTGGATTAGAATATAAATTTTGATTTATTAGAGCGGTCGCCCCCCGCTGTACCCGCCCTTGCTAGATCTTTAGTACATTTAACATAGTATATTGCATATTCATTGACTATTTGAAAATGTTTGGTTTAATATGGTTTGAACTGAGTTTTCTTAAGTGTAATTCAATGATATACATTTTTTTAGGTTGCGGCAGCCATAATACATCTAAATTAATGTAGTCAATTGTGGTTGGGTCCTCCTCTGTTTCTTCCTCTTGCAGTATCTGTAGTTTGTCCCAACTTTTGATGATTTTCACACCCTTCCACTAGCGTTAGTTGTAAGTCATCCGTCACAACGGCAATTTCCATGAGCAACTCAATCAATTCTTAACATGTTTTGAATATGACCCACGGTTGTACATTTTCCACCGAAAAAGCCTTTTAACGTGATCTTGTCTTGTAAAATCTTCCTGTTCTAAGCGAGCAATCTTTATATCGTATTGTAGAACGTTCGCCAACCAGATCTATAACGGCCCCCAGCACAACATTATCAATCCAGATGTTCTGCGTTAGATCATTATGTTTTTTGTGACCCAGCACATACTCGTCACCCCTCTTGGATTTTGTGGCTGGGAAGACATAGTGATTTCATGGAAAAAACAATTAAAAGACTTGTGTCCAACCTTCCCGCACTTGAGGCTATTACTCATGAAACCCATTAGCTTTTGATGCTGATTTGATCTCCTAAAATTGTTTGAATACTTATGTGTAGACCCTCAAAATTTCATGTTAGGTCTATCTGCATGAACAAGGGAAAGGTTGGGTTTTAACGAATCTGACTAATGTCGCGTCTTTTCTTGTTGTAAAATACCCTCAAATTACTTTATGTTTGGCAATAATTCACCATTAGCGATATGTTATAACTTAAACACGCGTTCCTTCAAACTCATTTATTATTATACACTATCACTTAAAGCTAGATTTCAAGATGCGCTTGGTCTGATAACTGAAGCCAAACTGGTGCTCTGAGTCGACACAGCTATTGTCTGTTCTACTCTAGACAGTTACTAAATGACGATCACCTAGCCCGGTGATCATAGATTTACGTGTAACTTCGTCGGTTAATTTTCTACGTTTTGCAAGCGCACACACTTCATAGTTTCCAATTTTCTATTGATTCCGATGACTTTCGCTTCCTAGCTAGCAACCGCGCTTAAATTGGTGCTTCATCCATTGTACTTGGGAAACCGACAATTAACTCCCTTTTAAACTGAGACCAAGTATCATCTATTATTTGGCGGCTTTGATACCAGAATTGTGCGGAGTCTGTTAGATGAAGTGTTGCGTATAGAAGTGATATTGTACCATTCCAACTGTATAATTTTTTTTTTACATTTTACAGATTGGCAATCCACCGAGAGGCACCAAGGTATTCTACGATCCATGTCGGAATTCTGGAGTTAGACCGCAGATTTCGTCTATATCGATAAGATGTGGAACCACCTGAGGATAAACTGGAATCATAGGTTGAAGCTGGGTGACAATCAAATTTTCCGTTTCTCTAATATTAACCGGAGGTGGCGTAATGGTAACTGATGGTTCTCCACTTCCTCTAAGTTTTCATCTGGCATGCATTGGAAAGGGGGCATTATCTACAGAAAGGATCTCATATTTGGACTTACTACCGCTTTTGCTCATTAAGAATTTAATAAGCTTATTAAATATATGGATGTAACTTTGGAGCTTTCAAGATTCAAACAGGGCACTAATTACAAATTATAACAGATCACTTTAGTAGAAGAAATGTCGCTCCAGCAGTAGACAATGTCGACATCTAATCACTATATATAATGTATATATCTAAGTTTATGTTACGGAATTTAAGTTTTAATTTTGTTACTTTATTTTTATTTTTTTAATATTATAACCAACTACTTGCCGTTGTATTCTATAGATTCCAAGCTGCAACCACTGGCAGACGCTAAATCAGAAACGACCTCCAAAACGTGTAATCACACTTGAATACAAATTATAGTAGATATTTTTCACAAAAGGAATGAATCCTTTAAATGCAGACCCAAAGTGAAAAGGATTTGTCTGTGTATTACAAAAATCAGCACTTTTCCTCGTCGATAAAGTAAGGAAAAATATAAGCTCAAAAAACATTTAATCGATCATTTACTCACCTAGCAAAAAAGCACAAGCATCCCATCCGGTCATCTTACTATTCTCCTTTTTTTTTGCTGCAATGGAATGTAAATGAAAATTCTCTCAAACGAAGTATTCTGGATTAAGCCGGTTTCCTAGAGAAGAGGTAAACGAATTAAAAAGAACACGCAATGCCATACATGAGGCGGAGTGCATGTTTAATGCTAATCCTGTGTGTTGAACCCAGGGTACACCGGGTATCTTGCGTTGTGATTGACAATGCAACTGAGACACGTTGTATTGAACGTGGACGGAAGACTTGAGATCTTGTTTTATGATATCCTTTAGCCGAAATGTCTTGAGTCATGAAACTACATGTTTGAGGTTAATGGCATAATAACCGACACTGCAATTAGGATGTGCTTGCTTGCTTACGCAATGCCCTCAGACAAGGTGTCTATCCGCTTGGGGCGCTTAACTGACTAACGTGAACGGTTATTAGTGCGATCTTGCTCACTAGCACTAAGCCATTCTTAATATGCTACTGAAAGAAATTTAGATCAAAGAAAGGTAGGAAGGTCGAGAAGTATAGCACATGAGCGCTATTTGGGAGAGACCAATATGTCCCCTTTTGGTCGTGTAATCACCAGGTCCTTGTTGCGTACTTCTTAATGTTACCGGAAAATCTACAACCACGGCTGATTGATCCAGTAATACGAGGCAGATGCGATGGCTGTCTGTTTTCGTGAATTTGCTACAATGTTCACTAAATAACGGTGATGTTGTCGTATCTACTAACTAGCATCGGGTTGTCCTGAAATGAACACCTGAAAAGGAAGCATACAAAACCAATATTCGAGCGTGCATAAACATAATCTTCTTGTAGACATATCCTGACTGAAAGTCTTCCATTGTTGAAAGGATATTTCTTGTTTCCTTTATAGCAAGTTTTATTTAATTCAGCAAGAGTTTCAAAATCAACGTTATGAAATTTCTAGTCAACAACTTCGTTTTCTCAAATCTGACATCGGATTGAACTTCTGTTTTTTTTTTTTTTTTTTTTTTTTTTTCAAATACAAAATCAAAACTTTAGTCTCCCTAGCTAAACTCCCTTGGGTCATCAGCAAAGTATCTCAATGCATTTAAAACGGAATTTATTTACAGCAAAAACAGCAGTGCTTGTGATCTATCGAATGTACAGCTCCGAACAGAAGCGTTGCCACACATGCACTGGTTCTGGTGCTGGTGCCTTAACGACCCACCACTCCCCAGCATTGTGAATGGTGCGTCCTGAAAAAGCAGAGTATTTTCGTAAAATTTGTGACAGCGGTTCGTAACTTTACTTAGAATATGGAGAGTACAGGAAGTGTGATAAGCCAAATTTAGCGTAGTCAAATTCTGGTTGTGTTAGTATCTATTGCCGCTATAGTGAAAGATCAGTTAACATATGTAGTAGAATCAATAAAGAGAGTGGGTTAATAGGACATATGGTTGAAATTTACTGCAGTTGCTCCCATCGAAAATGCTCTTAGTCGTACTCTTAGTCGCTGCCACTGTGCCAAGATACCCAGAGAGTTTCTCAGCTGTCACACACGTAAACAAATCTTCGATATTTCATCGTTGTTGTTATTAATTTTAATTTAACTTAATGCAAAAACACACAAAATAATATTTTATAACTATACTTGCATAAAAAATGATTTCCAACGTCGTTATTTTCACAACATTCAAATTCTTTCAAATTAGGCAAAGTTTGTTTGACAGCTGAAAATACATTTGTCTTTTTCTTCAATTTAATTCTGACTTACTTCATGATACTCTGAAAAAAGCTAGGCTCATGCACACAAATTTTACAGGTATCAAAACTTTCTGTTGTGTTTATATAATAAGTAATATCACCTCGGGTGACTGGGTGCTGAGTGGTCGGTCGTCAAAAAGCAGAGAATTTTCCTAAAATTTGTGAAAGCGGGTTGTAATAATAAGACTCCCCATGTAAAACTTTTCAATATACGATACGCGTATTACTTCTGTTAGATGTTCTTTGGTTCCACTACCTTCAAGTCAAACCAGAGAAATAGTCAAATTGAGTATATTTTCTGCAATTGGTATACTATTTTATCCACGCATATATTAGAACTCTCTGGGAGAAAATTCGAGCAGAACCCTTCAGGAATTTCGTTTCTCTGGATCAAAGGTACATTTAGACGGTAAAGGTATGCCTAGTGAAACCGAATGAAGTTGGGAACATATCTATGTTAGGTATTACATGTTACGTAACTTTTCGTTGGATGAACCCCTCAATTCATTGTCATATAAAAGGCTTTTAGTTAATTTAACTTTAGTAGATTACACTAATAAATGGCGTAGAGATCCACAGACGATGTGATTAAGCCCATAAAAGTATTCTATGCAAATCTTCATTAATTCTGAAACATCATGAAAACCAAAATTGAAAGAAAGATCTGTGGGCCTACATTTTCAGCGTATTGAAATTTCATAATATATGTATGACAAATAATTTATTTACATAAAGAATAGCCACACTGGATGCTAATTCGTTCCGACAGAACTGTGTTTGACTTCATGGCTACTCTATGAGTACATAGGTGTCTGCAAGTACTGATCCACGTAATTTTGATGTGTTGGATGATGGTTGGTGGGCAATATTACAATTTGTAATTATGAAGAATAAAATAAAGAGTTCACTGCTTGCACACGTTATAATACGTTTATATGTTCGTAATTTTGTTAATTACAATAAATATTTATGATAAAACATTGAGGCCAGTTTAATGTGTAGTGTAATATGGCATGGCGAATATTTCCAAGACTTGTAATACGCCTTATTGGGACCCTACCTGGGAACGATACCTCAGACTGAGGGGGTGCGCTGAAATTAGCCACACGAGTTAATGTACTTTACCAGGTCCCCCAACTCTTGGTCTTCTAGCTCCCCCAATTCGCCGAAAAAGTAGTTGCCGAGCGCATTCCTCCTGCACTTGGTAAGGTTAGGGTATTCACACAGTACAGTATAGTACAGCTTTTGCAGAAGTCATTGCATGCAGCTTGCATATGCTCTGCATGTTTACCGAAAACTCATTGCCCCGTATTAATTACAATAAAGTCACGCACATCATTACGGTTCCTCCTCCGCAGAGATTCAGTCCTCCTAGGATAAACCTCGGGTCACAGCTGTCTTGAAATCTCATATGTGCTCAAATCTCCCTATCTCCGATTTGTCAGCTTCAAGGTCTGTACGTCTAGGAACCTCTTGACTGATTCTAGAAGCCGATCTACGGGTTTCTCTGTTAGACATATATTAATAGCCGAACCCTTTCTAGCCAGGGCTGGCATACAAAAGTTTCATATATAGTATTTGGAAATTAGTTGGGAATTCGTTGAAGCCGACTATTGAAATTTTGGTTGTGAATTAATTTTGTAGCGATTGTAGTTTTAGAATTGAAAATAGGCTACATCAGACAAACCGTTCAGAGTGCTAAACAAAACTACTTTTTGCTCATAATTATCATTTATATCTATAAAATTGTTGCTGAAAAATAAAAAACACGTGGTTTATTTACATGCTAAAACAAATGTGTTAATATTTCAAAAATTCCACACCAGTTGATATTAAATTACTACACATAGATCAAACTGTGTACCAATTGCAGAAAATATACTGATCATACTGATCAGGCTTTACTTCGCTAAAAAGTTGAAGTCAGTGCAACTCTTCTCCGCACTGGCGCAAGGAGGCTAGTTGAGTTTTCCACTTTGTTGTATATAAATATTTTTTTTTGTCGTAAGAAAAGATGAAAGATCCTTATCACGGAAGCCTAGGTCTGCTTATGTAAAATAAAAGCTGAAAATCGAAAGGAAACGAGATAGTAGGAAAAAGCTCAAGACTTTGTCAAAGGATGGCGGGGGCGGGGGGTAGTAGTCAACGCGCTTATCAACTGCGATACTAATTTATATTTAAAGGTTTAGTTTATTTGAGCTTTTAAATCCAAAACAAACGATAGCATGGGAGGTTTACTATGAGCAGCTTGTGCGGCTTATGGAAATGAGTGGTATTAAGACGAAAGGTTTAAAAAAATTATTAAAAAATGATTCTAACCTAGGTTAACATCTAGGACATTTTTCAATACAAGTTTCGATACATACATATCTACAGAATGATGTAGATATCTTATTTCATTATAGGACTTGTAATATTTCTCTCCATCTTAACTAAGTAATTTGCTTTCCGTGCATGTTCTTTGTTTCTAGTTAAGCGAATTTCATGTAAATTTTAAATGAACTAATTTCATTAATAAATTAAACTTAATTTATTCGAAGCCAAGAAGCGAACTACGTAGATGAAATCCCTGGGTACACCCCAAAGCATGCACTTTTAGTCACCACATGTGGCTTCCTAAACAGGAACATATCCCAGCCATGTATAACTTCCTAAAAGTGGATTTATTTGTAATTTAAATGTCAGCTAAGTTTAACAGAAAGGGAATTCACGAATTAAGCGAAGAAATTAAATTAGATAAAAATCAAGAAGATGTATGTACATTATATGTATATGTGTAAAGCTAACTGAGCGCATATTACAATGCCAGTGATAAGCTAAATTTCATCTGGGAACCATGTGAGCACGTCCCTCCATATTTAATGTTAGCAATTATTAAGACACATCACGTAACCTAAACATTTCATAAATTTCAGAACAGGCAACGAACCTTGTATACTCATAACTTAAGGAGTTGGAAAACTTTCAGATGATAAATGGTTCCAAGTAAGGTTCACGTCATTGGTTCCTCAAGAATGTGTAGGCCGATCCAATATAGGTAGTAGGTACTCCGGTACCAGATAGTAACTGAATTCTTGTGAGTTGATTCGTGAGATTTCGAAATTTTAAATTGTTCGGAAAATTGCGGAAAAATGTCTGCACATGATATCTCCAATAACCTATTTCTAAGGGGGAGCAAATTGCGGAAGCAAAGATAAAAGGAGCGTTAGTAAGTGATGCTTCTTGTGCCAGTGCTTGTACCAGCGAGCCTGTATTGTGGGAAGGAAAATTATTTCCAGTTGTTAAGTTTCTAACTTGATTTATTATCTTTCTTTTGAAGGGTTGTCTAATTTTGATTATGTTTATCCGACCAAGTTGAGATGAGAGCTAGTTCATTAAAGATATGCCAAAAGGAATAAATTTGAAAAGTTGTCGACGTTGTCGACACAAGTGGTAGTTACTAGAAAATATGTAGTTGTCAACAAGTATACATATTTTGAAGTTGTTCTGGAGTTAATTTCATATTAATAATTGACTTAAAGGAATATTTTATGCCTGTGAAACTTTTTGTTGAGTCAATGGAATTTTCCAGAGCTAGCAACTGCTGGTCAGTGCAAGTATAAATATTATACTGATTCTGGCAAAATTTTTTCAATACCAGTACATATTGATATATGTACAGTGGTCCTGGATAATCATGAATATTTCCATATACACAATATTAGATAGATTTATATAGGAACAACAATTGGAACTGCATCCTTACAAACCATAGTCGAGTTGGTAAAATTATAACTGGTCTTGATTTCTGACAAAAATAATGTAATACAATACATAAATGCCATTCGATTAGAAGAAAAAAGGCGTTGCACTATTGTTGTTCTTGATTTACCCTGACCGTATTTGAGCTCCCTTCCTCCAACAAACACTACGTACCCATATATCTTGTTATTAGGCCTCTCTCGTTGGATATTACCTATTACTACCTACCATGTATGGAGAGACTGGAAAGAATAAATTCAAAATATGACGAGAGTCACAGTCTTGAATGCTCATTGACATTAGACCTCGTGATGCCATATCGGCGGAATTGCCCTTTGTACGTACATATCCCCACGTATTATTTAGGTTACCTTCCTGTGTCCCGGTAACTATGTTTGCTACATAAGTTTTCCATCGATTTGTATGACTTGATATCCAGGCCAATACGATTTTTAATCGCACCATGAAAAGCTGCTGACATTACTCATATGCATGTCAGCTCGAGCTTGACTTGGTAGTCTAGTTAACAACAGTTGAGCGAATCTTTTTAACGCCATTATCCTTGATTCGTCAAGCTCGGGAACCTTGCCTGATTTGAATGGCAGCTTCACTTCATAGCTACCATTATCGAGGCGTTTATGATTCTCACTAAAGAATTGCTCACATTGCTCTTTTTCTTTTGTGAGCTTGCGTTTTGGCTTGAGTTCTTCACATTCCCAAAACTTCCGCACTTGACTATTTAGCTGTGCTAAGTCATCAGCACTACTTGTGGTGAATGCAGAAAAATTTCTAATTTTATCCACTTGATTTTTTAGTGCTGGTGTTTCTCCGAAAAGAATCCACCCTAGCCTTGTATTCTGAGCTATGGGGGTCCCTTCAGGTCCACTCCTAATTCCCTTGCATAAAATCTTTGCATAGGTATTCACACCCAACAACAGGTCTATTTTTCCTGCCATTAGGATCTCTGGGTCTGCTAACCTTATGTGTGTTGGTGAGAATATATTAGTTATCTTCTTGATAACATAAGCCCGCAATGGTATTTCAAAATCAGCTGAGGTGTAGATCCCAATTCTGTAATGTAATTTGTAGTGACGTTGAAACGCCTTTCAGTTGCAAGGACTGATAATCGACTTCGGAAATTAACGAACTTTGTGATCCTAAATCAATCAAAGCTCACATGGGAATTGTTATCCCGCTTCTGTCCTTTACATGCACTATAGCCGTAGCTAATAGTGCTTGTGTGGCTTTCTGCTGATTTGAACAGGCATTGGCCGAAGTTGATGGGACAGAATCGTCTGACTGTTTCGATTGTATGGTCTCAACAGCCTTTGACTTTGTTGAAGACATATTTTTGTCTTCATGTAGCCATGTGTGGTGACGTTTGTCACACTAGAAGCATCCATTTCTATTCGGACATGCTTCTTTATTATAAGGTTTTAAACAATGTGTGCAAAGCTTGTTTTTCATCACAAGTTCGCATTTTGCATTAAAACCCTTTTGTTTAATTTGTGTGCATTTGTGGATTGTGTGTTCTCCTTTACACATAGACAGTTACAAAAGATATTATGTTTCAACAGGATCTTCCGACGAGTGTCAATATTATGCCGTCGGAAATCATCGCAGTTTTGTACGCGATGGTCTCCCTTACATACCAGGCAACCATATTGTTCGTTCACGTGATAGTTTAATGTTTTATTTTGTCCATGCTTGTTTATGGCAACATAACCAACCTTACTGGGGTTAATGGCTTCCAAAGTTCGGAAGCGAGATTCTAGGAAACAAAACATTTCCTTTACCTCTGGAATCTCTGTACACTTGGGGATTGATTGTTCCCATAGATTTCAAGTTTCCATCGGTAATTTTTGAGTTATTATGAAAATAATTATTGGATCCCAAGGTTTTTGTACCTATTCCAAGTGATGCCAACTCATGTAAACATTCCTTTGTTTTATCATGTAAATTTTTTACGCTATTTTCATGTTCACCATTTACTATAGCTTGATTAAATAAGGCTTTGAGTTGTGTAAACACCAATACATTTTTATTATTATATCTTTGTGTCAACTCTGCCCAAGCTGGTTGATAATTAGTACTATTTACATCGTATTGTCGAAATATCTTTTCTGGTTCTCCAGATAGATTGGACTTTAAATAGTGCAACTTTTGTACTAAGGGAATTTGAGAATCCTTGTAATCAAAAATTCAAACATATCGTGGAAAGATCTCCACTAATTGTAATCACCATCAAATTTCGAAATTTCAATGCTAGGAAATTTTATGTCCGTTTTATGGTCACTGATTAGAGCTGCCTCTGATTTAGTTACCTTTGGCTGTTGAAGCTCTTGAAGTTTTGATAGCTGTTCTTTGAGCTCCTCTAAAAATCCGAAGTATGCTTCTTCGCATTCTTCAAAAACACGGCTTCTTTCATATTCGTTGAGTGCTGTGTCCTCAAACTCAACTAATAACTTTTGGTGATTAGCCAAAAATTATTCCCACAATTCCTCAATACTCCGGCTTCTTTGCTTCAGATAACCTTTTGTAAACTGTTCCTCTGAACCTACTATTTCTTGGTAATTAGAGATCGCGTGAGTTAACACTTCTTTGAATGCCTTTTGTGCCTATATAAGTGCTTCCATTTTAATTAGTCTTCCTTCATCAAACACACAGAAAAATTTGAATTGATATATATTTTTATGTTGTTAGTTTGAACATCCAATAAACGTATAATGCTAACGGTTTATCCGGCTCGAAGGACCAATGTTACAGCTTCTATGGCTGTACATACAAAAATTAATAAATAATTAATAAATGGAAAGTAAATGATAGGAAAAAACTGGTTCAATAAAAGATTGACCTGCTTGTAATACGTTTATTGCGTACTCTTAAAAACTAACAATAATCCTACAAATAAATAATAATTAAATTCGAAACAATAAAGTTAACAAACAAAAAATAAAAAAAATGAATTCAACTCTTAATTTATACTTATTACTAACAATCTGCAATAATAGAAATAAAAAATTAATGAAGTGAAATAAATTGGTATAGCAATTCAAATTTTTGTTGTAATAAATGTAAAAATATAAAAATCGTGGTTAGTGTATATTTGAAATGGATTAGTGTATTTTCTACTTATCCGAAACTCTCTGCGGTATACTCAATCCTGATGGTCGATGTAGTTGTTCACTGTGCCCGTGTCTAACCTAAATCTGGAGCATGGATATCTCCCAAAAGGTTCAATGCCAAGATATGGTGCCTCTCCTGAATCCAAAAGCCAATCAGCAAAAAAAAAAAATCTGAAAATATCCCAAACGGTTTTTCCGCTGATCTAGCCTAGATATCAACCGGGATTTCTATTTAGTATGGAAATCGCGCAATACTATTGATTTCCCGATTAATTTGATTGACTGGAGTTCCCTGCCACACTTCACTTGGATATGTCCCGAAATGAAATGTTTTGTGAAACCCTTACGTTAACTTCAGTAACTTGAATATTTCCCAAATTACCTTTGTCGAATAGTTATTAGTAGTAAAGAGTAGACAAACAAAAAAAACTCGAGACTACAGAGTTTTATTCTTACCTTGGTAATATCCCAAAACTGCGAATTAACTCTCCAATCTCAGTATATAGAAAAATTTAAATGTGAAATTTTCTGGTAATATCCCAGAAATTTTCCCTTTTTTATATGAAGAAAGAAGATCTCAAAGCATAGAAATTTATTCTCTATTTGGTAATATCCCAAAATCTTGAATTTATTCTTAGCTTCAGAAGGTATTTAAACTACAGAAAATTTTCTGGTAATATCCCAAAAATATTTTAAAAATGTTATCTACCTGTGATTGAGGAAATACTGTGGGAATAACCCTACAAAATGATTGAGAAAGATGTGAAAAAAAAAATGCTACTGGCAATATTCCAGCTAGCTGACCTTTACTGGTGAAATACCGAGCAACAAGTGATTTTTCTTCTGAAATTGCCCCCTTTTATATGGTCGAGGCTAGATGCCGTCTATTGGTCTGTGGCTTCGCTTAGTTGCTAGCTATTATTCTCGACTTTGCGTAAGCTCACCACGGCGCTGTAACTTTTATGATTTTGAGAAGACGGGGGCGCCACTTTTTAAATGTTGTGGTTTGACATTTGTCATTAAATTTATTTTTGTGGTGATTTTTTCTTTTGCAAGTTTATATTTATTGTATGAAGAATACAAGAAAATTATAAATAAAATTTATAAAAACTAATGTTTAGTTATTTGTGAGGACATATATGTCCTGGAAAAGAAAACCCTGCACTGGATATTGCAGATGAAGAGATAAGTGGTTTAAAAAGTTCTTCTCTTCCTTTTCAAACAACTAGTGATTTTGTTTAATTTTAGCTGTGTTTGCTGGTTTTTACAGCATGTTCTAATCCTTGCGTGGACAGAACTGGATCTATTTATTAGTTGAAAAAATACATTCAATTTCACCAAGGTGTTCCTTCAGAGGTCATCTTTTTGAAATCTTGCATTAGATTTCAATAAGACTGGTACATTTATGCATGCTACTATATTGAAAAGTATAGTAAGACCTGGAACACTTTACGTCTTTATGGTGAATGTTGGGAATGTTAAGTAACCTAGCTGCAGTAGTTGTATCTTCATGGTATCTTTTTTTTTGCTTTTTACTGGTCGAGTAGAAAACTGGAAAAGTGGCACAGATTTCCGTCCACTGGTGGTGTGTATGTATTGCCTAGTATTTTTATATATATATGTATTTTTTAATTTATATATATTCTATATTTTTTATACTTACAAACTATATTGTTTGTATGTTTTGTTTTTTTTTTTAAATATATTTTCCGTTGCTAATTGCAACAATTTAAGAAAAGTGAAATTTATAAAAGCGTTCCTAATATTCAGGTCAATACACCGGCAAAATGTATAAACTACATTTCCTGCAAAAGTGCACTCCCGTCGCGAAATATCAAGTCACATCTTTTAAATACTGAACTTGGCACATAAACTTTATAAACTTTTTTACCAGCGGAATTTTTATGCACATTTGTTCAAGCATAAGAGACCAAAGTGCTTTGCATCAACTTTACAAAGTTCAACATTAATGCAACTTCAAGTTGAGTTCAGTATTAACGATTGAACTTTTTTAAGAATTAGCCGATTGCAAATTAGAATTTTAATCAATCTAACAATATATATTTTCTGTTTGGTGCTAAATTCTTAAGGGGGTTACCACAAAAACAAAAAGCCCACTATGTACATGCAAAGTTATATGATGCTGTAGTATTCATCTGCATTATACTCCAAAGCATTTCGGGCATTTGTACAGCAGTACAGCTTCGCATGGCATGACGAAATTTTAGATACTATGTCTCTAGGAGTTTTCATAGAATTTTTTTGGAACTTATTAAATGTTTCTGCGTGAGGAGCGGGCAAGTGGCACTCTTTGTGCTGTTGGCCAGAGACTTTTCCTTGTAATTTGCTTGGCACCATTTATTGCTTGGGCAAATTTTATTTTACTGAAGCCGATCAACAAATAAAAGTCTTCCGAGAATTCTGAGTTGTAGTATCCAATATAATTTCGGCAATACTCAGATTTTGTCAGTTTTTCCCATTTTATTAACTAGATGACCAAAGAACTACATTTGAGAGATAGATTTGAATTTACCAACAGAAAATCCAGGTTGAGCTATGTCTGGTGGAATTTCCAATTCAATTTTAGTGTATGACTGTATAGAATCTTATTTCTATTTAATTCCTCAATGTTCATTTTCAAGGAACATAATTCAATAAGATTAGCATAGTCGGAGTTAATGTAACTGGAAAGTTTTGAGGGTGACACATTGTGTTTGTGTAAGCTTGGCAATAAAGCAAAGATAAAGGTGTGCACCGATTTCTTGTATTTCCACATCTAAAGTAGTGCTAGTGACAATAGAAACAATTAGTATGAAAAAACAGCTGATTATATAATTTCGCAAAGAATAAAAAATTGAACAATAAAAGTAAAACAGTAGTAGTACTTAAAAGATATAAATAAATGAAAAAAAAACATATATATCTAATGTTTATATTTAAACTCTCCCCCTGTGGACAAAAAATAACTTTCGTGCAAAGAGCTCAACTAAAACATTTATAAAAAATAAGTTGCTTTTGACTAAAATATATATTAAATCGCATAAACATTCGTCCGCAATTTCTCTTATATATAAAAGGATTTAAAAAAAGATTTAAGAAAAATATTATTGGTACCAAGTCGATATTTTCATGGGCCGACTTTTCATTTTAAAAAACTTTATGCAAAATAAAAAATTAAATTTTCAAAAACACCTTTGATTGCAATAAGTTTATAAATAAATTCCTCAAATAAAAAAAGAAACAAGAATAAATGTTGTCAAATTAAACAGCTATGAAAGAAAAGGTTGAAACAGGTTGAAACAGCCAAAATATCATTATTGGAAATACATAAACCCCTAATGTTCATATATATGAATCAAATTGTTTCACTTGTTATCGTTATAAAGGACAAAAGGGACCTCTTTGAAATCAGTGCTCACGTTTGATCAGATATCTTCAATTTGAGAGGGAAGTAGTGAATTTAGGGCGACGATTCTCAAGAAAACTTTTGTCTGGACATTACAAGGAATATATTGGCGTACTTCATCCTACTTATTTACCGAAACACGCTATAATCTGACAACTCCCCACATCTCATCAATTTTTGCTTACAAACTTCCTTTCTACAGCTTCATTAAAACCTATTAGGGATTAAAATACAAAAAAAATAAAAAATATTGGAATTGCACATTTTGAGATATTCAAGGATAACCGAAATATCCACATTTTCAGAAAAATTACCTTGATTAATTTTTCTCGCAAGCCTCAAAGCTTCCCAAATGAAATAACGTTAGTTTCGTTTAGATGAGAATAAATTCTAAGATATGAATTTTTAATATTATAACTACTAAGCAAAATTTTCCCCATTTTAAATTTCAAAAGACCGTACACTGGTCATAAATGGATCGCAACAAAAATTTACTATTTTCAATATTGCTAAACTTCCTGTAAAATTACATTAAAATAAAATAAAATACTTACACAAAATAGATCGATTTTCTGTATAACGGCCTTATAGGATTATTTCCTTTTCATATACTCAAATTTGCATACCTTGCAATATTCAGCGTTCTCTTTATTCCATAATATTATCGTGGCGAATTTATTAAGACGTCCCATGATTAAATAATAGTTACTCACAATTATAAACAAATAGATTATAAATAGACTGCAAAAAAATGTATCGCTTCCCAAGAAAAAATAAGAAATTATCAATGATGGAACTTAAAATATCAAAGATCAAAGGATGGATGCTCGGGCTGGCTATCGGTCTTTCTTTTGGACAACAAACTACAGATTGGTGTCTAAAATTTTTTTTAATTTTAAATTATGCCACAACTTTTCGCGGGTGAACACTCCGCGTCTTCAGGTGGTCTTATCGATAGTAAGCTTTTGCCCCCAGTCGAGACCTCAGTCAGCATGTATGAAGAACCGGGGGCAAGCACCGGAATCACCCAAGTATCGTATGAACACATTCGATTTCTATACGGTAACGAGCTTTCCCAAAAATTCAAAAAATTCAGTAGACTATTAAGTAAAAATGCTTCTATGACATTCATGTTCCGTAAGTATTAAGAACATTGTAAATTTTGGCAAAAGCTTACTATCGTTACTTTGTAGATAAGTCCACCTGAAGCGGCGGAGTGTTCACCCGCGAAACGTTGTGACATAATTTGAAATTAAAAAAAATTTTAGACACCAATCTGTAGTTTGTTGTCCAAAAGAAAGACCGATAGCCCGAGCAACCATTATTTCATCTTAATCAAGACGGTCAAGACCTCACTCAGCATGAAACTTAAAATATTCCGCGAAATCTACACACATATGCCTTATGTAGAAAATAACGGCATACACATTTCGAGCATGCAGACTACAGCCCGTAGAGCATTCAAAACAGATGAATACTTCCGAATGCACATCATTCCATCTGACGGTGATGAAATGAATTAAAAACGCCAACTTGTATGCAAAATATATAAAAACAAGAAAATTTTGCCGCTACCAAGGTTAATATTATTGACTTTATCATTGCACTATACAATTTGAGTTTTTCAAAATAAACAGAAAAAGATTCGATATCTGTTACAAATTGAACTTTTTTGCAATAATATTATAATTTTGGTAGTTATCCTGCTATAAAAATTGAATATTTCAAACGAAAATATATTAGTGACCAAAACATTTTTACTAGTTTTCCCTCCTTCACTTTCTATACCACTTCAAGATATTCCATACTCAAGTACAAATTTATCTACTTGATGTAATATTATTAACGTTGTTTTGTACCAGACTGTGCAAATTTCATGGATTCTTTTTAAAGCTAATTGCATACATATTAAACCCCGAAATCTTTATTTTTGACATGTCATTACCTAAGTTTATAATTTTTCTCAAACTATATCCAATTTTTATTATTATATTACGCACAAATTTGACGAAGACTTGTACTAACTTTTCGCGATTTTTAAGATTTCAGTGGTAACCCCCACTTAATAAGAATCGTGGAAATAGAATAACATTATTTAACATTCATATATTCAAAATACAATAGATGTCTATATTGTGGCAGGTTCATTCAGCCAAAAATTATTTCCAATCTAATCCTATCACCCCAATATACAAATAATAGAGCTCAACAGCAATTGACATAGGTCATATTACGCAAATTCCGATAAGTTGAATTTAAAACATTTATCAAACTATCACGTGGACAAAAATTTTGATCGATATGTCGTTCAGTCGCCCATCTTTAAGGAAGATTCTCCTCGTATCCCGATGATTTGCTGAAATTGCCATTGATCGACTCAATGACCTGAAACAAAAACTACAATGAAATAGTGCTCTTTATAGTGATTACCTTCTGCAAATTCATTAATTAATATTACACTTTTGGCCATTTAGAATATCGTCGTGGAATCTGCAAGAAATCCTATATGCAAAAATACTAATTTTACATGAGAGGCAAAAAACTGTTTATTTTCATAGGCGTATATCAACAGGGTCCTATTTTGATTTTATAACAGTAGGTACTAATAGAAGGGAATCACAATAAAATACTTATTTAAGTAATAACAAAAAATGTATTTCCTTTATTTATAAGATTAATAAGTAAATGGCACATAGGATATATTTTTGTTGCTGTTAAGGTTTACATAGGATGTATTACCCTACTTTTTCATCCAACATTAAATGTTTTATTTATTTAATTAATTTTATTTATTCTCGATAAAAATAAGTTTTACATTTTAAAATGAAATACAGAAAAAATACTTCAAGTTCCAAATTCTGCGGATATATAAAACGTCAAAGTAAACAAAAACGTCAAAATTCAACAGTCAGTAACACTTATAATAATATTGGAAAAAGCGAAGTTAGTTTTTCTTATGTAAAAATTCCTTGGAAGTGCTTTAGCATCTAATTCAGTCTTTCTTCCTTTATCTGGTTTATAAGTCAGGCCGTAATAGAATGAATGGTAGTCCTTTTCATTGAATTGCTTAAGATCCTGTAGATGACGAAATTTTGTTTCACCGATGGGAAGAGATGCAGAGTGTAACATTATAGGGATAGAATGAAGTATTTTTCTGTTTTGGGATAGAGGTAAGAAATCTCCTTGGAAATAAAGGCGATACCTTATTTCCCCTGTGGCTTCATATTACAGTTGACGAATATCTGTCATAGTTGGGTCTCCAACGTTTTTCCCAGGACTTAGTGATGATAGGTTTGTGTTTAAGCTTTCATAATTAGTAAAGAAGTCGCAACGGACGACCGTAATGTTGTACGGCTAAGATGGTCGTGGAGACCCGCATTCTTGAATTATAATCCGAAGGAGAGTAAGTTGCTGACTTGAAAAGGTGCTCTAACGCGGAGTGTACATTATCAGCCTCCACCATGGAATGTGCTTTCTTTACAAAGAGCTGTTGAATTTTGATGGATTTCTTTATTGAAATATCACTCAGAGTGCTTGTTAAGACCTTGTTTCTATTCTGGTAATTACATCCATCAGAAATCAATACCATTTCTCTGTAACTGTCATTTATATTTAATAAGTAATCAATGATACACGATATACAATCGTTAGCTGTTACTTCACCGTTTGCTTCATGCCACACGTATAAGTACACTTCTTTATCATTAAGCTGGTAAATAGTGAAGCTATGAACTTGGAGTTTTTTGTTATAATGTAGAGAAGATTTTAAAGTCTTTGGGCAAAGCAGAACACTTGGAAAAGTCATTGTAAGTACGAATTTTTGCACTATCTTTCGCTGCTCTTTTTGCATAACAAGTTGCGTTCTTATTTTGAACGTGAGCTTCATACTCCTCTTTAGATACTGTGTGTATTTTGTAAGCCGAACAAGTGTCGCATTGCTCCTTTCGAGGCTTATGTATTGCAAAGTTATTTCCTTTGAGTATATCGTAGAATTTTTTACCTGCAGGCAAAATATTCTTTTCTGTGAACGAAGTATATCATATACTTCATACATGTGTAAATTTGACCGGAATGAATATTTGACGTAAATTTTGCTTGATGACGATCGACAGTAATGGCTAGGCACTTTTGGAAGAAGTTCAATCCATTCCTTAATTTTAGTAATTTTTGGATATTCCTATTTTCAATCTGTTTTAATTGTGTCATAATTTGTGCCTGTTTTGCGTTTTTCATTTTCACAAGTCTTTTATTTAAAGTTTTCTTTTGTCCCGATCGTAGATTTTTTGTATTTTCAGAGTTGACTTGTTCTGGATTTCTAGAATTATTTACTGATAGTTTATGCATCAATGTTGAATGGTAGTTTTCAGTGTTAGAAAATCTTTCACAATATTTTTATATTTTACCCACCGCTTGAATGTGTGTTTAAAAGAAATGTACGACAAACTCTTATTTTATTATTAATTTTTCCCGCGGACGGGAATCGAACCTACACTTGTTAGAATCGGTCAATGATGGAGAAAGAAGAACTTTAAGAACTTTTATTTTTAATGATTCTAAATCAAATTTATAAATGCAGGAAGAAAAAACAAACGCCTCGTCCGGGGTTTGCAACCGGGACCTTCCGCTTGCCGGGCGACCGCTTTTACCACTGAGCTAACGAGACAGATGATTTTCCCTCTGGCATTCATAAATTTGTTACTTTTTGTCACTAGCCTACTAAGCCACGTTTGCTTTCAGCTGGCATTAATCAGTAACGATGAAAGCGTACAAATAAATTGTAAATTCCATTTTTTATTAATTTTTTCCCGGACGGGAATCGAGCCTACACTTGTTAGAATCAGTCAATGATGGATAAAGAAGAAATTTTAAGAACTTTTTTTATTTGTAACGATTCTAAATAAAATTCATAAATGCAAGAAGAAAAAACAACCGCCTCGTCCGAGGTTTGAAACCGGGACCTTCCGCTTGACGGACGACCACTCTTCTTGCATTTATAAATTTGATTCAGAATCATTAAAAATAAAAGTTCTTAAAGTTCTTCTTTCTCCATCTTATTTTATTATTATTATTTATTATTTGAGACGCTTCACTTCGAGGTCTTTGTCATTCCTTCATTTAATAATTTTCCTCGTGCAAACTGCTTCTTTTATAAATGTTTTTTTTTTTCTCTGGTTATGTTTTTAAATCCTACCAAAAGAACCTTTCAGATTTTCATCACTTGAAGGATCGATTCGTGCTTTTAATCAAGTGTGTTTGATTACATCGTCCTTTAACTTTTCTTTAGCTTTTTTCTACTATGTGAGGTACCTTCCCATCATATGTCTTGTAATTGAGATGAGTTTGAACTGCAATTCTTCTCATCCGTGTTTGTTGTCTTTTGGATGATATGGTTGCAACGTATTGTATAATTCGCTTTCTACAATACATTTTCAAACGTAACAATTTCTAAATTTCGCTATGAAGGGAGCGCAGAATTAATCAGTGTAAGAGGCTCGCCGCCTATTATTTCAATTCATGATTCCTCTACACAGCCACCAATGCTTTTATCAACATTCAGTACTTTTTCTAAATATGGTTGTTCATAACCTATTGCAGTTTCTAGTTCCAGCTGATCAACATGAATAGTGTAAGTTCCTTGTGGCTCACTCACAGCTTGGTCAAAAATGTTATCCGATTGAAGGCTACTTTCCTGATTTGATGTTACTAGATGAATTTTATTTTGATTCATGGTAGTCAGAGAATACTGATTGTTATGGTCGCAGACACATGGAGCAGCATGCTGCATCATGTAAGCTGTAGCCTGTGTGGACAGTGCGACTTAATTCGGCTAACTGAGCGTCACATAATTGATATAGCGGAGCGCTTCTATATAGCTAAGTTTGCTAACAAGAAAGATGAAGAATCATATACATATAAATAGTGCATATACGGCTTATTCATCATATTTGAGCTATCCAGCACAGCTCCACCAAATTTAGGTCCAACTTTAGAATCATCTGTATATAGATACACGTATATACATTTTGCTTGCAAAGGTCAATATCCCGGAAATGAGGTGCGCATATCTAGTGGAGCTCTTTTTCATGGCTTCAACAGTTTTATGAGCATGTCCAGTACGACTTAGCAGTTTTATTTGTGTTCAATTTCACTGTAACGAATATGAGCGTGTTTCTGCTAATTGAGCGTGTCCACCACGATTCCGGCACAATATCATAGTATAGTGCTTACTAATTGTCTATATCAGCTATATGAGCGTTTCCAAATTTCTTCATTTCGATATCATCTGTATGAGCGTGTACAGCACGGTTCCGTCAGTTTTTCTTCAATTTACGATCATCCATGCGAGCATCATTTTGTTCGGTTTTTATTTCACCGATTGATTTTTGAAGTGGTTTTTCACATGTATTTCTAGAACGGTTCGTCGGACAGGAAAATTGATTATAACCAATTTTATAGGATTTTATATTCGGAAGAAGTTTTTAGTACAATAAAAATGTTTAGGACCGATCATTTTCACAGTATATGTAAAAAACTTAAATTTTTATATGGCAACACCAAGAAGAGGTTACCCTATTTAGTCCATTTTTATATGCTATTACTATAAAAACTCATTGTACAAAATTTCACGTCATTTGCCGACGTGTTCTCAGGCAGTGTCCAAATATGTAGTGGAAAACGAGATTTTTGTATGGCAACTCCACGAAAGAATTGCCCGAGTTTGCTCATTTTCGAACTTAATTATACTCTTTTTTTTAAAGTCCGTGTACAAAATTTCAGTTCTCTAAGAATACGCGCTCTTCAGTTATCGTGCGCACAGGCAGACGGACGGACAGGCGAATATGCAAAAATAAAAAATAACTGTAATATTATGTGTGGGTGTCCAAACAATTTTGCTCTGCCATTATTATTTCTGTGCGTTACAAACGGAATGACCTTAGT
Organism: Dioctria rufipes; assembly: GCA_963924295.1. Classification (NCBI taxonomy): domain Eukaryota; kingdom Metazoa; phylum Arthropoda; class Insecta; order Diptera; family Asilidae; genus Dioctria; species Dioctria rufipes. Next base: position 312,460,042 of record OZ002740.1, on the reverse strand, counting down.
ATACCCTATAGATGTCATCTAGGGTATAACAGCAACTATTATAAGTAAGTACATTTGTTTTTTGTATGGAAGATAATGGCGTAACGATTTTTGAATAATATGCAATTATAATTCTCAATTCACACACACATACACATTGCACTACGCACGGTCAGCGTACGCTTTACAAAATGAGCTTGATGTATCTTTAAGGAGCTATATGGTATAATAACGGTAGTCCAATATTACCCCCTATTAGTAAGATTTATACATAATATACATTACTGCAACTAAATGTTTGTACGGTAATCTCCCTTGTGTTATATTTTTATGACAACTAAAAACGAATTATGTAGTAATTGATCCTATGAGTAAATTTTTTACAGATGAAATATTTACGAGATTATTAATTTGCAATGACATATAAGAGGTTTTGTATCAGTGTGTTAGTAGGAAGTAGATGATTTGTTACGGGGTGGGAAGTGGACGGGAGATTAGTGTATTAATGGGAAAGGACAAAACCCTCGAGAATACTTCACAAGCCATGAAAGAGACTCCCTCCCTACCACATGCAAGGCCCAACGTAGTCCTTGCATTCTAAAATATTTGCAGTGTTCTTATGTAAAACTGACAAAAGTTTGATTTGAATAGCTCCTCCGCCCTAAACTACTATTCACACCGAAAAATGGTGTTCTGATAATCTTAAGCTTGCTTTCTTATTTTCCGAACTGTAATAAAATTTTCATACCTTTCCTAACAAAATTATTTAAAAAAATTTGTCTTAGCCAAATGACTACGACTTCTCAAAAAAAAAATTCTCAGCTGAGTAATCATTGTAATGTCGCTGTGCCGTCATGGCATGCCGTGGGCTGATGATATCGAATGTAGCTGCCTACAGATTCGGACTCCGGCTGCACATACACACATGCAATTATCACTCAGCTGAGAGGTATTGAGCGTAAAATGGTAAGGTTACTTTGTAATCAAAACTATTTTATTATTTTGTTAAGGAAGGTATGTAGTAAGTGCAGCCTTTGGGAAGATAACGAACCAAGCTGTAAATTACTAGAAGACTATTTTTCTGTATGGATAGTAGTTTGGGCTCTATAGAATTTATAAAATCAATGTTTGGTACTTTTCCATAAGCATCAATATAGAACATTTTAGAGAACGGACTCCGAACGCACACATATAGGTTTCTGTTTCATGGCTTGGGAAGTATTCTCGAGGGTTTTGGAAAGGAGGAATATATTAATGCGTTAGTGGAAGTGGGGGGTAGATAGTGTTGATGTATGCAGTGTGGCGGGGTGATTGGTGTATGAGTAAAAAGTGTTCTAGTGTTTGGTATGATGTTTGGTGTACTGTTAATTAGTGTTTTATTGTTTGGTGTGCTAGCTATTGATGGAAGGTTGATTAGTGCTGACAAGTTGGGAATTGGTGTCAGGTTGATTACTGGTGAAAATTTGGCGACTGGTGTAGTGTAAATTATGGTCTTGCCGAGAAAGTGCTGGCGAGCGGTTCGTGGAGCGTTGGTAGGTATGATGGTCTCTGCTCTCTGAGATCAGCTGATACGTGTTTAAATTTTTGTTGAGACTAGATGGAGTACTATTCGTGCTATTTTCTCTGTTTCCCAGGTGACTCTGGGCTTGCTAGGGATTCGACAGCGGTATCCCTCGTGATAGTTGAACTGTTTCTCGAGGTCCTACTATATTTTCTCGCTACCCAATTGGTTCCAGACAGATATTAATCGCTCGGTTAGTAGGACGCCTCTCAATCAGGTCGAATCTACACGATTTTCAAGATTTAATTCGGCTTCTGGATTCACAATTGGGTATTGAAAGTTTTCGAAATGGAAGAAGACATCTAATTGAGTCTCATCACGCACGATGAAACCGCACCTTCTAAGTCGCACCGGTGGATAGGCCCCGCCACATTTCGATTTAGCAGATTGGTTTTAGGAGAGCTGCTGGCTAAGATAGGAGCCATTGGATCAGACTCAGCTAGCTGCGGCTCCCTCACGCTAGCTCGCTGTAATTTCCCGGCGACATCCGTGCTGAATTTCTTCCTATTGATTCTCTTCAGTATTCCGGGGGTTCTCGTGCTAAAGTTTTACCGAGGTACGCAGTTAAAAACCCAACGCAGAACTAGTTGAAGTATTCCTAGCCTTTTCGTTAAAAATTCAATATCGATTTCCCAAATTTACAGTTTAACTAATTCAAGTTTTACTAGTACACTTTGATAAATAAATCAAAGGCCGAAATATAGAAACTACTTCCAACCTTTCAGCTAAACTTCAATCAAATTGTTGATTTCCCAAAATCTACAGATTGATGAGCCCAAGTCCTGCTGGTACACTTTGATAAGTAAAGACAAAAGGCCAAAATACAGGAGCTACTTCCAACCCGTCAGGTAAAATTCAATCAAGTTACTGATTTTCGAAATCTAATCAGACTCAAATTCCCGTATTGTCTGAAATTGGCAGAAATCTTTAAATATTTGGTGGGGAGTTACTCCTGTTGCATTTCTGTGTTCTAGTCCTTCACAATACTTCAAGTCAATAATTGGAAATAGGAGATGAAAGGAGAAATCAAAAATTAGTTAAACCCCGGGAGCACTTGCTACCGAGAAGTTGCATACACTCTAACTTCGACTACCGCAATGTAGGGAAACTCGTCTTCTTACAGATCTTTCGTCGAAGCTTTAAACTTGTTGATAGGAAATCTTGCAAATATTTACGCCTGCTAAACGGGATAAAGAGAAAAACGCCACAAATATTAACCACTTTGCTAGTTAGAAAATATAGCAAGCATAGAGAAAATGTAGACAAATCTAAAAATTGTTTTGCACTCTATTGGGTATTCCTGTTAAAGATTGGATGTCTATTCGTATTGGGATATACCGGGAATGTTCCTCTCCTTCCTAAACAGTCGAGTTGAACGGCCTCAGTTTCAAAACAGACGTAGCAGCTGAGAATATAGCTAACAATGTCAAAAATTCCCTTTTATTGTTCAATGCAAACCAGCTTTAGGCAATATTCCGGGGAAGATTAATATCATTCACCTAAATTAATTGAAAGCGGTAGAAATGTAGCTCCAAAAAGTTTGCGAGCCAATATGCAATAATTTACTAAAGTTACTATATTTAATTCAATAGATGAATTCGCCGTCGATAACTTAATTGTTGAAAAAAAAAAGTAGTTGGACCGTATTCCAGGAACTTCTTGCTAAGCGTTCAAGCTTGATGCCTACTTCACTATGAAAACCTAATTCTATCCGATACCGCAAGATTTGAGGTACTGTCCTTCACAAAGGTTATTGTGAGCTAAAGCTCTACCTAGTAATTCGTTATCAATACAAATCTATAAACTATCGTGTAAAATAATTTTGGACTTGATATAGCTGTAAAAGAAAATCCAGAAAAATACTTCATCGACGGTAATTCACCAACAATAGAGATTTAGAAAAAATTTTACACTTGCCACAACTATTAAAATATTTTATATTCGATAATTTTATTCTTACTAGAAATATAGAAACTTCCGTGTAAAATAATTTCGTACTTAACATAGCTGTAACAGATGATAATCAAGCAGCTCTATAGGGTTGCTTTTGATGGTTCAGTCTCAGCATCCACCAATAGACCGATAAAAGCCTCGGTCAAGAATCCACGATCGGGCAGAAAAGTCGGAGGTAACATTTTATTAAGTTTTGGCCTCATTTCGACCGCAGAAATTCGCAGGATGGCTTAAATCAACAAAAGGGATACAAATTGTATCCTGTGGAGAAAAAAAATTATCTCAGTCTATCCGTTACAATTCGCTTAAAACGGCGCTTATAGCACGACTTTTATGTTTATGTGTAAAATCAATTTTTCCCTACCATAATCATTTCTATGCATTACAAACGCAATAATAAACGGAGTAGTATATACACATAATTTACACAAAAAACGAAACACCGGAATTCTTATGAAAAATCTTTGAAATTAAGTACTGAAAAACATGAAAGAAATCCAGGATCAAAGAAAAATTATAAGGAATTAATCAGCGGAACAAAAAATTTTTTAAGAAACAAATCAAATCAAATACGAAAGCCATCCTGCTGTACACATATTAAATACGTACTCCAGACTTGTGAACAAATTTTATAATTTAATGTGTACAGCTTCCAATTATGAAAATGTCCAGTGACAGAGATATGTGGGGTGTCAAATCATTAAATTTAAATTAAACTACCGCCTGCGATACCGCATCATACCGTCAAAACTTAAACTAGGGAATTTCGTTGATTGTACGTGCCAGAAGGTAATTTCATTGCCGAAACTGTCGCAGATAGAATTCACATTATGCATGCATACCAACATTTGTTACTACCAACATAGATTCCATTTCAAATTGAATTCAAAACCAAATTCTACATTCACTCAAACATACATATATAGCTCATCTCGTCATCCGCATAGTAAATCTCTTAACAGATTCTGGTCTCAGGTCTTAATTTACTGAATCGCATTTAGATTGACAATATTCGCGGCAAATCCGATTTACTCTGCAACAAGAGAGTTGAAATTTTAGGATTTTTCCCGAATAGAATTATCCTACTTTTTCTCGTTCACTTTTTTTTTATATTATTACTGAAATCAAAATAATGCGATCAGGAAATTCTACCTTTGAAGAAGTTTTATTTTCCTGGAAAGCTTTTGCTTTTTGCTTTATTCTTATAATTATTTTGGGGTTGTTCGATTTAAACACAAAAAGCTTGAAATTTTGTTTGTTTTTGTTTGCGTTTTTTTTTTTTTTTAATGGAAATGTATTGTTATTTGATAAAAAGTTTGCCTATATGTGACGAGATGACTCCAATTATAATTTTTATGAGACTTTTAGGAAGTGAGCGCAAATTAAATAATCTTCTACAAATTCCTTAATGAATTGCCTCCTGAAGTGGATGTTACGACTTTTGAACCATATTTTTTTACATATTGCTTTTATAGCATGAATTAAATTAAATTTCAATGTTTCCGTAAAAAACAATAAGAAGACATGTATTAATGATCAGAAATGTTGACTACTACTAAGTTTTTGGATGATCTGGATTTCCTCTCCTGCAGTGACATGTAATTTTTTTGTTAAAAATTCATTATCTCAAGTACCTTTACATGATTAGCATGGTAAGAACCCTTTTCAAATACCACCTTTTTCAGTCTAGGTTTTTTTATAAAGCTCGCTATATCTTTGGAAGATGACAAAAAAGTGCCTGTGAGGTGGCATTTTCGAATACTGGTTTACGAGCAAGTTGGGGTTTGGTAAAAAATAACTCGGTAAAAAAAAACTCTCAGCTCCGGACTCTATGATTATTGAAATCATGAACTAGGTACATATAATTCTAGAAGTAAAATGAAGGTTTTAAAAGGGCAGAGTCTGTTAAGACATAATTACATAATGCTGATCCAGGGGGTCTGGACGTTCCTGACCCCTTCCCTAAATTTGAAGAAAGAAAAATTCAATGAATTGAGTTATTTGAAAAAACACATTTTTTATATTTTTTTTATTTATATAATTCAACTTCAAAAAAAATTTTTATTCCAAAACTTAAAAAAATCAAAATTTATTTCAATGAATATTATTATATGCATGAGATGTATGTGTATAGGTTTTCCGAAGAATTTGAGTATGTGACCCACGGAACAGACTTCCTCACTACCACATCAGAGCCCTAACTTAGTCCTAACTTCTAACATTTTAAAATATTTGCAGTGTTCTTATGGATGCCACCCTCAAATTATGAATTACCTTATTGTTACTTACCAAAAATGGAAAAGAAACTAAAAAGCATGCTCATAGGTCTCATTTTGATAAGTTCCATTGGCTCGTGTTATCACCCAAAGGTAAGGGTCTCTATTGCAAATATTGCGTTGTGTTTGCAATAAAGCCAGTTTGAGGTATTGAAACGAACCTCAAAAAGCTCGTCAAAGAACCTTTAAAATCGTTTGATAATCTTCTTCGAGAAAAAGGATCTCTTCCCACTCATCAAAGTAATCAATATCACCAAAAAGCTATTGAAATTGGCGATGCGTTTCTTAAAATATACCATAAACCTGCGCTTGTAGTTATCAATCGCCTTAGTAAACACCGAATGGAACAAGTTAAAGAAAACAGAGATTGTTTGAGGCCAATTATTAGTACAATTCTTTTATGTGGCCAACAAAATTTTGCCTTCTGAGGAGACAGAGATGATGGAAATACAAATTTAAAAGACGAGCAAGAAAAAAGTTTAGTAGCAAATCAAGAAGAAAATTTTAGAGCATTATTTCTATTCCAAGAGTTATCAATTTAAGCAATCATGTAAATACAACAAGTTCTAATGCAACTTATATTAGTAAAACAACATAAAAAGGAATTAATTGACACAAACAAATTTGTTATTCAAGATAAAATTTTGAGCAGAGCAAGAAAACAAAATTTTTTTCAATAATATTTAACGAGACAACTAAAATTTCGCATACAGCGCAGCTAAGTCTCTCTCTCAGATAATTTTATGATGGTAAAATCATGAAAGATTTTTCAAGATTTGTTGACGCTTATGAAAAAATGCGTGATGGGAGTGTTGGTGTTAGTGAAGAGCGTTAGTTGACTGGAGTTGCATTAGCTCATATAGTACAGGATCTTTGTTATCAATTTGATTTAGATTTAAATAATTCAATTGGAATTGACACAGACAGCTGTTCGATAATGACGTCTAGTACTGTTGGTGCTGTTCACGAACTTTTAAAGAAAACTGTTCATGCTAAGCGAAATCTTCAACTTTAATCTATTGTCGTAATGCAATTGCAATCATGAAAAAAAGTTCCAGCTTTTGCAAATGCCTCAGCTAAATGACACAAAGTCTTCAAAGAAGAGCTGGGGTATATTGTGCAAGGAATATGTGAAACTCGTTGGGTAGAAAGATATGAGGGGCCCTTGCAATTTCAGGAAAGAAACTTAATGAAAATTTGTAATTCTCTTGAAACAATTCCAAAATGGGAAGATAGTAAAAGTGCAAGTGAAGAACACTGCATTCGAAAAGCTCCTCAATGTTCGGAGTTTATCATAACTGTATGTTGAAGTGGTGTTTTAGGTAAGCTACTGAGACCCTTGCTATATTTTCTTATTTTAATATTATTATATATACTGTACTTAAACCCAATATTTATCTACATATATTATAAAACTAGAATATTTATTATATTTCTGTATATTCACATAAACATATAAAAATAAATAATATACGTATTAATAAATTTAATTTAATTTTTGTATTTTATAGGTGCAACTCTTCCACTAAGGCGTTTCCTTCAAACTTCATCAATCGATTTGAAAACAGCAACAGAAAAAATAAAAGAAACCATTAGTGTGCTTGAAAAAATAAGGAGATCTGAAGCTGATTCTGCTTTCCAACAACTTGTTTTCATACTGCCGACGAGTTAGATGTTGCATTAAAAGCCCTACGATTTGTTCCTAATAAAAAAAATCGTCCAGACAATCTACCAAATGAATTAATAGAGAAATATTTCCGCAGAGCTATTTACATTGCTCTGTTAGATTCAATAATCAGGGATCTAAAAAACCGACACTCTCCGGAAGTAATGTCAGTATTTAAATTTTGAGTTGTTCAGTCCACAGACGTTTTTTAATTCCCGCGACGAAATATTTTCTTCCTAAAGAAAAGGGGAAAAGACAGAAAGAATTTAATTCTAAAATAAATAAAAAAAAAAAAAAAAAATTTATCTGAACCAAGAACTTCCTCAATTTGTTCCAAAGATGTCTAAGTACTACAATAAATTGTTTTGACACCTAAAACGTATAAAATTATAATTATTTACAACAAAATTGTACAAAAATATCATTAACTTACATCAAAGTGTACATCGCTCTCGTATATTTACACTTCGTAATGTCACATCGTGACATTACGTCAAATCATTTGATTTCGCCTCAGTCATCAAATTCAACAAACGTCGCTAGGGCTACACCGAAAGACAATGCACCAAATTTATTAATGGCAACAAAAAAACGCTGCTCGCGTGAGGTCACCGTTTCGTTCATAATGATACGGTGAGAAAATTATCGAATATAGGTAGCTTTAAGAAATTAATGTAAATAGCTTATTTAGCAATAATTAGCGATTATAAATAAGGTAGTATTAAGAAAGAAATCAAGAATAAAGTTTTAACCATAGAACGGTAAAGACAAGGGCTTATTCTTCAGAATGCAGCGGTAATTAGCCAGGTGCTCCCCTACATTAAGATATTGAGGCACTCCAGCCAAATATCAATCAAGGATTGAGGCATTCAGCCAGATCCACAGGTAATTGTTATTTCTTTGCCTTTCATGAATATTGAGGCGATACGCCATATATTCGGTGTTAGGAATCTTTTGTAGGTTCTTTCAAAACACAAGAGGTTGACACTTTTTATCACTTTATTATTTTATAAAAATACTTTTTAAAATATTTAGCACTGCTAATACCTTGTAATAATTTTTATTTTCAACACTACTTGTTGTGTATCTAAATTTCTACACTAGATTTTATATCGAACAGACACTTCGATAACTCTTTATCAATCGCACTCAACACACAAATTCACGGCCCGCTCATCACGCTTATCTTATTACCCGCTTCGTATTAATTCCAAACTAAATGTCTTCGATCTTCCTCCAAAATGAATACCTCGTATTGAGTGTCACTCAAAAATTCTACCAATCATAAATTCTGCCTAATATTCGATTTTCGCGATATTGAGAAATCTCAAAGTATAAAGCTTGAAATTAATTAATAATTTTTGTTTATCTGGGTGAAATGTGAATGACACTCAATATGCCAAGCTTGCAATCTAATTTAATTTATTGTGTTTACTTTCGCAAGACTAGGTCGTGAATTTGTGGAATAATTACTTTCTTTACATTCGGCATAGTAAATAATTAATTTAGGTCATGAATAGAATATTTGATATCGACGAATACGCCAATCCATTGGCAATCAGCGTGAAGGCGAACATAACAAGGAACTACACTCTTGTATTCACAAACGTAAGTTGTAATAGCAACTACACGAGATTTACGCAATCCATTCATATCAGAGAGAAGTTTCGTTCATTCAGAACTTTCGAAAACGAAATTCTCTACTGGGGAATAAAAGCTGCAGAAAAATTGCGAACTTGCACTAACTTGTCTGGTCACCGATCCAATTAACTAAACCCCAGCTGATTAGACTGTACACAACGTGACTTCGATTGTTGCTAACCTAATTTTGAGCTCGTCTTTCCTGCAACACTTCCATCTACTTTATTGCTGACCTACTTTGGTATCCAGCTCTCGTGCGATATTTACATCGCCCTTCGCTTATCAAAGTTACCGTGTCTCACACTGCAAGCTATTCAGAACAAAATATCGCTCTCGACTTAATAGAACTGCAATAATATAATTAATTCCTTAGGACGCCAACGTGACAACGGTGTCTAATTTTTATTTTCCGATTATTTGGCTTCTACTGCATCATTAAATTGGCCATGAAGTTTTAAAAAGGAAGTCTATCTTGACCAATTTCTCTCGATTCAGTGTCCATTGGCCCTATCACGTGAAGCTATACAGTCCCAGAGATGCATCATTACGACCAAGGCCGTATTTATGGGGTGGGTTTGAGGGGTTCAGACTCCCCATCGTTGCAGTCTGTACCTTTGTTAATATGATAAGTCAAATTTTTTCCCACAATTTTTTATATGTGACGGCTCACAACAATTGGTTTTGTAATTTTATATTTTCCTTTAGGTGAATCAACTTTAGGAAAAATGTATGCAAAATAGAGAAAGAAAATAAACATTATAGTATGAATAGTATAAAAAACATCAGTGGATGGCAGCTTGCTTTGATACACAGTACCTTAATCGCAGTGGTATTTTAAATTCTGTTTACATTTTAAACGGATCATTAAATTTAAAGGAGGATTTACATTATGATGGCATGCATTACATCGTATATGGAAACTTATTTATGAGTGACGAAAGAAGCAAACGCCTTCGGAATTTTTTCCACATCTCGTTTTGTCAAGATGTTCGTGTAGGAAAAAAATTATTCCCATAAAAAGTTTTCAAGCATACAACGGTTTTTTAAGGTGATGGAACTAAAACTTTATTACTGACAAACACTAATTTGTCAATTTTGACTACTGGCAACACGTTTTACTATAATTTTATAGGAAATATTTTTTAAATTATTTATCAGCATTATATTTAACGAAATTATTGGCTTGCAGTTTTTCTATTGTCAACAGTTAAATTACTGGCTGCGTACTGTGATTGTACCCCACTTAATTCCAGGCGCGGATCTAGCATTGAAATTAGGGGGGGGGGGGGGTCATCTTACAAATTCAATCGAGCAAAAAAAAACAAAAAAAAAACATCCAACGCCGTAAGTCGGTTCGCATAGCCACCGCAGTACTGCAGTACGTGGAACTAGGAAATCCGCATTAAGCGGTGTGGATGATGTGTCATTTTTTTGTATACTTTTTTTTACAAAAATTAATTTTTTAATAGAATAGGGTGCAAACTGCAGGAGCCATTCAAGCCAAACTTTTCTCAGTTTTACACACTGGCATATATAATATGGACTGGTCGATATGCGGGTACAATTTTTTGTGTCAAAAATAGTTCTTACGTCTGCGCCAACATTGAAAAAAACCATTGGCGGGAAGTTGAAAAGTGAAACCTCTCGAATTTCTATTAACCCAAATAATTAATTTAAAAACATTTATTTCGACAAACCCACTTATTTATTTATTGTTTACAGCCCGTTCGCACGTTACATAGGAAAGTAACCAACTCAAAAAATGCAACTTTTCAGGAGAGCAAAAAAACGAAAAGCTGTACATAGAATTAATTCTAGCTTAACGTAGTAATTGTTTGCTAAAAATAGTCTGAACTCTTAAATATGTTAGTAAATATATTTCTGAAGATTTATATAAAAGAAATTTTAAGTTTTTGTTACCGCAGTTGGCGAGGTTAGCTGTTAATCCCGCATCCTCTTAAGTTGTGTCGCTTTTCTTTGTTGCGAATAATTATTTTTAGAAGTTTTTTTTTAAGTGGCACAACTCAAAATACGATTTTTAAGAATTAAATTCCGTACTTTGAACTTTGTGGAAAAATGTCATAACTCATAATAAAATTTGTAAGAAATAAATGCTGTTTTGTGGAAAAGTGACACAATTTAAAATAATACTGTTAAAATGTCGAAAACATATTTACGTTTGTTATAAAGATCGTCACAAGTCAAAAAGTGACACTGACACACTGTTCTATGAAGAATATCTCTGTTCTTAAGTAACAGAAAAGTGATACTATCTCTATCTAGCGGCAAAAACAATCAGATAGAAATATGCCAATTTCATGGTGTAATTAACTCAAAAACGACAAATTTTGAGTTAAGTCACATTTCTATGTGACGTGCGAATTAGTAGTTGGTGCTTAGATCGAAAGAGAACGCTATGTAGAAATGAGCCCACTTTCTGCAGTGTATTTCTATGGACGTAGTCAGTCCATATTTAAAAGTCAGTGGTTTTACATAAGAACTCCGCAAATATTTTAGAATGTTAGGAGTGTTAGAGTGTGTGAAATTGCCAGTTAAAAACAAAAAGTATTTCCCATAGAACGACTTGTGACAAATAAAAGTTTTAAATTTCAACCCAAGTCGTTTCAATAGAAAAAAACCCCACGACAAATCTTACCTTCAGTAAGATTTGCCGTAGATACGATATGTATGTACATATATACCTACATACATATCGGGTGCATAAAATTTACTCGGTGAAGATTTAAACGATCAAGTCTTCACCAAAAAGCCTCCTTTCAGCAAATTGTCGCGAGCGACATACATTGTGGGTGCAACAATGTATGCACGATAGCAAGACGATGCATGGTTTGATATTTATGAAAATATCAAATTTCATTTCAACCATCGTCCGCCGCGGTAGGCTGAACACTAATTGTAAACAGGTAAAGAAAATAGAAGCTGCGATAAGAAAAAAAAATAAACGTTTTGTGAAAATAACCATAAGAGGAAGTTTGTGAAAGAAAAAGTTTGTGAACAAAGCAAAAGTAAAAAAAATATATGTAAATAAAATAAAAGTGTGCGAGTTGTCTTAATCATAGTTTCCTGAAACGGCGTGATGTGGTAGTAAGGGAGTCTGTTTCGTGGCTTGGGAAGTGTTTCTCTTGGATCACCCAAAGCTGAGGTCCGAAACCCAAATTCCGAGAAAAACCTATACACATACATCACATGCATACAATAGCATTCATTGAAACAAATTTTTATGTTTTTAAGTTTTGGAATAAATTTTTTTTTAAGTTGAATTATATAAATAAAAAAAGTATAAAATAAAAAATAAATCACTCAATTAATTAAATATTTTTTCCTCAAATTTAGGGGGGTCATGACCCCCACGACCCCCCCCCCCCTGGATTCGCCACTGCTTAATTCTACCTTGCAGCTGGCTTTGCCTGCGGAGTGTTTATAAAGTGTATATATAATTACGTATACCTAGTGGAGCGCTGTACTTATAGCTGTGGGTCATTACCTACCACCAAGCTATCATAATCATCATCATAATCTTTGGGTATCAATGAATTAAATTCTATATCCAGTCAATGTATGTATATATCCAATCTTGTAGTTTGAGGACTATAGCTAGAAGGCACACAAATTAGCAGCCGGGTTACCTGCAATGATCTGATTATATCAAATTTACACTCAACTTATAGTTTGATGGCTGTTTATAAATCTTGTAAACTACAAGCTACATCAACTGGAAGGTATCGTGTTTTTCTTTTATTTCAATCTGTATAGTATTTAAGTTAGTCCCAATAGTCTGCTATTAAACGATATCGCAGTAACGTAGAGCTTCTCTCTGTAAATTAATTAGTTAATATGCTGCTATTTAGGTATAAGTAGTGCAAAACTTGAACAACTGTAAGTCGTGTTAAGTCAAATCACAGAGTAACTTAATTGGGCTCATCTAATTTTTTAATAGTTGAACTGCAGAATCTAGCATTAGTGCCAACCTAATCTTGAATATTAAATTAAGGGGTTAAACAACTGTAATAGCCTTAAAAATAGCGTTTTTTAGACAATTTCTTTTTTTGTAAATAAAGGGAACAGAATAATAATATTCATGGAGGTTATTAAGCATATATTTAAGTATACAAAAAAAAAAATTATTTAAAAAAAAGTATTAGTAAATGGCGACATCAGAGCCATTCTCGCGAGGCTTGTCGAATTTAAAGCACTCTGCGGCACGCAGTGTAGATGGTGCAATTTTGATTTTGGATAAAAAAGAAAAAAAAATCACTTAGTCTAGATGGTCATAGCTCTAGTGAAGTACGTAGAGGATTTCGAAAATATTCATTTTTGTACGATTGACAGGTATTTAAATGAAATCGTTCAATTTTTGACACAAAAACACGGTACCATTTGTTAATAAATAATACGTAAATGAGCATATCGAAACTCCCGCACGTATTTCACTTCAAAATGTTATTTAAAAGATATTGTCACAAATTCAAATGAAGTGAATGAAAATTGTTGGAATTATGCTGCGTGCCGTTTTGAAAACTACTATTTTGAGAAAAACACGCTTAAAGTTTTGAAATGAGCTATTGACATGAAAAATTCGACTGTTTAAATTTTACATGTACTGACACTAAACTAACGTACGTTGCTTAGAAATGCTTTTAACTGAACATAAACACTTCCTAACGACATTTGTTACTGTATCAGTGTCAGTAAGGTAAGACAGCACCTTCCCAGTAAGGTTTATTTGGTGCAGATACTCGTTTCGGAACAGACCGATAGGCTCGGGGAGGAGCCTAAAATTTCGATGAAAAAAATTCTTTTCAGGTGTAAAACTTTATGCCTCATATTCTGGAATGTTGGAAGCATCTTTTAAAGCAATAAAACAAAAATTGATTTTCTGACAAATTTACAGTCGTGTTACCCCTTAAATCTTGAATTCAATTACATAGTTATTCCAATAATCATAATCTTGACTGGCTGTGCTATTCCCCCTGCGATTTTTGTTTAAATATTGCTATTTAAGTTTTGCTTGAAAGCTGTAGTCGACCTTACCTGATAAGTGTGCTTTCTCAACTTTTGTGCCTTTTTGTCAACACGTTACGCCATTTTCTTCACTTCTCTGCGTAAACATTCGACGGTGTCAGTTACCTTTCATGAATTTCGGGGTGCTTTACTTTTGGATGAACGCCGGGGTTGCTCCATTTACTATTCACTATGGCGCCTAAATGTACAATTTGCTCTTTGTACCTTAATAAAAATAACTCTGGCTTCAAATGCGTCGATTGTTTAACATTTTACCATGCATCCTACTGTAAACTGTCTGATGAGATTGCTAGCAGCATTATGCGTGGGATGGTTATATTTCGGTGCTCTCGCTGAAATAATTTCAGTAAATGTGACATGGTCAGGGACGTTGGTGGGGAACCTAACATTCTAGAAATTGTTCAAAATATGTCTAAGGAGATAGCTAATATCAGGACTAAGCAGCTCGAAATTAATAATTCAGTTGATACTTTATTCCGCGGTTTCGACGAAATTAAAAAAATTAAAGCTCTTGAGTCCGACAGCTCTCTGCTAAATGTTCAAATCTCATACCTGAAAGATCGCTTGCAAACTCTGAAAGAGAGATCCCTTACGAATTTTCTGGAAATAAAAATATACGAACTTGTTCTAACGAACAATCCCTTGATATCATCCGAAAGCTTCAGACATTCCTTAAGTTGCCTTGCGATGATGCTGACATCTTGAAAGCCTATCGTAAAAAGAGCAAATCGAGTGATAACTCTTTAGTCGTAAAGTATGTTTCACAATTGGTCAGATATTGTACATTGATAGCGTATGAGGTCTGCGAAAGCTTACAGCTGACTCTCTTGGCTACACAGAAACAAATATCATATTTATAAATGAATTTTTGTCAAAAGGAAAGAAGGCATTACTGTATATGGCAAAGCAGTTTAATAAAGGAAACAACTTCAAGCTCATGTGGGTTAAGAACTCCTAAATTTGTTTGAAAGAGGATGACAAATCTAAGTCAACCTGCTGCTCGACATACAATTGATATTGACACATCCAAAGACTACCCGATATCTATTGGCCCAGGGTAAAAACCACCAAAGAGGTGATTATGGTAGTCTCAATAATTTCTTAAACAACCGTGATTTGTAATCTATTCTCTCCCCTGATCTTGAGCTAACTTTTGAACGATTTTACGAGATCATGTATCAAGGAATTAATTTATCTACAACCAACTGCTACCACTAACAAAACCATACATGTCGGAACAGCACCACGGATTTCTCCCTGGTCGATCCACTGTCTCAAACTGAGCTCTATTTACGGACTCAATTGCTTGTGCCCTTGAGGTAAGCAAACAGCTGGACTCTGTACATATGGACTTTAGTAAGTATTTTGTTAAGATAAACCTTAAACTATGTCTTTCCAAAATGGCTAGCTTAGGGCTTCTACCGGACACCGTATCCTGGTTCTCTTCCTACTAGACCAAAAGAAAAAATGTCGTAGTCTTTAATGGCCAGGAATGTCCATTATTCCAACAAATCTCCAGTATACCCCAGGGCACAATACTTCGACCATTGATATTTCTTGTCTACATTAATAACTTGCCTTTTCTCCTTTGATCTAACTGCTTATTATATGTAGACGATGCGAAACTGTATATAGTTATTAACAATGTTGCTGATATTCTTCAATATGAAAAGTGGCGCCTAGAACTGCATTAAAATTAATGTCAGCAAGTGCGAATTTATATCATTGTACCGCAAATGAGATTTTATCTCCTTCCGACTATATCTATAATATATCTTTGTCTCGTGTTGATGAATTAAATAACTTGAGATCGTAAGCTTCTCTTTGCATCACACATAGATTTCATTACATCCAAAGCTTTCCGTCTAATGGGCTTCATTTTCCGTACCTGTCGGTCTTTTTAACTACTCCCTACTAAGAAGCATTCTCGAGTATGCGTGCCAAGTATGGAATCCATTTTACTCCTCATACAAATCACAGATTGAGGCCGTCCAACAAAGATTTTACCAGAAATACATTAATCAAGCTCGAAAACATGTCCTTGGAATACTGCAAGAGACTAGCCAAACTCAACTTGTCTACACTTGAGAACCGAAGAGCCTTCCTGGATTCAATGTTTTTATATAAAATTCTTAAAGACCAGATATCATGCTCATCTTTTCTTTCCCGTATGGATTTCCATATTCCGCTGCCCCGGAGCTTTAGATATAACACTCTCTTTACCCAAGTAACAATTTTAGTTTTAATATAGCCTACATAACGTTGTCTATACTATTTCATAAAACTTGTAATAAAGCTATATAGTCAAGCCAACAATAATATGACCGTAAAAAACCTCTTATAAAACTGAAAGGGCCTACGCTACAATAAGCTGTGGGGAAACTTTTCATAAAACTAAAAGCTTAATTTCAACTCATCAACCTGTCCGCATAACGTTATCAAAACCATCATTCCCCAAACCTTTTTAAGACAAAAGGGCATTGGAAATACCATTTCAACAAACCTTTTAGACTTCAAATTTCAAAATAAAAGTGATCTTTGAATCTATAATAATATTAATAATAGAATCAAATATATTTATATGTTCCACTTTAAAATAATTTAGTAAGATGTTGACATGTAATTCAATTTGATGTAGGTATAAATATTAAATATAAGTGCAGTTTTAACAATTTAATGTAGCAAAATTTACCGCGATTGAAAATTTACTGATTATGTCACATAGGATAGCTCGAAAAATAATAACGCGCCTCAGAAATAATTAAAATTAGAAATATTAAATTTAGAAATATTTGCAAAATAAGTTTTTTTTTTATTTACACTGTATTTAATTTTAATATTATTTTAAATACGTTCGGAATGGAAAAAAAACAAAGTTGGAAAATGACATCTCCTAGTTCTGAAACGTCTTAAATTCCTGAAAATAATTAATTTAAACATAATGCATTTTAAGCATAAGATGGCGATTTCACATTAAAGCCTTTTTGCTACTTGGACAGCCGTAATAAACCCGTTTGATCTTAGGATGGCTGCGATTAAAACAATTCATTCTATTGTAAATTCATTTGGTTTTAAGTAAAACCTTTCTGAGTGCTCCTCGACTGATATAATGCCATTTGCAATTAAATAAAACGATTTAGTTTTGTATAAACGCATTATAAAACTGAGTATACTTATGACACTTGTATATGTATGTATGTCTGTATATGTATTTGTAATCGAACATAAATATTGTTTCCGACATTTACCGTGCTTTTATTCTTTTTACAAGGCTTATACAGGGTGGGCCAAAAGTCATCATGGGGTTTAAAAATAACTAACTTTTTCGTTTGTGCATTGCTCCACACCCTGTTGACCGTTTCTCTTCATTCCTTTTTTACATGATAGCCAACTATCTGTTCTTCATAGGTAAGCATGTTTCCCCACCCCACCTTACCCCTCCTTTTTTTCTTCCTACCATATGTTACCTTGGTAACTTTTAAACCCCATGGTGATTTTTGGCCCACCCTGTATTACCTATGCGCATTTAAATCCATACATTTCGGAGAATTTTTAACTTTTTATAATCTTTTTAACTTATAAAGGCAAAATAAATTTGTTTGACTTTAATTTATTTGCTAATAAAACCGTATCTTTTTTTCAAATCAATCTGATCTGAGTTAAACCGTTTTAAGTCTATTTATACTAAAATAATGTTACTCATTTTATTTAGTTTTATATATATCCACGATAAAATTTTATTCGACCTGTCGATTTCTTGTTGACATCTAATCATTTATAATCTATCATGCCAAAACTGTCTCAACTCTTTAAAGCAAGATCATCACTTAACCACTTCCCTTTCTTTTTATGGAGCATTAATTTCTGATGATTCACCGCCACTAAGCATTTTTGGCATTAATATTTGCAGTAAGTTAAGCTGGATAGATTACATCTTCTCTGTTACCAAAGAAGCATAGAAATATCTTGGATTTCTTAAAAGGTATAAGAAATATTTCTGACCGTCAAATCTAGCGCTACAAGTCTGATATTAGACCTAGAATGGAATACAAAATTCTTGCATGTCACATGATGAAGACACTTAGAAAGACATATTAGGTTTATATGGAATTTCACTAAGCTCCTTAATCTTAAAATGATTTTGTGAAAGGATTTTGAAATGCATTCTTAAAACCTCTGCGTATTACTGTTTTATGATAAATGCCTACATAGCCCAGTAGCTCTCTAGACCAAATTGTCCCTTAAATTGGATATGAAGTAGTCCTCCGTGCTTCTTAATATAACCTTCATGAGTCTTATTTTTAAGTTTTATCGACGATTAATGCAATAGCCTTGGAGGATGCTATAAAACCATAATAAAATCAAGCGGTATTTAATTCCTATTTTGCTGCTTAATGGTTTTATCCTTGTTGAATTGATGACAACGATAAGACTTCTATAAGTACAAATGGACTTAAATGCTAAATAATTTTATGACTACTCTCCAGCCGTTTTTTAAAATATCACAATAAAATCAATTGGTCTCTAGAAGACCAATTGGAATGACTTACAATCACCATAAAATTATTTAGCAAGTTTAAAAAACCTTAATAAAGCAATTATAAAACCTGAGTAAAACTAAATAGCATTTCAACTGTTACTTGGGTAGATTGCCAACTAGTAAAACCACCATAAAAAATAAATCGCCCATTGTCAGAATACAAAAGTCATACAACTCCAGATTTAATATTATAGGCATTTTCAACACTGGTCCTATGACATTTAAAAGGTTGATCCTGCTTGAGATTGCACAATAAATATTGGCTTATTCCTTTTTCGCCTATTGCCTTTCCATTCCCGTTTATATTTAACTCAGTTTTTAGCGTGATATTGATGAATATTCTAATCATTATATTAGGTATTATACTATTTTTATCTTTTTATATATCTTCCCATCTTTGATGCCTTTGTAGTCCAACTACAACTCTATTTTTCCTGCCCATTCCTTATTAATTATCTCATTTAGGTACACATTTAAATGCGCACACATCGTTCTGTTTTGCTGCTATTCTACTGAATTTCAGCCCTTTAGTTTGGTTTTTTGAATTATCTTGTAAATCCGCTTGTAATTTTGTAGATAATACCCTATTGAATTAAAAGGAGTATAATTGGCTTACCTTAACTAGCTGTAGCATGGTGGATTTGTATTTGCTGATTGTTTAATATCTGTAATTATCGTATTAATTTTAAGTTCTGTAGTTTGATGCAGTGGTTTTGTCTTGTAAGTACGATATTTCAATTCTGGTTTGTGGTTTTGTATTTCTACGCTGTAGGTACAAGTCTTATTTTAACTGATTGTAACTGGATAGCTCTCAATTTACCCGTCCAATGTACTTAAATCGATCGATTTTGTAACTACTCTATTGAATTGTATTTCCGTAGTACTAGATTGTAATTTTAGTTATGCACTACTAGGACTTAAGTTATTATATCACTAGTATTATTTTCTTCTTCTTGCTTTAGCTTGTAAAACCTTCCACTTTTTTATATAACTATAATGGTAGTATCATAATAGGACTGTAAAAAGTTCTGTAATCTGCCATGTTTATTGACCGAATAAATAAATAAATAAATTAAATAAAAAAACAAGTAAAAATACGTTTTTAATTTGTAATTAAATATCGTGAAATTGAAAGCTTTTATATATTTTTTTATGGATAGGACTCAAATTATTTCGGAGGTAGTCCTTCGACTAGAAACAGGAAGCAGCGCATCCACAGATTCGTTGCAGTGGTCTTTTTCGAAATATATTTCAGATGATTTGAAAATAGATGTTCCATTTTGTAGTAAGTCTAATTTGTTTTTCATCGTTAAAACAACTTTTGTTGTAACTAATTATGACATGAAAACTAATATTTTTTATAACCGCCCTAAGGTTTGATTTAAATAGTTATATCTAAAATGCCCTAAAAAATAAAACATTTGTTTTTTTTAACCCATTTACGCCCTCTGGTCCAAAAACGCACCATATACATACTTAAGAAAAATCTATTTTTTCCGTTTTACGGACTAAGTTCGATATACGACTCTGCAATCACTAAGCAGACTAACGGCTCCTTGTACCTTAAGTATTGCTTCCGTGACAAAAAGAACGTAGATGCAAGTATACTCTGCTCGGAATTAAGTTGTAAAATTTTCAATTTCAGTATATTCTTCCTATTCGAAATCCTTTAGTTTAGTTGTATTTTTAATGCCCTGATTATTATTCAAGGTTAATTAAATTCTCATGACTGTTTTCTATTAATGGTGCGAAAACGCACCAGTGGGCTTTTTATTTTTAATTTTGAAAATCAACATTTTAGTACCGGAATATTTTAAATTATTTATAATCGAAGAGTTCGTTCAAAAAATATTGTCAATAAAACTAAAGCATATGCCAACAATAAAATAAATAAAAATGTAGATTTAGACGTAAACGACTTTTACGCATTCTGTGGAGCACTGATAATTCTGTGGTATTTTCCGGTTCCGAGGAGACGCATATTCTGGGAGCAAAGAGATGATGCGCACAACATTATGATATCACAGTGGATTCGTCACTAAAACGTGATGAAATATTTCGAAAGATACATTTTTCAATCCTATAGGCCACGTAAAAAGATATGTGCAGAAAGTACAAAAAAAAGGTAAAGTATATATTTATCATTTATGTTTTTGTTATTTATTATTAAACGCCGTTTAGCTTGAATGATGATAATGATAAGTAAAATTTTATAGTAGTATAAAAATCGTATTTTATTTTGCTCTGATAAAGCCCAGTGGTGCGTTTTCGCACCGCCACGTCTCTTAAATTCTAAGAAGCCTAAAAGAAAAATATCGTCGTTCATATACTTTATCACGACTAATACTAAATAATCTAAAAATAACCGAATTCTCAAAATATAATGAAAATTAAACTTTGGGCACAAATGGGTAAATAGTTTCTTCAAATTGCTTTCTTGAACCCGTCAATAAAACCGTTCATCGGAATTTTAAAATTGAAATGAGTGAAGTACCTTCGCACTTCACAGGAAGAAGGAAAAAATAAATTTATTTCTGCATTTTTTTCTTTTTTATAAAAAGTGGAGCTTTATATTTTTTTTCTTGGAATGTAAATAATATTTAATAAAAATAGGGTTAATCAACATCTTTTCGACACTTAACTTTTTGAATTTCGGAAGCTTTACACTGCAGACCCACAGAATATTAATTGAGAATTACCGTGAACGCAATTATCAAAATATAGCACTTATAAATGAATAGAATTTTTAATTTAATTAGAATGTCTCTCCAATTATTGAATTCACATTAGTTCTCAGTTATTCTTTCGTCTCTAAAGGGTATTAAACCGTTGACGCACAGCTAGTATAGGTACCTCAACACTTTACTTATGGTTGCCTTGTTATTATGAAATTGGATTCAAGCTGCGTTAGAAAATAAAATGTCGCGTTCAATGACTGCGTCAGGTTTATTTTTGGATTGCGTAGGTTTGACCATGTGTCTCATCTTAGGTCTGCTCTACTTATATGTCAGCTGGAAGTCAGTACATACAACTTTATTACTACAGCCAAATCTGCATATCTGGCTAACTTGTTCCGGCCTCTTAACTCTGCCAGAGGGCGTAAATTTTTAATACCTCGATTCCTAGCATGAGTCCTTGAGGGTTCTTACATTGTTCAGGCAGTTCATTCTTGGAACGAGCTGCCTAGTCACATTCAGCGGGCAGATTCATTTGGAACACTCAGACAGCTACTTGTTGATTTCCTAGAGTAACCCTTCTTTTTGTCTGCCATACACACGCATTTGTTATCTGTTATTGTTTTCATTTTTCTCTTCGCATTTTTTTTAATTGAATATTGATTTAGTTTTTAAATTTTATTTTTAATTTAAATTTGTTAATTTTAATTTTGATCTGAATTTTTTCTTTTAATTTTAATCTTGATTTTAATTTCAATTTTATTTTTAATGTTAATTTTGATACTATTGTATTCTCTTACCATGCTAGGTGACAGATCGCATAATAGTTACATTTGATAGCTTTTGAAACTGGTAAGTATTGCTTTTGAAGAAAACAACCGATATATTTAATATATTATGATTTCCCAAAAAGGCCTACTTGAACAAAAAGCCATAAAGTAGATAATTTTGTCACTACGTGAAAGTGACGCTGAAACCATTAAAAAGTTCCGTACAGCATTGAAAAAACCCAAGTATTTATACTAACCTCGTACCAGTTTTCTTACTTTGTATTATACTGGAATTCAACGACGCATACGTGGTTTATGCATGTACTATGGTATTTATACTAGCCTTGTGTCACAGGTATTAGCCCCTCCCATCCGTATTATATATGTTACAGTCAAAACAAGAAATTCGTCAAAACCCGATTTTACTAGCAAATCCTAGTTCTAACAAAGCGCTCTCGGTAATTCTAGTTTTAACTAATATAACACAGTTAAAACTAGAATTAACGGAATGAAGTTGATACTACTAGTATTAACTAAAGAATATTTATTTAATTCTGGTTGTGGCTGAATTCTCGCGTAGCTCTTAGTTGAATCTAGAACTGACTGGTTGCTATTAGTAAATTTGCGCGGATGTGTGTGTGTGTGTATGCGCGAGCGGATGTGTGTGCGGATGTGTTTGCGTGCGTGTGCGGCTAGGTGTGCGGGGGGTCGTGTGTGTCACCGATCTGTACGCCCCCCCCGCTTCACCTATTGCGCGACCGGATGTGTGTGTGTGTGGCTACGTGTGCGGGGCCGTGTGTTTCACTGATCTGTATGCCCCCCCTCACCTATTGCTTATAAATACTGAATGCATAAATAGCCACATCCCTAATAAACATCAAGGTTTAATGGCGAGAGATTTCAATTGTAACGCAAATTTACTAATAGCAACCAGTCAGTTCTAGATTTAACTAAGAGCTACGCGAGAATTCAGCCACAACCAGAATTAACTAAATATTGTTTAGTTAATACTAGTAGTATCAACTTCATTCCGTTAATTCTAGTTTTAACTGTGTTATGTTAGTTAAAATTAGAATTACCGAGAGCGCTCTCTTAGAACTGGGATTTGCTAGTAAAATCGGGTTTTGACAAATTTCTTGTTTTGACTGTAACATATATACATATACGGCCTTGATCACGGCACTATTGATGCATTAGGGCTCAGTCATCACCAATAGTAACGTTTGATATTACGCGCATTAGTAAAGCTAATAACACCACAGAAGAACATTGAGTGAATTCCAAACTCCTGCGCCAAAAAAAAAAAACAAAAAACAAAATAATTCGCAATGCGAAACTATGATTTGGTTATTTTCTGTAACGAGACTAAAAACATAAACATTACGCTCATATCAACAAGTACATACTTTCGATTAATGGCACATTCACGGAATATTTCATGAAGGACGTTTTTTATTAAGATATGAAAGTTCAAACAAATCTCAGCTTCAAGAGGAAATCAGCTTTGGATTCATGAATCGCAGAAAGCAGAAGCAGTTTTCGTAATAAAAATTAAAATAATTTAAAAAATACATTTTAAATTGTACAAGTATAGATGATCGATTTTCGAAGATGGCGATTAAAATGCCCTTTTTGAATATGCATTAAAATCTACAAACTGCGATGAATCAAATTCAAGTTTTCTACGATTGGTTCGTGGGCAGATATTTTACACCCCATTCAAGTGATGTAATGCCCAAAATAAAATCTGTGCACGAATTGATCAAAAGTTCTTGTAACGACACATCTAAAATCACCACCAACTTGAATATACACCTAGAAATTGAATCTAAAATAGGTATTATGCAAATGTAGCGAGGTTGAATTTATGCAGGATATTTTTAGCCCGATAATTTATAAATATACTCCCTGACAACAGCTCCACATTTTGCTCAATGTGTTATCCAATAGGGCATAGCATAAAAGGTTTGCTGGCATTGACAATATTCTGGCGGTTGTGAACCTCTCTGCATTAATGAAACAAACGTAGAGAATGCACCTCAAACAAGAAAAGCAAAAAATTAATAGGTCCATATTTTTCAATGCTTTCCAGAGCTTAAGAGAAATTTGTTCGAAGTAAAAGAATGACAGGAAACATTAAAAGGAGTTTTTCATAAAATCATTTGCACCGTTACTGGCCAGTTTATACTTTAACAAAGCCCTGATATAATTAGCTGAATAATTTGCTTAGAAAAAACAGCCTTCAGAAGAGTTGATTATTAACCGTAAAGATTATTTGCACAAAAAATGGAAAATATTTTGCAAAAATTCTACAATTCTACAAAATTCAACAAAAAATCGAGAATTGAATTGGATTTTTGTGATTCCGTATAATCTAGACGACCTTGTTTCTGTGTCTGATTTTCAAGCAGTGCGCTTGCAATTACGTTAACCCTCATGTGAGCGGGTATGAATTTCTCCGATTATCAACGACTTGGTATAAATGTACCACAGAAACTTGTCAACCTTTAACGCAAGATGCTGTAGGAGTAATCGGTTTGCAATTGCATCAAGATGAGTGGGCGTGTGATGTAACAAATTTCTATCCGCTATGTGGCAAAATTTATACTAGCAAAAATAGAAAACAACAGGACATGAAATTAATCCAGGTGAGCGTGTTGTCAAGGGTATGTGCCATAAGCATAAAAACAGCGGTAGAAATATAGCTATGGAATTTAGCTAACTTTTTTACTGCCGCTAATTCGACTTTGATGTCATAGAATCTCACCATAGTGGACACACTCAAGAAAAATAAGCTATATATACCCTCACAAATGTTTGCTTACAAATCACTGGAACCACTGTCGTCGCTGTTTGGATTTAGTACAAACAAAACCAATATTCGCTCAAAAAAAAAAAAAAAACGTGTTGTACTCTTCTCAACAATGCACCACACACACGAATCAAGTGGCCTAAAAAATAAGCCAAACATTATACACTACTACAATAGTGTAAAAGGTGGCTTTGACAGCATGAATAAAATGGTCATTTATTATTTTACATAGCGGAAATACAAACTAGTTTGTATGGTCATAGCTTTGTTTTATAATATGATAGATATAGCTAGCCTTGCAGCCTACATAATTTTTTGTGAGAATAACTCCATGTCTGTAAGGAGCACCGATAGTCGCTGTATCTTCTTGAGGGATTTGGGAAAATACTGGCAATATTATCCATTGAGGAACGATCACCAGGGCCGGACTGGGTCTTCAAATCGGTCCGGGCAAATAATGACAAACCAGCCCCCAAGGGTCTTCAAAAATGACATTTTTATAAGCAAGAGTCTTCAAAAATGTTCTTATAATTTGAATTATTAGGCTGATTTCCTACTGAACCGAGCACAAGGACAGCAAGGCAACGTTGTGTATGAATATGGAGATCCATGCTAAATATGAAGAAAGATAGAACACACTTATACAGTATTTTAAGTATGCTCTGAATATGTGTAAGAACCGTTGGCTCTTTCACACTTAAAATTAAAACTAAGGCAGGGTTTGTCTGTGGAAACAGTTTTCGAGAAAGCAACATTTTTACTTACACAGCTGTAACAAGAGTAAGGCAAGTGAGGCAGACGTTAAGCTGAAGGGGCGCCGCCTGTTTAAAAAAAAAAGTATTGCGGGCGAAAAAATAATATTAATAACATTTGACTTTGACAAATATAAATAATTTTTGAATTTTTACTGTTAAATAAATTTTTGGCTCTCGATTTGAATTTACCCGTTTGCTTCAATCAATTCGCGACTATAGCCGCCAAGAATCCTATCTAAATGTCAAAATCGCCGTCATAGTTTTTGTAACATTGCCAATGACGATAGGTTCATGTGAACAAAGTTTCACAAAAATTGAAGTTAATAAAAAATTATCTGCCATCTACAATGGGTCAAGAAAGATTGTCCATCTATAAAATCTTGCAAATATTTCTATCAAATTGATTCACTTCAATATTTTTAAATGTACTTTACTCGCAAAAAATTATTATCAACTAATAATGACCATGTACATACACTCTATTTCAAAATTGATTTACATAAATTTATTTTAAAAGTACACATAAGTATAGCAAACTTTTGAAAGCCTTGAACCCTTCTGATAAAGAACATGCGTCTTCCGAAATAAAAATGATATGATGCAAAAAATAATGCAAACTGCTTTACAAAAAAGTAAATGCTTTTGAAGCCACGAAAATGCCAAATTTGCCATACATAATGCTATATCGGCAATACCCACTAGGCTCTGTGTCCTGTCAGTGTTTATAAGTTGTGGGACATTTCTGAATATTTTGACGTATAACTCTCCTCTGCCCAGATGGCCTCGTTACCGTGGGCCAATTAGCTTTGTTGTATTAGGCGTTTAGATTATGTAATAAAGTACTTTTTAAATTTCAATAGATCTACGCCGACAGCAGCCACAACATTCGTCCAGGGTACGTGTGGTCGGGTTAATGTGGAAACCACCGGCCCAACGACCAGCGGCCCATCGGTATAGCGCCCGATCGCCCGTACTGCCAGTCCGGCTCTGACTATCACACAAACGTGTCGTCTTCTAACACTTCCCGACTATGTTTGGGATTGAAGGTATGCTGGGAAAAACTTTGCATTGCTGCGGTACATCATAGGGAAATACCAGAAAACGTCAATAGTTCGATGGCATTTTATTTATGCCGATCATCAAAGAGTTACGGAAAAACTCGGAAGACATGTAATGTGGGTAATCGTCCCGTTTGTGCCCAGCACTCAAGTTCCATTGTAAAATGTTGTTCTTGTACATTATATTTTTTTGTTTATAATTAAAGTAAAATTCAATAAACGTGTAAAAACTATTCCCTTTGGTTTTGCCTTTTTTTTTTATATGTATTTTGTATATACAAACATCTTTTTAATTTCAGGTATTAAACAAAAAGAAGAGAAAGCAAAAGTCTCCTTATTTCAGTCATTAGTACAGATGTACCACGTCGCTCGCTATAAGGTGTAATAGCTTTAGACCCAAGAATAAAATATTTCTAATAAAGTTTTTGTACTTTTTTCAAATTAAGTGTGTTATTTTGATTAATTTGAAGAAGAACTAGAAGCTCACTTCGATATATTGTGCCTTTCAAATGAATTTCCGTTAAAACATGTATGTAAAACGGCGCTCACATAAAGGTTAAACAACAAAAAATCGAGAATTGAATTAAATTTTTGTGATTGCGTGTAATCTCTAACGCCTTACTTCTGGGGCTGATTTTCAAGCAGTGTGCTTCCAATCACGTTAAAGTGATTCATTGCACAATTTTCACTATTTCTGGCTTTATCGCACTAATTCTACGGTATTTAAATATCCAGCTGGCACGAAATTAAATTATTATTAAAAATTCTGTGATTTACACAACACATGCAAATGGTGATACTTTATTATTGGCGAAAGAAGAATTTTTAAGAACTTTTTATTTTTAACGATTCTAAATCAAATTCACAAATACAAGAAGAAATAACAACCGCCTCGTCCGGGGTTTGAAACCGGGACCTTCCGCTTGCCGGGCGACTGCTCTAACCACTGAGCTAACGAGACACATAATTTGCCCTCCTGCATTTATCAATTTGTAACTAGTATACTAAGCCCCGTTTGCTTTCAGCTGGGATTAACTAGGAACGATGAAAGCGCATAAATATATTGTAAATTCAAATTTATTTATTTTTTCCCGGACGGGAATCGTATCTACACTTGCTACAATCGGCCAATGATGTAGAAAGAAGAAGTTTTAAGAACTTCTTATTATTAACGATTCTAAATGTAATTCATAAATACAAGAAGAAAAAACAACCGCCTCGTCCGGGGTTTCGGTTTCATATTTATCTTAATGGTAAAAAAGTAGAGGATTACAAATAGAATTTTGTAAGCTAAGTCATCTGTCATGTTAGCTCAGTGGTAAAAGCAGTCGCTCGGAAAGCGGAAAGTCCCGGCTTCAAACCACGGACGAGGCGGTTTGTTTTTCCTCTTAGAATCATTAAAAACGAAAGTTCTTAAAATTTTTCTATTCTCCATCCAGGGCTGGATCTATGGGGACACTTTCCCCGGGCGCTAGTTTTATGGGGGCGATACGACGGACTTCTGAACCCATAATTAAACGAGAATACATTTAATTACAAGAATTGGATACAATTTTCAGACCGTACTTAATATTTTAGTCTTTTTTCCGGTATTTAAAAGCTCCTTTGCTGATACCATACTTTCAATTGTGCTTATGCTTATACAGTCAATCAGTTTACTGTCTATTAAATTTATGTCTGTAAGCCTCTGTCAGCTAATTAAAATAACAATTAAGCTAAATTCTTAAATTGTACCTTTGTATCATATGAAATGAATTCAAAGTTGTGAAAATGTGGCGGGTAACCCTATGTTCCCCATCATCCATCAATCCAACCTCGAATGTATACAGCATATAAGATAGTAGGCACAAGCACAGAGTTTTTATGCCAGCTAAATTTAGACATTTTAGCCGGAGTTAAAGCCTTTGAGTCCGAGTAAAAAATAGGATAAATCCTTTCAACCTGAACGGCAGTTTGCCAGAATTCCTACCCAGAGTTTTTTTGAAACTATTTCAAATTTTAGTAGTTTTAGCCGAGAAAATTCATTTTGAAAATCGGCAGAAATAAAAAACTAATCTCTAATATAACGTCGCTGTTTTTATGAAACCTTCTAAGTGGCAAAAGTATAATTTTATAGGAGGGATAAAACACTAATCATTCTTGTCAACTATTAGTATTGAAATAGCCGATAGAACCCTTCGTTTTCTGCTTTATAAGTATCAACAAAAATATTTTTTCACAAAGGAGTCTTTTTCCATGGATAAAGAGCAAAACGGCGGTTGAGTTGATTCCAAAACCTCAAAATAGCTTAATGTGACACATAGGAGGTTTCATAAAAACAACGACGATAACTAAATTTTTAATTTGTTATCCTTGTGTTAATATTACCAGAGACAGACTTGCAATTTCAATATTGCATTTTGCGCTCAACCGCAAATCTGTCTCTATATACTGAGAAACAGCTCGGTATACACTCGCTGTACACTCAGTATGTAGTACATTGGAACTCAATATTGAAATTTCGAAAAACGTACTCGGTATACAAGTTTATTGCAATATGACCCTAGTTATAAACCTTAATCATTTAATACACGAACTTTATAGAACCGAATTTAATACTTCAATGTTGGCTATAACTTTTTCGGACATTTAATATTTGACACTTGTCAAATTAAAGTGTCTATTTAGTTTTTTTTTTTTTATATAGACAAGTAATTTCGCTCGCGTTTTGTACGTGCGCGGAACTTTCTTAAGTCAAATGACAAATTAAATGACAAATCAAGTGATAAATCATATGTAAGTTCTGTAATTAAATTTTTAGTATCGTAAACTGCAAGTGTTTCTCTGATCTTTTATATTGCAATTTACATAATTGTAAAAATATCAATGATTTTTGAGGATTGCTGTGCAGCATGGGAGCTGGATTTTTTGTGTTTAGGTGAGTTTGTTTGTATGATGAATTTGTTGTAATTAAATGTCTGTTTATATTTAGTAACTGCATATTTTCGTTTTTTTTTAGGTCCTTTATCATCTGGGAATTTAACGAGAGGAAGGAATAGAAGAATTCTGCGTAGGATATCCTTTACGTAGTTCGTTTAGTTTTTAGATTTTTAGTAAAGTTCCGCGACGGAACAATTACATTTAAGACAATGTCGTAGTTTCTTCTACTGGGTACCACAACTACAGTTACTTCTTTCTCACTCCTAGATTTCATTTATATGTATGATTCCTATTTCTTTCTCGTAGAATTAACACTAGAACGACGGGAGCGGTCAATTTGACCGCTAATGAATTTCAAACTATCGTACTATCTACAAAAATTATTTTAGGCGGCTGAAAATTTCTGACTTTTCCTAAATATCAATAGAGAACATTTATGCGAAATATTGTTTTTTTATTTTAATTTATTCCAAAGTTATTCAGAGTCATACCTAGAACGACGGCGGCGGTCATTTTGACCGGTGAAGGAAATTAAGACTGAGCCAGGTAAGAATTTTTTTTGTTCTACTTATTTAGTACTGCAAGTACTCTAAATGTGAGTTAGACATTTTATTGTCATGCTGATAGTGCTCTAATTTGTTTTCGCAAATCTTATTTGCTTTTCATACGTCTTTGTTCGAATTCCAATAAACAATAAAAGACCTATCATAAAAATTGGCGTCTCTTGTTTACCGTGTAATTACTTGGACTTCCCCGACCTATTTCGATTTATTTCGGCTAGCCGCTAGCGCAATGCATTCGATATTCGTCTGGTGCCGAAGGATCTTTATTTATGATACCTATGATGACTATGACACTTATGCAAAATTAATGTGGGAAATTTCCCAATTTTCGTATAAAATGGCTGACCTAAATGCACTTTTTCATTATTACCGAGTGTATGCGCAAATAGTAAATATGTCTCGCCGCGGATTGAGTGAAGAAGAGTTATTGCAATATTTGCAAAATATAAGTGAAGATATGTCGGAAGTGGAAAACGATCCGCTTGAGTTAGACAGTGGTGACGATAGTGATTACTTTCCGAACAATAGCAGTAGCAGTGAAAGTGAATACGAAGACGATTTAGATCAAGAAGAAAGTTACGTAGAGGACGAAGGTATTGTTGATTTCCCATATAAATTTCATTTATTTACACATAATTACATATTATAATTATAAAAATACCAAAAATATTTGCACTATGCTTGGTTTTCATAACATTTTACTATTTTTGGACAGTCGACGACACCCCTACGACCGTAGTAACTGCTGGTCCTTCTACTTCTGTGAAGATGCCCCCATCTACGAGAGCATCCACGTCTACGAGGAGGATACACAGTCGACGCGCAGATCAACGTCAGCTATCGCAAATAGCCGTTGGACAAAGAGAAATGGGAGGTTTGCGACATCAATGAAAATACAAGAGGTCGATTCTCCGATCAAAATGTATTGCGGGAAACTTCTGGACCAACACCTCACGCTAGGCGTAACATCAGTTCAATGGCCATAACTGCTTTGCGTCTTTTTATTGATGAACCAATGCTACGACATATCCAGAAATGCACTGAGGCCGAAACGCGTCACCGGCTTCAAGATGAAAACTGGAATTTACCTTTGCACGAACTTATCGCTGCTATCGCTCTCATGTATGTTCGTGGAGCTACAGGTGCAAAAGGTCTTGAACTCAACAGTTTATGGAGCAATACATGGGGTTTGAACTTTTATATAGAAACCATGTCGCGTGATAGGTTTAAGAGCATTTTAAGATTCCTGCGTTTTGACTTCAGAGCAACGAGATCAACACGTTTGCAAACTGATAAATTTGCTCTAGCCTCTGATGTTTGGAATCGATTCATCCAAAATTACCATATGTGCTATAGGCCTGGCGAAGATATTACTGTGGATGAACAACTATTTCCCACTAAAGCCAGATGTCGTTTTCAACAATATATGGCCAATAAGCCTGATAAATTTGGCATTAAATTTTGGCTCGCAGTTGATGTGCGATCAAAGTATCTTTTGAATGGCTTTCCTTATCTTGGTAAGGATGAAACACGCCCTTCAGATGTTTACCTTTCCGAGAGTGTTGTTCTCCGTTTGATGGAGCATTACCTTGACAAAGGTAGAAATGTCACCACCAATAATTTTTTCACATCTTTGAAACTTGCGGAAAAACTAAAATCCAGACAAACAAGTCTCATCGGCACTCTAAATAGGGCTAGAAAGGAGGCACCCAATGTTGTAAAAGTTTCTCGAAATAATCTCTACAATACAGTGCTGTCGGAAAACGAAGTCTGCACTATTACGGTGTATCAGGGTAAAGTAAACAAAAATGTGATAGTGCTAAGTACCCTTCACCGAAGCATTAGCATTGGGTCAGATAGGAAAAAACTCCCTGAAACTGTGAGTTACTACAGCTCGACTAAGTACGGCGTCGACGTTTTAGATCAAACGGCCCGTAAATATTCAACTAAAACTGCGGCGCGACGCTGGCCCCTACAAGTTTTTTTCAACATCCTCGATTTCGCAGCCATAAATGCCTGGATTCTTATAAAACAGTCACCGGAAAAAAAATCAGTAGAACAGACTTCATTCTGCAATTGGCTGAACAGCTTCGCCAGGAACATCGTGGACAGCTGATGGCATCTCTTCCTGCTTCTATAAGTAGTTCAGCAAGAGTTGAATCAACTTGCAAGAGACGACAGTGTCAAGTGGCCAAATGTAAAGGCTATAAAACACATGAAATATGTGAAACATGTAAAAAAGCAGTATGTGGACAATGTACAGCAAAATTAGAAAAAAAACTATTTGTGTTGATTGTTTTCAGCAATAAATTTATATGTTTTTGTTTACATATGTTTATTTTAAATTTTTGTTTTACTAAGTGTTCAATAAATAACTTATAAAATATATACAGCCTTTCAAAATCATTTATCTAGCCATTGACACCTGTAATTGCATGAAAACCTTTAGCACAATTTCAGCGGTCATTTTGACCGCTTGCCGTCGTTCTAGGAGGGTAATATATGATTCTAGTATTTAAATGGGTTCTATTTTAGTTAAACTCTTCCCAAACATACTTGCCCACCGAAAACTGCCAGTATACAATTTCTATCGAAACCCAGAGAGCTTGTACTCTCCGTTTACCATGAGCATTTAAACAGTTAAATGGATCTGTATTCTTCCTTTGTCGCACAAAGCTTGATGGTAGGATCATAATTGAGGGCAAGAATAAGGTGCAACATAAAATTCGCAGACAATACAAGCAGCTCTCAGCACGTATTTTTATGGGCTATTGCAGTCTGCAGAAATGGACAGCAAGTTAACTGATATAATCATGAAGGTCATATTAAGTTACCTACTTCAAAGCGCCTAAATAGGGTTCATAGTCCTCATCTTAAACTAAACATACCTACCTAGCGCATTATAACGATCTTTTCTTTCTTGGTTAGGCAATCACTATCAAGTACATGATTACATACAATCATTGTGGACTGGAAATAGTTTGTGGTGATGCCTCAACAATTATCATTTATTTCGACAGCGAAAAAAAAAAAAAAAAAAAACACATAATGTAAATTCTAATTCAAGTCGAATTCATTACTAATCTTATTCCAATTACCTTCATATTTCTGACACAACCAAATTACTGGTTTTCACCACGTCGTTGTAACTCTTCATGTAAATCTTTTTTTCCCACATAGAATCAGTGTCTGATTGGATTGGGTACGAAACTCTGTACAACATTTTTTACTTTTGTTTAATTTCATGGCACCCCATAAGGTTTCACTAATTTACATAAGGCTCTCCTGTGCACACTGCACCGTATACATTTTCATAGGTTTGCAATTTTAATTTTCTAATGAAGTAATATTTCTTCAGGCAGGGATGACGTCTTCTTCTAAATGTATTTGGAAATCTTTGAAAGGTAAAAACATGTACATGCAAGCTACAAAGCGTCTCATATATACGCACAAACTCTTTTTTATCAGCTTATTAAGCAAAAACTAAAAAAAAAAAAAAAACCGTAATAAGTCTCTACGTTTTGTTCAAGAGCATCTTGTGCGATAAAACAAAAATTAGATAAATGAAGAAAGATAACTTATAGCCATCTGCGGCATAGAAAGCTACACTCTGTCTGCCGACACCATCCAGAGTTTCAATATCATTTGAACGGAATTGAGTAAAGTTTAATCAAAGTTTTAATCTGGTAATGCAATGTGTCTGGACAGCCAATCGTATAATCTTCACGGATAAACTAAATTTTACGCTTTTGAAAGCTTTAAGGGATTTGAAGCTATAAAAGTACTTAAAACGTTCTCAGAATTGGAGATTCTGTACATCCGAAAGTTTCTCTTTTTAAAAATAAGAACACAAAACTATTGTTACTCGTCTTTCACCTTCGAATGTGATAGAAAGTTGGATCACGTACTTAGAATGCTGGGCATATATACATACAACAGCTTCAGGGGAGAAAGTGTACCCAATGAGCTCTTTACCTACACAAAAAGTCTACTAGTTTGAACAAGGGGAGAAAATAAATATCTTTACCCGAAGTTTTTTTTTGCGAATATTTTTACGTCACGTTCTCAATAAGTCAATTTCTGAAGTAATGCCCTGCGGTCTTGGACTATCTTATTAAATCCATAGTGTCTTCCTAGCCAGTATTCCCATTTCGTAGAGAACGAAGCAGAACAAGAAAAACAGGATTATAGAAAAAATCTTTATATTAGTCCTCGAAAGGGCCGAGCAGGATAAAATATGGCAGCGATATTTTTTTTTTACGAATAATTTCGATTTAATTTCCTTCCATTATTCTTAGCGTTTTCATTTGTGGTGGTTAAATAAAAAAGCGGAAGTCGCTTTTATCAGCATCCACTGCTGCTCAATAACTATTGCATACAATATATATACGTATATATAAACACATTTACATAGTACCTACCTACTTAAGGAAAAAATCTGATGGAATTTTTATCTGTTAGCTTACTTTTCAAGTGAAAAGCCTCAGAATAAAACCTTATGAATAGGTCGTGCATGGATTGTTATTGTACCGACAAGCGAAGTCTACGAGGGTGGAAAATTCTCTATAGATAGAAATTATTGATTCGTACTCCTCATTCTTCGAAAACATTTCTGAAAAGTATATAAAAAAGTGCCGTGGCTTGAATCGGAATTAAAGAATTTAAAGGCATTGTAAGTAAATTTAGCATACTTAAATGCCATGGAAACATCTTTACAAACAGCTAATTCTCCTGTGCTCATATAAATTGAAAGACGTTCAAATTAATTTCTTATAAATTCATCACCTACTCCTGAATTGGCTTGGAATGGTGGGTAGAGATTTGAAATTTTTAAAGAAAGCAAATGTTGATTTAAGTCTGAATTCACATAAATAGGATTAAAAGTTCATTTGAGAAAAACAAAATTGGATTTTAAGAATGCTTGCTAATAGAGAAATTAAAATTAGTTAGGCTTTTCATTTATGTTAAGGCAATAATATTCTCACGAATAAGATACGCAGGTCTTATTATCCTGAACAAGAAACCAGGTACTTACTACCTAAAAAGAAGAATGGACAGATTGGTCTACCTCTCCAATAGCAATGAATGATATTAGAAGGATCTCATCATGTTGGACATTAATTAATTTTATGAATAATTTCAGTTATTACTCCATTCAGAGTTATATGGTCCTAAATGTGACCAATTACATGGCCTCACAACGCTCGTATTTTGTTATATTCCCGAACACTTTATTCACTTGTTTAGAAAAAAAAAAAACTCCTTATTCGATTCCGTCTATCCTCCTTCCCATCTGAAAAGTATGTATGATGGACAAAGAAAGAGTTACAAATATTGTAGTGACATGCTATTTCTATTTTATATATTCATTTGGATAATCCATTGTACTATGGTGGTTTTCGTATAGAGGTTATTATTTGAAGTTCAGTGGAATTACATA
Organism: Dioctria rufipes; assembly: GCA_963924295.1. NCBI lineage: Eukaryota > Metazoa > Arthropoda > Insecta > Diptera > Asilidae > Dioctria > Dioctria rufipes. The sequence goes on along the minus strand of OZ002740.1, from coordinate 312,424,391 downwards.
CATAAATACCTATACTTAATCCAAAAAGATGTGAAAAGTGATCCCATGTTAATTTAAGTAATCTCTGTAGTGTCACTGGTCCATATTATACATGTCGCTATCTGACACACACAATCGCGAGTGACCACTACAGTAATGGCGGTTTGGTGGCTACTACAAAAAAATTGTTACGGGAAGACGGGGTAGCGATAATCGAATATGCAGCCTTTTTTTAAGTGTGCGGGAATATAATAAAATACGAGCGTTGGAACGTCGTGTACTTATGGTCACATTCAGGACACTATAACTCCGAACGGACTAATAAATGAGATGAGTCGTAATATTAATTAATGTTCCTTATGGTGAGATGTCTCTACTGGTATGTCATTCATTGCTTTGCACATTCTCCTTTAATTAGGAAACATTAACACTCAAAGTGCTCTTAAGGGCTATGAAGTTATTTCGTTGACAGAGCGGTTATCGGTGGCGAACTCTATGGCAATCATAATTTAATATAATTTAATCGTGATAAGATGTCGTTACGTTTTTTTCGCCAATTGACAATCATGTTTTGGACCATCTGCCGTTTTTGTGTTGGCCAACACCTCAGTTCGCTATAAGCTATTGCTTTTTTCACTTTTACCAACAAATTTATGTTGATGAAATGTCATGCAGTGTCGACTTTGTATTCACATGGACCTCTGGGTTCGAACAAATCGAGAAAACCGATGTAAATTTCGAGAAAGTCTGCTAGTAGTTCAAGTTACGAATTTCGTGTTTTCTATAGATTTGAATGATTTTGAAATTGGGTGACCGTAAAGCTTATTATGGCCATTTTGAGCGCTGAGTGAGGTAAAAAATTATCTAAATATCATACGACAGCTGTTGTGAGATCTAGCTTCGGACATGGGAGAGAGTGCCGGTTTTAAAAGGACAGCTCAGTTTTAAAAATTCAAAATATAAAATTTCTATTTTCAGTAATCCATTTGCTTAAACTAATATCACAAAATTCATTTAAAAACTTAAATAGAATTCAATAAAAATTCAACAAAACTTCAAATAGATCAAAAAGATAAAAAAATCAAATTAAAAAATCAAGCAAGACAAAATGGCGTTTTCTTTTTTCCAACGATGCTTCCTGTCTCCTTCGTTCCTTTAGTTCTGAAACAGAAGAAGAGGACTAAAATCAACTGTGTATCATCAAAATAATCTGTTTTTATGGTGTGTGCGGGTACTAGGGCAGCAAAACTACCATTGCTCGTACGTGAGGGCACAAGTGTAGCAAAGTGTGGTGTGTACGGGCGCAAGGACATCAAAATTACCGTTGCTCGTACGTGAGGGCATAAGGGTAGCAAAGTGCCATAGTCGGTAAAACGAGTGAGATTAATCTCTGCCAGTATTCTGCGCGTGCGCAGAAGTGTAGCAATATGCTACTATAAACAAGAAGCTCAGATTAGTCTCTGCACCAGACTTATTCTTCTGTAAATGTGAGCAGGAGATGTAGCAGATAAATCTCTGCAGAAGAATTATTCTTCTGCTTAGGTGTGGGCAGGAATGTTGGAAATGATAGGATTTTCAGATTAATCTCTGAAATATAGAATTAAATTTGTATACTGAGGTTAGGACTCGGATTAGTCTCCGAATCAGATGAGCTCTGAACCAAGAATGATTTTTTGCTGCGGCTCTTCGCCAGTTGTGAGCTCTCGCCTCTCGGTGTTGCACTAGCGACATTTGTTGAATTTGATTACTGAGACGAAATCAAATTATTTGACGTAGTGTCATTATGTGACATTGCGAAATGTAAATATACCAGATGGTGGTATAATTTTGAGGTAAGTTAAAGGTTTTGTACAATTTTTGTTATAAATAAAAATTATTTTATATGTTTGAGGTGTGAAACTTATTTGTTGGAATGTATGGATATCGTGGACTAAAGGAAAGAAGTTCTCTTTTCTCTTTTCTTTAGGAGGAAATATTTCTTCGCGGGAATGATTTGAGAATATTGTTGATGAATTTTACAACGAGGGAATTCAAATACGTCGGTGTACTCAACAGTTGTTGTATATATGTATATCTTCGCTCACCTTGGAATGTAATAATCCAACTGGACTCCTTCTTTTCGTTAAGTACGAGTAAAACCACCTTTAATTGGTCTTGTTTTGAAAACTTTTAGTAACTTTACACAAGGTGCCTTCGACCCTAAACTTAGCTCCGGTAAATTAATTATCATCTCCGAGCAACAATATTTTACGGATATTGAGGACTAAACTTCGAAAAACTTAATTATATTCTTTTAACACCGATATTTCTCGTTTTTGTAAAAACTTCGACAAGCTTGATTATATTCGCTTAACACCCATATTTCAAAGTTCAAAGGGTGTCATAATAACTGTTCCGTTTATTGATACACAAATCTTTTTTAGCGAATAAAACAAAAAAATTGATGATTTCCATCTTAATTCTTAATTTTTTTAAACGATTTGGAACTTAACATTAAAAATATATTTAATAGTAAATATTTATTTAAGTTCATTTTTTTTTTTAGGCGCGTTGTATTTTCTCGATTTAGAAGTATAACTTTTACAACAATATTAAAGTTGCATGAAATTTTATTCCAATATTAATTGGGCATTAATGTTTAAGCATTACGCAAACATTATTCGAAACATAATCGATGACAAAGTTTGATTTCATAAATTATTTTTCCTGCTCACACATTTCTGAAGTAATTTTATAATACAGTTTTCATAAAGAGAGAATAAGACAACAATAGACCCATATTACACAAATACATATAAGTTTTAACAAATGACTGCAGAAAGTAAGTTTTCACAACTACTATAAAATATCTCCGCAACCAAGTTGTAGATATATGCAAGTGGTTTTATGAGGGTTTCAAACACTTTCTTGCTTTTTAAATTAGCGTCCACAGCACTTATAATGCGGTTTATTTACAATTTTTCGTTTTTTAATATGCTTGCCCTCTTTTACAATGCCGCATTCCTTAAATTGGTTTTAACGCCAAATTCAGCCGGTGTTTGTCGTGCAGTAAGCACGGAATTGTATGTTGTATGTATGTTCAAAATAGAAGTGGCTGCCCTTGTTTGCTCACCATTACAATAATTTTTCTTATTTTTGAAATAATTCTGAATAGAACAACGTCTGTTTTTAATAACTTTCGAACTAGTTGAAATAGAAAATTGTTTGTCCTTCAAATAATTAATAACTTCAATTTCAATCCCCCTTAGCCTTTTCCGTGAGTTTTGTCCCATTCATATTGAGCTGTATGAACATGATCTCAATTTTATTTAAATTTCTTCGAAATACTATTCCGCTTTATATTTCATGCAATTTCATGGAGTAACAAATAAGAGGAAATGAAGGAAACTAGTGACTTCAGCCGGTCTTATAGTTTTGTCGCAGAGTGTATATATATAGAATATCAATTCTTTCTCAGTATATATTAAATTTTAATATTGTTTTAATAGAACAAGTAACTTCGAAAAAACCAGGCGCCGACAAATCTAAGGAATTGTACAGTCAAATTAAAGCGACATTTTTCGAAATATGTAATTCGATCACTGAAAATTTCTCGAAGAATCTGGAAGAACTCCCAGATGTAAAAAATTTATGTTGCTGCAACGCTTTCCCCAAATTCCATAGTTCTGTTTTTTGTCCATTTAAAAGAAAATGTGCTTCATCGGTCATAATTAAGTTGCGTAAAAAATTGGCATTATTTGCGGGTAGCTGTACGTTGTTCTAAATTCCGTCGTAATAATTCTTGGGCTAAAGAAATCGTCTTCTGAATGAGTCTTAACGACGTTCAAGTGAGTAACGACGTTCCAAGTGAGTAGTGACATTCCAAGTGAGAAGCGCGTCAACTACTTAACACAGATGGATTACGATACTCTGCCCCGAACAACAACCACAATTTCTTCATTAGCGAGCAGATCCAGGAATTTGTGCTTAATTAAATATTGGACCCTGCTCTTCTTATGCAAAAAACGCTCACGATATTTTCATGGAGTTGTAACAATAGAACGTTACGAAATATAATAAAATTCAATAATTTTGACTCGTTCGTACATTGAGTGTATAGCCATTACAAGATAACATAAAAATCTTTATGATCTTGGAAAAAAATACTTAATTGAACAATTAAAAATCCCAAAATTTAAGATTTTTAAAAAAGGTCACTCCTATTTGGACCACCCTGTAAGCACTGTGAACAAAAATGGCAACAAAACATTTCCATAATTTGATATAACTGAAAAGATAATGGTGTTATAAGCCTATCGCATATTTTTTTTTTTTTTTTTCATTCTAATGTTTCATTGTCAAGAAAGCGTAATAAAAATTAAATGATTATTTATTAATGATTATTTATCTATTTATCTATTTTTTTTTGCTTCGGCCTAGAGTACTCATCTCCCTTTTTTTTTATACAGTTACTAGGGGGGTCCCGTTAGCGTTACCAGACGATAATATAGATACCTAGAAAAGTGGGGTGGTTAGAGATAAAGAATATCTAAGCTATTCCGCGATTCCGTACTCTTGGTTTTCACTCTGTTTGTGCATGTGTGTGACTGTGTGCGTGCATACATTCATATGTGTGGCTCTCTACGTCTAAGCATTCTAATGCAGTGCCCAAATATACAGTAAAAGACGAAATTTTGGTATAGCAACCCTACGAAGGAGTTACCCGGTTTGTCCCATTTTCGAACTGTATGTGCAGTTTTTATGAAAACGTCGTGTGCAAAATATAAGGACTCCACTTCGAAGCCTTCTCAGGCAGGTACCAAGTATATAGTGGAAAACAAAAGTTTTGTGTGGCATAACTAACAGAGGGTAATCCAATTTAGTCCTTTTTGAAACTTTATTTACCAATACTGTGAAAACACTACGTAGCAAATTTTTTGTATGGCAATCCTACAAAGGAGTTGCCCGATTGGTCCCATTTTTGAACTTAATTTATTATTATTATTTTTTTTTTTTAGAAAGTCCTGCGTACAAAATTTCAGCTTTCTACGTCGACGCGTCGGGCAGTGTACAAATATATAGTGAAAACCTAAACTTTTGTATAGTACCTCCAAAAGTTGGTCGCCCGATTTGGTCCATTTCTGACCGCGTATTTCCAATTTTCATGAAAATGCCGTGTACAAAATTAGAGCTCCCCACGTCGATGCGTTCTCGAACAGTTTCCAATTATAGAAAAACCAAAATTTTGTATGGCAACATCAAAAAGAGGTTTCTCGATTCAGACCATTTTGTAATTTTATTTACTATTGCTATGAAAACACCAAGTACTAAATTTTAGTTCTCAACGTTGACGCGTTCTCTTGCAGTGCCGAAATATATAGTTAAAATCGTAGTTTTAGTTTGGCAACCCAACGAAGGAGCTGCCCCATTTATCCCAGTTTTGAATTTAAACTTACATATTTTTTTCAGTTCTCCACGTAAAGCGTTCTCAAGCAGGTTCTAAATATATAGAGAAAATCTAAAGTTGTGCATGTCAACACCAAAAAGGGGCCGCCCCGTGTGCGCCATTTTTGAACTTGTATTTGCAATTTTTATGAAAACGCCGTGTACAAAATTTCAGCTTTCCGGGTCGAAGCGTTCTCAGGCAGTTTTCTAAACCTCGACAACAGCGCCATCGGTCGTGTTCAAAATTATTCTATCTTTCAAGCTGGAACCATCCAAACAGATTTACAAAATTTCATTGAAATCGGTTGGGCGGTGTGTAGCGTGTAGCGTGTACAAACACAGTGACACTGGATTATTATATAAAAAATAAGATATTTATTATTAATCCAAGCTCAAGGAGACATTGGTACAGGTGTAATTTACAGCTCTCTTAAACCCTCGTAAATTGTAAACATAAGAAACGAGAGAAGATGGTAGACTGTTCCACATACGTATAGTTCGAGATAAAAAAGCATTACGGAATTTTACTATACAGCGGAAAGTATTTTGAAGGGTGAATGGAGGAGTGCGGCTTGCAGTGCTAGTATTGGGAACAGGAATTAATTTACAAAGGATATCCTACTAGATTCTTTTATCAGAAAACTGGTCATATACATAGGTAGCCATAATGGAGCGAAAAACATTCGGAATTGCGGCTATAGACCGAGAAGCGTTACGAGATACCAGAAAAATCTTTGTACTGGCAACCCTCTGTTTTTGAAATGAGCGTAAACTGAAAACAATTTTGTTTCAAATTGAACCTTCAATAATTATTTACCAACTGTGTGCGACGTCATTTGAAGATAATATTCACACCGAAAACATGTATTGGTATTTATATTTAAATGACTTAATAAATAACTCATGATTAGTGTCACAGTGCTTTCCGTTCTTAGAATGAAAGGAAAAACCACATGTTGCCAATGTTTATTTATTCCTACCGATTATAATCCTAGTCTTCTTCATTGGGTTGTTAAGTCTAAAATAGGTAGAGTTTTTAACATTTCTCATATCGTACGAGAGGATAAAAACATAAAAACATGAAATTTTATTTATGTGATATGAGAATCATTTTCATTTTGGAATTTGTGGTTTTTACACTAAAACATTCGTACATACAACAACTAAAAGAGGTTCAATTCAAAACATTATTTCAGATGTACTGCGTAGCAATATCAAAATTTGTTACCAATACTTCAGGATAATACAGAAAAACTGCATATAATTACATTTTCATAATAAAAGACTTTGTTTGACCTCATTTAAAAAAAAAAAAGTTATATCCTGGAACAAAGCTTCTTTATTCCAACACCTACCTATGTAGGTAGGTAGGCAGTAAAGGCATACCCCGTTGTGCAGTGGAAAATTACTATCGATTGTATTAAAAGCTTTCGCTTGTTTGACTTTCTGCCTTTTCTATAGAGTGTGCTCCACGAAATCCTAAGTCCTTTCAAATCCTCGATTTACTACCAGTATAACCAAGTAATTTCATAAAATTGGAACTATACTTAGTACAATGAACAGAGGTAGGGATATTTTAGAAATTTAAGGAAGAAAGAGGAAATTCTCTTTCAAAAGGATTTTCATGATTAAAAAAGTTTTCGCATAAGCTTACCTAGAACTGGCAGCAGCAACATGCATTATAGTTAGTACAATCAGACGGGATATCCATAAAACAGAAACGTTTAAGGAGAAAGATTAAAAACTTGTCATGCTAAGAGATAATCCTTCTTAATCAAGATAGAAATAAAGTGAGTAACACATAAATAAATAGACTTCCGACAAGTAGGCTAAATTTTATGAAAATGTAGTCCTAATTTCATATTAGAAATTGCCAATTTCTCATAGGCATACATACAAATTTTCAAATCTACTGCAATTCACGGTGTTCTTATTCCCCCTTCTGCAAATGGGTACGATCAATTTTATAATGTGTGTGTATCAAGGTAGGGGTGAGGCGTATTTATCGTAACAGATAAAAACAACAAGTATTTACGCATGGAAGATAACAACTGTTACTTACAACTTAAATACCTGTTATAAAAAATACTAGGCTTACAATTGCAAATAGCTGTTATGGATAATATGAAATCGTAACCTGTTATAAGAAATACTAGGCACAATGCTTTGCCCTGATGTAGGGAAGGCCTCAATTTTTTCCTGGAAATTTACTGGAAATTTTATCTTTAGAATTTTTGTGTATTTTTGGAGGACGACAACATTTGTGAAATCATTGTATTCGAAAATTACTCAGATCAAAGTGAATAAAAATTCTGCCGAAACATTTTCTGTCAATTTCTAGGAACAAATGAATGCGTATTGCTAATCTATAGGTTTTTGAAACTGTTAATTTAGGATAACAAGAACAGTGGTAACAGGTTTTCAATTTAACATGTTACAACCCATCCCATTACTTCTATTCATGCACAGATTAAGCAGATTGATTTAATCGCTTGCATTCAACTTTTTTTTTTTAATCGTTTTAGAATGAAGGACTTGCACAAATGCGTGAAAGTTGATAATTATCTTAATGACGAATACGGAAATATCACTTTGTTCTATTCGGATAGATCTTGGTGCTCTACGAAAACCGGTCCGCTACGGACCTGATTAGATAAGAGAAAAATTGTGTGTCATTTGGAGAGTAAATCGTTACGTCTAACGTCTAAAGGTACGGCCATAGCAAAAAGCGAGCGAGTAATTTTCGAATGCACTTAAAAATCGTTGTAGTGGCCATTGAAATTGCGTGCGATTCCGCGCGCTTAAGTATGATTTAGTCAACGAAACTGTGTCGATTTCTAAAAATTGCACGCTTGTTATTGTCGCTTTATCCTAGGCTGCTGTCAGAGTGCGCGCAAGAATCGGAGCTAGAAGCTGACCAGTGCGAGAGCTCGCGCGAGAAAACTTTGCGCATACATTTTCATACAAAGTCGCGCATTCGTGTCAGTTTAGTAGCAAAGAGGAACCGAAAGCTAAGCTGACGTCAAGACGCGTGAGAAAGCTGGCTCTGCAGTATTTTCTTGCGTAACCAAAGATGGTTTTTTCTTGAAGTTCGCAGTTTTGTGTAGTATAGAACTGTCCATGCACGCGGAAATACTGATAATTCCTGAAATCATCGTATAGATGATGAAATTCCCCATATTGCTTTCTTTTAATATTTAACGGCTCCATATTTTTATTTTCCGAATGTCAGAACTAAATTTAGTGAAAACTAATTCTGGAAGCAAAAAGTACATGTAAAACCATAAGCGTGACTCGCATTCACTCAGACGTCTTCTCTCATTGCTTGTCGCATGTACAAGCTCTACTTTGAGCTCCGCTTCTCGCGCGAGTTACGTATGCTACACATACTTACCTATATATACGTGAATA